>JANHMN010000013.1:2182326-2209060 GCA_030674055.1 Rhabdomys pumilio | reverse complement strand
CTCACTCACTCACTCACTCACTCACTCACTCACTCACTCACTCACTCTCCCACTCTTCCGCTTCCCCCTCACCACCCTAGCATCCCCCTGTGCTGGGAAAATCCATCCCTCACAGGACCAAGGGCTTCCCCTCCCATTAATGCCAGATAAGGTCATCCTCTGCTACATATGCAGCTGGCGCCACGGACCCATCCATGTGTATTCTTTGGTTGGTGTTTTACTCCTTGGGAGCTCTGGCCGTCTGGTTGGTTGATATTATTGTTCTTCTTATGGGGTTGCAAACCCCTTCAGCTCCCTCAGTCCTTTCACTAACACCTCTGTTGGGGTATCTGTGCGTAGTCATTGGTTGACTGAGTATCTCCATCTGTATTGGTCAGGCTCTGGCAGAGTTTCTCAGGAGACAGCTATATCAGGCTCCTGTCAGGAAGCACTTCTTGGCCTCAGCAATAGTGTCTGGGTTTGGTGTCTGCCTATGGGATCTGCATTTACATTTCAAATGTTATGCCCCTTCCCAGTTTCCCCTCTGCAAACTTCCTACCCCCAGGGATATGCATATGGGATTCCCAGGTGGGCAGTCTTTGGATGGACTTTCCTTCAGTCTTTGATCCACTCTTTATCCCTGTATTTCCTTTAGACAGGAGCAATTCTGGGTTAATATTTTTGAGATTGGTGGGTAGCCCCATCCCTCAATCAGGGGTCATGCCTAACCTCTGGATATGATTTCTACAGGTTCTTTCTCCCTTTTGTTGGGTATTTCAACTAATTTCATCCCAGTTGGGTCCTGGGAGCCTCTTTCTTTCTTGGCATCTGGGACATGCTTTCTATTACATGGAACAATCATACAATTGTATGTCCTGGCTTGAACATGTCAAACCTTAAGATTTGTCTGCTAACCATCCTACTGCCTATAAACAGCATCAATGGGACAGGAGGAAGGAAGTATGCTTACTGTGTAAGTTGAGCAAAGATAAAAACTAATCAATTACCACAGTATATCAGTTACCATTCTTTCCTGTAAGCTGTCTCATCTATGCATCTTAAGTAAGGATTTATTTTGGCTTATAGTTGGAAATATGGTAGCTTAGCCTTCCACATGAATATGGCAGCTCTAGCTGTGGAAGCATGGATGTAAAGAAAGCAGTCAAAGTTCATGCACATCATCAAGCAGAGAGATGAATATTCACTTCCTTCTGCTTACCTTTGGTTCAGTCAAGTTTTGAACTCCAATAAGTGTATGACATCACACACATTCAGGGACAGTCTTCATTCCTCAGTTAAGCCTCTCTGGAAACACCCTTTGAGAAGTACCCAGAGATGTGTCTTTTAGGTCATTCCAACTCTGGTCAAATTGACAGTGAAGACAAACACACTATCATAGTTGAATCTACAAAACAGGAGGTTTTAAATTACATTATTTCCAATTATATTCAAGCAAGAAGCACATATGAAAGAGATATCTCAATTCTACAAAATATATCTAGCTAGAAGAAAAGTTACCCAAAGCACATTCATCTCCAAATTGAATGCTCACTCAAAAATTTTAGAAACAAAGAAGGAATCTGAAAGTGTATAGTAAGACATTACAGATATTTATAGAAAAATCCAGGTCAACGAGCCATAAAGCTGATGTTTGAGAAGAATCCACTAAAAATTAAGACAATGATTTATGGGCAGCTACCCCTGCTAGATTTTACTTAAGGAAAATGGCAAATATGTAACCTGTCAAATGTTTCAAGTATCGATAAGTCCATACCTAAGAACAAATATTACCAAAGCACACAGGTCATTACTTTTGTAAGTAAATAAATATCTGTTGCGATGATAAGTGCATTGACTAGATATAGCATAGGGCCATATTTGTTAATGAGATTAGAGAGGGAGATAAGAACTTGTGACTCAGATATAACTTTTTAATAGCTTAATTTACATATAAATGTGACTTAGAATTTAGGTACTACTGGAAAGAATGAGTAAACTTTATTTAATGGAAATATGAGGCAAACTTTCAATAATATATTTCCATTACAAAACAGTTTTTATTTGTTAAAAAGGTAATCTTTATATTGTCTCCTACAAATTTTTAATGAAAAAAAATGATAGACATTGTCAAACTATTAACATTTTCCTGCCTATAACTTGTTCTATATCTAGAAAATATTTTGTCTATTTACTGAGTAATTTTTAATGCTATTCATATTTGGCAGCTGTTTTACAAAACTGCCTTCCTCATTATGGAAACTCTACTTGTGAAAAGAATTCAACTGCAGCAAATGGGCTTATTGAATTATCCAGTTCACCAATTATATAGTATAAAATTATTCATCCTCATATAATTTGATCGGGAAGAATCATTTATCTCTTGCAAGTAACATTTGATATTATGCTGCAGATGAGCTGCAGTTTTAAAGAGACTGTAGTTAAACTTTTAAAATGCATTTGAAAACTGAATTATTGCATATTTTTGCATACCAGTGTGTTATAATAGAAAAGGTTAGGCTCTAAGTAATTGCTCCTCCGAGTCCACTTCTCTCAACACTTAAAAAGCATCATTTAGGTTGTTGAACTGTAAAGTGTCTATCAGTTACTACTCTTGGCTATGCAAATTCTGTAATCTCATCCTTATCATAGCTCAATGTTTATAAATTAATGGCTTCAGAATGATTTCCTAATAAAATCAGCATAATTGGAAGCTCTACAGATTATCGTTGCCATAGGTATAAGTCAGAGGCAATGTGACAGAGGATTTGTGAGGGCTGGGCTGACACAGCTTGTTATTCCTCATGCTTTGCTCAGCATTATTACTTTCTGGTCTATTTATAGCTCTTTGTATCTTTCCATATTTAAAGACTCTGCTTGATGTAGTAAAAAATTGCTTTTCTGTTAGAGTTAACCAAGTGAATCTAAATAACTCATCGACAAAAGCCAATACTTTAATAAAAATGAGGATCTGGCTACGACTGTCAGGCAAAACAGATTAATTTTTGTTATTTGGTCATTCTGGCTAGATCTCTTCCAAGCAATGTATTATTCAGATAAGAGTTGAGAATAATTTTAGGTACTTGACAAAATTCACCTATCTACTATTTTCTATGAGTCAAGCTATATACTCAAGTTACTGAAGTTGAGGTTTCCCTAAAAGAATCGATTTATTTACTCCTTTTAAATAGATTTTTTTTCTTTTAATCCCAGCCACCAGCAAACTCAGATGTATAACTAAAAACTATATTCTATCCTCTAGAGCAGTGGTTCTCAAGCTTCCTACTGCTGTGACCCTTCAATACAATTCCTCCATGCTGTGGTGACCCTGCCAAACATATAATATATTTTTATTTCTACTTAATAATTGTAATTTCGCTAGTGTTATGAATTGCAATATAAATATCTGTGTCTTCCAATGGTCTTAGGTGACCCCTGTGAAAAGGGCATTCAACCTAAAAAGAGGTGGAGTACCAGAGCTTTAGAGATTAAGAATAATATACACATGTATATGTGCATATATATCTATTCCTAATTTTTTGATAATATCTTACAGTAGTTCTTTTGCAAGTTTATACATGTATATAAAGCATTCTCATTTCTGTCTTTCCATAATGACAATAAAACGATGTCTGAAAATATTGGCAAAAAGAAAAAGAGAGGAAATAAGACCTTAATGGGTTTTTCAGAATTAGATAAACCCCAAAATTATAATCTTATGTGAAATACATACATCTGCAATTCCAGCATCTAAAAATGACCTTGATAGAAAAATAAATGAATCAAAAATACATTCCATTGATGTTTTTAATTTGTAAAAATTAAAGAGATACTCAACTTTACCAATTTTAAAATGGTGTATAACAAATTCATTTTATTTATGCAATACTTTCATGTTTGTTTAGTAAAAAAATCTGATTCATATAAATAATCATGATAAGAGTTTTAAAAAAATAATAGACCAATAGAATGCCTACTGAGTAAAACTGAATTTTCATTTATAATGTTAAGTAACGAATTCAAGTGAGTTTTACTAGGACTTAGCAAACTGATTCTGAAACAACTAAGATAGAGAATGTGACCGGGAACCATTGAGTGCATCTCCAAGAACACAGTATGCAGGGATGAGAAGCAGGCCTCCAAAAACCCCTAGTAGCAAGCTACTTATTGCCCCATGTTCTTTGTTACATGATACAATTCATTAGTTACAACAGAAATAAGTCTGTACAGACAATTTTAATGTGCTAGTGTTATTTGTCTCTTGTGATAAAGAGACTTAAGTCTCATTATCAGCTTTCTAGCATAGTGTCAGTCCCAGCTGTTACATTGGCAGGAGAAGGGGACACAAAAGTTTTTCTTCATGCTATCACCAACAATGTCATGACCTCCAACTCTTCACAAGGCTCAGTGCTTATGAATCTGTTTTACTCCATGCCCTTACTTGGCTCACTTCAAAAGTTTCAGTTTGAGTTATGGTGTTAGATGATCATATGTGACATGATGAGTAAGGCAGACCCTGGGGAAGATGGATTTATTGGGTAATATAGCCCTGTGATATAGGTTTTAGAATTCAAGAAACAGAAATGTAAAGAAGTGATTGCATGGCTTGGAACATCCCTGAAGTAGGAAGCTGTCTTTAAGGATCTGAACTAGGACGTAAAACAGAAAAATAGGCCAACAGAAAGAAAGAGAAAAATTAATTTCAGTGATACACAACCCGTAATGAGGAACATAAAGTGTCTACACTTATAAAGAAATATCTATTTAGGGAAGGAATTCCTCAGAAAGATGCAAGCACAGAAAAGTAGAAATAGTACTGCTATGTAGCAATATCATAAAAGAAAACGGTCTATAAACCTAGAGGACAAAGTCAAGTCTCACTGTGGAAGAAGCGGTTCTTGCACATGAAACTGTCAACAAGCTAAGAGTGAATACTGCAATATTTTCTATACATCTGTAGAACGTAATTGTTTAGAGAATAAAAATATGACAAAAATGGCAAGGTCCAGAAGGATAATTTTAAAGTCATTAAAATACATATATAACACAGTCACATATGATTGCATTTTCCTACTCTCTTCCTGTTTGTCAGGAACTTAAATGTTCAGGTTAACTTAACACTAACAGAATATAGAAAAATTAAAATATTCAGACATTATGGTAGAGGATTTGATGCTGAGCTACTTGCCAAAATTCTTTAAGTTTTGAAGAGAAATGCCCTTTGGTATAATTTCCCATACATATGTGGGTATATATAATGCATCTGTATCAAATGTGTATATATTTGTAAGAGCAAATGTTGAAAAAGCTTTAAAATATAAAACATTGAAAAGTGGTGAAATGCCCATAGGTGAATGTATGAATTTTTAAAGTATCTAGTTATAAACATTAACATGAATAAACAGATAAAACATGAGTTTGAATAAAATAAAATCTTACTTCTGAGTGATTCAATGGAAATCATATTAATGTGCTAAAGATTATAAAAATGCTGTTTTCTAAACACCTAGATTTGCCATTACACTCTAAAACTTTATGAGGATTTAAAAACCAGCTAATATAGCATAGAATTTAACATATATTTCAGAGCACATTGCGTTCCAAGAGTCACAGAAAGAATTTTAACTACAACTTTAATGCTTCATATTTTTTAAACTAGGTGAAATAATAAATACTGATAACTGATGTCATATATTTTTATATTCCTAAATTAATAAATGTAGCATTAAGTAAAACAAGGGTTTGCTGTGATTTGATGTGGCCTGTGGATCTCTGAAAGGTTTAAATGTTGGCAAGTAGCCACCAATGATTTTTAGAATCAAGAGACAAATTAATTTGGTCAGTCTTTTAATTTCTTACATTAAATAAATAATATTTTGGAAAAACTGTATGAGACAAATTACTTTATATTCAACCTTGCCCCTGTTGCTTCTAGTTGTTAAAAATAAAATAGCATCTCAGAAAGGGTTTAGGTTGGAACTGTCTTTTGAGTAGTTCTGCACCAGAGTAGAATTGACACTTGCAGTGGCTCGGTGTTTATCTTGTAGATTCAAATATCTGCATCATATTCTATGCAAAGTCAAGGGTGATCTTGTGAGCAAACCCAATTGTCTTAGACGAAAACAACAACAACAACAACAACAACAACAAATGATGCTGTTCAATCTAATGCTTAGTTATGAGGCAATGAAACAGACTATGTGAAGAGAGATTCTGAACAATTGACTATCACTCATAAAAAATTGTGATGGCAAGAAAGATGTAACCATTATCTCTGAAGGACAAGGTATTCTGGGAATAGAATTTAGTCATTTATCATGCTCTGTACATGCTATGCTTATGAGCTAAAAATCAATCTCTAACACTTAATTCTTAAGGGCATATTATCTACACAAAAAGCAACAAGACAAGTCTCAATTTTAAAGTGAAATAGTAGTTGTTATTGTGCCCACTTCATGGTGTCAATTTCTGTTGTGTGCATACTGTGTCAAAAACATATACTAACATTTTTGTGCCTTTCATCAATGACAAAACTCATTAAATATCAAAAATCTTAAAGGTATAATGGATGTAATGATATCAGTTTGCCAGAAAGCACTATTTTCCTTTATATCTGTGGCTATAGTACAAACAGGTTCTTTTGTTCCAATCTTGAATATTGATAACTACTGTCACATAACACACTTCACACAATAAATATGTATATCATCTATCTGTCTGTCTGCTATCATCAATAACAAAATAGTTTCAAAGGTCTCAAGAGGTAAAGAATATCAAGGAGTTCAAAGAGGCCTGAGAGGTCTCTCAAGCTGGGAAATGAATAAGAACATAGCGATTTCTGTATTGAAAACAGTGCAAAGTTGTAGTTTTGATGGGTAGTGTGTCGTGAGTGGTAGAAAGTGTCAGCTGAAGAGCCAGGTTTCAGGCACAGAGTTGATATTCAGAGTTCAATTCCTCTGAGAAGAAGTAGTTTGAGAAGAAGGTTGTGTCCAGAGGACAGATGGATTATACATCCAGACAAGTGACAATTGAATGAAAGGTTTGTGGCAATTTGAGAAGGTTGCATCAAGAGTGGGGGACCAAACTTGAAGCATCTAGGACAGTTGGGAGTTCTATACTTCTTTATTCCTTGATATATACACTGTATGAGCAGATGATGAGTAGTGTGATGACTATGCTTGGTTATCATCTTGACTACCTCTGGAATTAGCTAAAATTCTCAGAGTGGCAGTCTGTGAGAAATTTTTGTTTAAAGTGTGAAAATATACATCTAATTTGGATCTTTCAAGTGGGAAGACACTTTTATTTCAGATGTTTTGAACTGGGAAAATCCATCTCTGGGCTTTGCCTTCTTCTAGAAGTTTATGTAAGGACATGAAAGAAGAGAGCCCTTGTCCATTGCCTGATTGCTGTCAACTCACTAGTGATTCCATTCCTTCTCTGGCATTAGAGCCTACTTCTGGATTCTGGCATATAGTGAAGACAAGCTGAGACATCCAGTCGTATGGACTGAACAACTATTGTATTCTTGGACCTTCCATTCATAGGCAGCCATTGTTATATTAGCTGGACCATAGCCTGTAATCCATTCTAATAAATCATGTTGCTATATCTATAGAGAGATTCATTCTAAAATCTTGTTACAGATCCTTTTTTTTTTGTTCTAGAGAACCTTGACTAATAGAGGCAGATTGGTAGAAGCTCTCATCGTTGCAATATAGATGTCTATATATTTTCTGACTCTAGATTAGGGGCCATATTCTTAGTTTGTTGTGTCTAGTATATTCTTAGGCTTTATTTTTATATAACATTTCAATAGCTCATGTGCCTCCATACTCTCAATTTGCCCAGGTAAACTTTAGGTTGGAGCCCTTTCTACTCTTATTAGTCTACAATTGTGATAATTCCATGAAGATGTTGCCATTCACATATCCACTCAGGTACAGAGTCAAGCTCCATACTCAAAATGGACTCAAAAGCTATTTGTAAAATAGTGTCAGTCAGGGCCAGGCACAGTCTGGAAAGGCATCATTTTTATACAATATGTATTGACTTAGGACAAGATACAGCTTGAGCTCAGTAATATCTATTTTCTATATCTGTAAAAATACTACAATGCTTATTGTAGAGTTAAATGTGATAAAACACGATAGCTAGATAATGATGTATGCTTTCCTTGATGCATGCTAGAAATTGCCACCGTGTTCAACAGAGCAGGAGTTTCATTCACAAAACTCATCTTTATTTAACTTGTATATAAAATTGTAATTATTTTCTACATATACATTCTGAAGATCTGTTTCTCCAAAACAATGTTATATCTTACTATGTTAAATCATTAATTAATATAAAACACATACCTCAAATGACATTACATGCTAATGTCCATAATTACATCTAATGCAATATTCAACAATTTTTTATACAAGCCAGTGACAACAATCATTATTCAGATGCTTCTTTCTACCAATGACTGATAGAACCCATCTAATATTAATTGCTTTCTGTAAACAGAAAGTGGCTATAATTAACTTCTTTTAGGTGATAGTGAACTGCAAAATAAATACTCTGTAGGAGTCAGTTATGATAGCAATATGTGACACTATTTGTTTGACATCCATTCAATTTCTCTGTGTAAATGGCATTTTTCTCCTAACGTCACTCAGTGAATAGATATCTATCTGGCTACTGTGGCATTTGACATTTGGCCAACATTGAATGTTAAGTCATTTCTTCTAATTACAAGCAATTCAACATAAATTAATTATCTGGAGACAGAAAACACCACAGGACTCAAGGCTGGCCATCAGGAGTTAGAGATGGCATTGATTCCTTAGGAATAGTTTTCATATAGGATTGCAGTAAGGGCTGCTTATGTCTCATGCTACCATTTTATGTGACAGTCTTGCCAGGTTCCATTTCAATATCCCCATAACCAGATCTAGAGATGGAGAAACAAGAAAGATGGCATCAAGTAATTTCACATAGAACAAGAATAATAAGTGAATGGCTAGGTGGACCTTAAGACTATCAGTTCAACAATGATGGGGTGGGAGTCAGATATTTGCAACCCTCTAACTTCAAGATAGATTATCCTAGATGTAACTTGGTGGTCTTTATCTTGTAAGTTGCCATGTGAAACCTGGGATGAGAAATGTTCCAATGAGAATGAGGAAAGAGTGAATAGATAAAAACAGTTCATTACTTTCGCTTGTGTTGTTTGTGTATCTATGCTATTAGGCATGACTTCCTAGTACATATGAATAAAAAAGAAAAAGGTTGTATGACTTTGAAGGGAGCAGGGAAGGAAGAGGTCACATGAAAGGAGCGGGAAATAGGAAAGTGGAAAATCTAGAAGTACAATAGACATATGTAAATTTTGAAAATAAATAATTTCAAAAACTGATAGAAAGTGCTTAGTAACTGGTCCTCATGCACTCAGAAATGCATAAAAATGCATATAAACACATGGGGTATATTATCAGAGAAGAAAAATCTGGTTATCGAGAAATAAATTTAATATCTGAGAGTTTTGAGTGTACAGAACGAAGAAAATGTAAATTTGTATGAATGGATCTTACAATCATTACATTATTTATATATTATACTGCATATGTATCAAACATAGAGCAATTGCCTTCACCGAAAGAAGTATTTGAATAAACTCAATGTGACTTTTGCTAGAAACTGACAAGAACATAGCAGTGTATTCCTACAATCTCTGCTACTCCAGAAACTGAAACAGGAGATTTCACAAAATTTAACTCCTACATGGGATACATGGCGAATTCAAAATCAATCTGAATGATATAATAAGTCCTTATCTCAAAAAACACAGAAATAAAAATAACTATTAGTAGCTGGAGCTAACTTAGTTTTTTGTTTATTAAGATATACAATAATAGGATGCTTTCTGATGGCATGAATCCACACCAAAGTTCATTTTCTTAACAATCTTGCCTTGATGTCCCTAACAATTTTTTTTAAAGAATTATTTATTTTTGTATATGGTTACATATGTAGCTGTCCTCAAACACACCAGAAGAGGACATCAGATCACATTATAGATGGTTGTGAGCCACCATGTGGTTGCTGGGAATTGAACTCAGGACCTCTGGAAGAGCAGTCAGTGCTCTTAACCACTGAGCCATCTCTCCAGCCCTCCCTAACAATTTTTAATCTTACTTTTTACCCAATGTCTTCTGAATGAAACATACTATAGACTCTAAAACATGCACTAAGCCATATAGCAAAATGCAATAAGCCCAGTGGCAGCTACAGTATGTCCCTAGGGGTCTTAAACTGTAGAAAACTAAAAAAAAGTAATCACTTGTTGAATGGCTATACAACTTCATAGTCTCTCCTAAAATATACTTCTTCTGTTTAATTTTTGAATTGTTAAGTTGTTAAGGCATAGGACATTTATTTTGAGATTTATTAGAAATTAATTTTAGTTTATTATTTTGATCATATATTTGTTTTTACTACTAAATTATATTGAATATCATGTTTTAGTTATATCCCTCTCTACTATGGTATTATAAATAAAATATTCATGTCTCTATGAAAGTCTAAACTTTAAAATATAACTGAATATGTTTAATATTAATGAATTAGGGATGGAGCGTGGTTAAGAGATTTAATCATTTAAATCCAGCTACTAGGGAAGCTGAGGCCAAGGACAGGTAATTAAATTTAGCCTGAATAACATACAGAGACTTTGTCTCAAAACAAATAAACAACAACATAACAAAACAACAAAAATAAAACAAACAAAAAATTGAGTAGACCAATAGATATAATTTGAGAAAGAGTGAATATTTTCCTTTTTCAATTAATACATTCTCTCATGTATTACATCCTGACTACAGTTTTCCCTCTCTACCTCTGCTCCTGGACCTCCTTCATCTCCCCTACTTCCTTCCTCCAAATTCTTTTCTCCTCCATTTCTCTTTAGAAAAGGGCAGACATCCCAGAGATAGCAACCAAACATGGCACATCAAGTTGCAACAAGATTAGGTGTCTCCCCTCATATTAAGGTTGGCAGCCAAGTAGGAGGACAAGGGTCCCAAAGCAGACAAAAGTGTCAACCCTACTTACCTCTGTTAAGAGTCTGACAAAAACACATTCTACAAAACTATAACATTTATACAGAGTGCTTAGTTTAGACCTCTGCAGGCTCCCTGATTGTCAGTCTTACTGAGCCCCACAGTGAGCCCATGTTTGTGATTCTGTAGGATTTTTGAGTTTTTTTTTCTTTATTTGTAATATCCAGAAATGCAAAACAACCTAGATGTCCCTCCACTAAAGAATGGACAGAGAAAATGTGGTTCATTTATACAATGGACTATTACCCAGCTGTTAAAAACAATGACATCATAAAATTTGTAGGTAAATGGAAGCAATTGCGAAAAAATGTATCACACTGAGTTATGTAACCCAGAACCAGAAAGACAAACATGGTATATACTCATTTATAAAAAGGTATCAACTACAAAGTACAGATAACCATAATCCACAGACCCAGAGACACTAAGTAACAAGGAGGGATTAAGGGTTGGGGAGTATGTGGATCTTCCTTTGATATGGGAACAGGAGGGATCCTGTGGGGAGTGCAGAGAGGGAGAGAATACTGGGAAAGACAATCAGAATTGGTGGAGCAGTGGTGGAGCACACCTTTAATCTCAGCAATTGAGAGGCAGAGGTAGTTTTCTGAGTTTGAGTCCAGCCTGGTCTATAGAGTGAGTTCCAGGACAGCCAGAGCTATACAGAGAAACCCTGTCTCAAAACAAACAAACCAAAACAACAACAACAAAAAACAAAAACAAAAACAAAAAACAAAACAAAAAATACCAAACAAAAACAAAAAAGAAAACAAAAAAACAAAAACAAACAAACAAACAAACAAACAAAAAACCCAAGACAATCGGAATTGGAAGGCAAGGTGGAAATATAATACAATGGAAACTCTCAGGAATCTATTAAGGATACTATAACTAAGACTGCTAGTAAAGGGGAATACAGAGAATGAAGCAGCCATTTCCTATAACCAGGCAAGACTTCCAGTGGAGGGTTTGGGATACCAACCCAACCACTAAAACTTCAACCTACAATTTGTCCTGCCAACATGATGTTCTGTGATAAAAGTGGCATATAAATTGTGGGAGTGGCTAAACAATGAGTGGTCCAGCTTGAGACCCACACCACAAGACAGAACCCACTCTACACTGACAATAGAAGCAAACACAACTGGCAAAAAAAAAAGTTAATTCCTAATGGTATTTTGCTATATTCATAGATATGTGCCTAAACCAATTGTCACCAGAGAAGCTTCATCCAGAACCTGAGAGAAACAGATGCAGAAATCTACAGCCAAATTTTAAGTGGAGTTCCGAGAAACCTGCTGAAGTGGGGGAAGAAGGATTGTAGGAATGCATATTTTCTAAGTGTTTGATTAGTCTTTATGTTCTCCTTAGTATAGAGAAATAACAATACTTATTTTAAAAAGAAAAAAAATCAAGAACTTTTTCTCTGACGGTTTCATGTTCTCTCACACTTCAATGTCTTTGCCTTTCTTTCCTCCTCTAACCAGTGGTGTATGTGTGTGTGTGTGTGTGTGTGTGTGTGTGTGTGTGTGTGTGTGTATGTTGTGTGTGTGTACTCTATAATTGAAGTCATCACTAACTGTGGATGCAGGGTATAAAGAAATGAAATATAATTGCCTTAGAAATTTCTTCCTTCTCCTATGAAGTTCTTTGAGCCAGGAACAGTGGAGAGTTAATACATATGACTCATGCTCTGAGGACTCAGAGCTGTTTATACTCAGCATTTCTACCAATTAGGAGTCTCTGCACTAACCTACTGAAAAAAAAAAAAAAAGAAGTTTGTCTTACCAAAATTGAGAGAAGCAAACTCTATAAATGCTTAGAATTCAGACTGAAACATGAGCATTCATAAGAAAACACACACACACACACACACACACACACACACACACACACACACACACAAAAACCCAGCAGCAACAGTTTCCCCTGGAGCCAAAGACTGTACCTTGCCATTTGTGGACTTTGGATAAAAGTTAGAGCACCAATGAATAAGTCTCTCTTGTGACCAGTACTCCTGTCCAATCAAAAAAGTGGTTAAAGTGGTTGGCTATTTCCATCCATCTCTATGACATTACTATTGTACTTGTGGGAACATCTTCTCATTCCCTTCAGGTCAGTGTTGTAGAATGCAGGATCTAGCATTGGCTAAGACCACTGGTTTTTCCCTGGTGATATGTGTAGTACCTTTTGGCACTACGTAAGCTGCCTAACAAGAAGAGAGTTTCTTACTCAGTTTCACATAAATTGCTCTATCTCCTTTATCCAGAGTGGCTAATATTTTCAAGAATAGGATTTTATCATCACATTATTGTGACTGAGAGTAATAGTAATAGTCTAACTGCAGACTGTTTACGTGAATATTTTTGATTCAAATTTAGCACCCTGTGCTTTCATGACGGCATTTCTCTGCCAATCCATTAGTCTCTACTTTGTTTCAGCTTTTAATGGTTATTCTTTCCCCAATTTCCTGACCTACTTAAAATAAGTCACCTCTGCTCTTTTACCCAAATTTGAACCATGAAGAACATCACCAGTAAATGTTTACTATAGCTAAAGATGTGTTTTCCATAACTATGAGTCAATGTTAGGTCATTCAGTAGTAACTGCACCAGAGGAGAAAGATGCAGGCCTGGAAAAGACGGTTTCACGTCAGGTCGAGCAGTATCATTAAGAGTATACTATAGGAGAAAGGTCCACTTCCATTGGAGGTCTAATACAAATCAGTACATAGGATATAGAGACATAAACATGATCTATCATTTGACAATACTAGATGAGACTTTATTAATATAAATAGTAATCGACAGAGTGTGACCTGTGATTTTTCAACAACTAGCGGTCATCTTTTCCAGACTTGGCCATCAGACATTTTTACATATTGTGAAACACCACCTTCTGCAGCAGGTAAGCGGAAAGAAGAGTTCAATAACATATATATATGTATATATATATATATCTTAAGCTGGGGAAAAAGCAGAGATTGCACTGCAACCCTGCTCCTCTTAGGTTCAAAACCCATGAGCCCATGTCCTGTGGCTTCAGCCTGAGGCTTCTTTGCTCCTGTCTATCTGACCTCCATAAATATTTGCTGAATTTGTAAGACAGATGACCTTTAAGCTCTGACCAGGATGATTACCCTATAACCCTCCTTTTAGGTTGATTTTCTTCCATGGAAAAAAATTTGTTTCATCTCCTGGATTGCCTTAGGGTGCCTGCTGGCAGCTTTTAGTCTGGCACTTTACTCAAGAAGGCTTATTTGGCCTGTAGTGAAACGTTTTATTTTTCACTAGTATTGCTCCTGTGTAGTTTTACTATATTTCATCCATGTTATTTTTTTTCTTTATTTTAATACAAATAAAAGAGTCTCTCACTGATGATCCAAAATCATAATGAAGTGGGCATTAGTAACTTTCTGTGTGCTTAGATCTAAATAGCAGAGTATCTTCTCAATTAGATTTCTTATTTAAACTCACGGGTATTTTGGATACAAATAACAGTATTCCCATTGTTGCCTGTCTCTGAAACATGTTTACATGTAGATGAATTATACCATTTTAAAGGCTTTTTTCTTTCTCACTTCTATTCATGTCTTGAAACTTCTTTCCACTCCCATTTTACTAGTAAAGCCTAAAACCTCACCTTCTGAAAACTGTCATGACAACTTTCTAATGACTGAGCCAACTAGTGTCATCCTGTTCCAGGCCAAAAGGGACAGGCAGCACATGCCCCCTCAGGACTCATCGCCTACTGTTATCAAGTGTATATTCTATCATTCCCAAATAGCTTCCAGAGAGATGTTTTTTTTTTTCAGTTATTCTTTGGGAGTTGCCTATCTTTTTTTTAATTGAATATTTTATTTATTTACATTTCAAATGGTATCCCCTTTCCCGGTTTCCCCTCTGGAAACCTCCTATCTCGTCCTCCCTCTCCCTACTTCTACGAGGGTGCTCACCCACCTGCCTGCCCACTCCCACCACCCTACCTTGGCATTCCCATATACTGGGATATGGAGCTTTTCCAGAACCAAGGATTTTCCATTGATGTCCAACAAAGACATCCTCTATTACACATGTGGTTGGAGCCATAGTACCCTCCATGTATACTCTTCGGTTGGTGGTTTAGTTCCTGGGAACTCTGGGGGTCTAGTTGATTGATATTGTTGTTCTTCCTGTGGGTTGCAAACCCCCTCAGCTCCTTCAGTCCTTTTCCTAGCTCCTCCATTGGAGACCCAGTGCTCAATCCAATGGTTGGCTGTGAGCACCTGCCTCTGTATTTGCCAGGCTCTGGCAGATGCTCTGAAGAGACAGGCATGTCAGGCTCCTGTCAGCAAGCACTTCTTGGCATCTGCAATAGTGTCTGGGTTTGGTGCCTCTATATGGGATGGAGTCCCAGGTGGAGCAGTCTCTGGATGACCTTTCTTTTAGTCTCTGCTCCACACTTTGTCTCCGTAATTTTTCCCTGATAGCTAGCATCGTTTTATCAGAAGTGTTCTTCAGGCTTCTGGAGACAAAAGACCTCAATAGTCCTACCCAGTGTGAGCCCTGCATACTGCAATACTTACACACCAAGTAAGGTATGTTCACTAGTGCAATAATGGTGTGACTGTCAAAAAGCAACTAAATGTGTTTTGGTTACATTTGAAGATTGCTCCATAGGAGAGAATTTTATGCCTAGTACTGTGATCCTGGTCAATAGCCCATGCTTAGGAAAATTATAGACCTAAGGACAGAACCTGCTGTTGTCATTTTGCTAAATTGTCATGTTATCTAAATGCCTCTAAATAGCTACATCTATAGGTATAGCGGGAGTTCCTCTCATCCATAGATGGTTTAGAACTGGATATCTATATCACTTCCCGCCCAAGGCATGGAGAACACTGAAGAGGAGAAAACAGTAATAACCAGAGAATGGAAAGACTTGCTATGAAATGCTATCCCTAGATATTACATATACATTCCACACTGAAGCATACAGCATCTAGTGTCCTTTCATAAAACCAAGCCAGTGAAAATCTAACATAGATTGGGTTTATAAACTCCAGGCCTCACCACTTACTAAGGAGCTGTTGGCAGCTGATAGTTGCTTGTGAGGCAGGATAATTTTTTGTGTTTTCAGGGTGCAGCCTCTGATAAGATTGTTATACTCCAGTGGAAAGTCCCATGCTCATATGAGCAGCACTAACTAAAATTGCTATTTTATAGTTATTAAAAAAAAAAGACATGAAGTCATGAGGGGAGAGGTGGTTGAAGATGGAGGGAAACTGTGGGGTAAATATGATCATATTTCACTGTATTCATGTATGAAATTCTCAGTAACAAAGAAAAAATGTGTTAAAAAATGAAGCCTTTATCTTCTAAAATGTTTTTCAGAATTCATCTCAATTCTACTTCTCACCTCATTATTTCCTTTCTCCTTTTACTGCATGCCCTGACGGAGACATACACAGCTTTTATTTTCATAATATAGCTTTCAGGGATTTTCCTGACTTAGGGCCTAGAATTCATTGTTTATTACTGTTAGAACATGAAGATCGGAGCTCAAATTCTTGGTGCATTTAAATATTTACCCGATAAATCAATCTAAGTATTGTGATACTCTGGAATGTGGTATCCTTCAAAAAATCAATTTCTTGGCATTAGTCTTAAAAGTTCATGGCAGCTCTGGGCTGGAATTTTTATTTTATTTTATTTTATTTATTTTGGAATTTTTTAAATTTTATTTTATTTATTATTTATTTATTTATTTATTTTTGTCAACTTGACACAAGCTAAAGTTAGCTGAGAGGAGGAAACCTCAATTAAGAAAATGCATTCATGTGACTAGGTTGTAGACAATCATGTAGGATATTTTTTAATTAGTGATTGATTAGAGAAGGGCCTAGCCCATTGTGAATGACACAACTTTCTGCCTCAAGTTGATTTGGTCATGGTTTTTCAAGGTAGCAATAGAAACCCTTACCAAGACAAGTTCTTTAGAAGTATAATACAGACCTAAATTACCAATGATTCTTCAAAATAAGCCTTTGACCAGAATAATTTTTGCATAGAATGTTTTTCAGCTATGTTGTGATTTGCATGAGAATAATCGCCCTAGGATCACATTGTAAGGCCCATCAAAAAGGAAGGAACTCCCTCCCTGTTCTCAGGAATTTACGGCCACCCCAATAACTGCAAGACACTGAACTTGATGCAATTAACAAGAGGTATATTTAATTCAATGTATTGAGGCTGCACTTCTAGCTTGTCCTACGCAGAGGCAAGCAATGAAGTACGACCCCCCTTAGAGAAGAGGTAGACCTTTTAAAGGGAAAAACCGCAACCCAGAGAGACATGGGGAAAAATCATGATTAAGTATCTATAGAAAGCACCTGTCCAGTGTTCAGCTTCCATGACAGGTTCAAGAAACAGTCAGGGGGGAAATATCTCTTTGTTCTTTTAAGAATCAAACCCTATTTCAGTTCAGTTCTGTTCCTGATATCCAGGGTGCATGGGCACGCTGACTCCCAGCTCAAACTCTATTCAGTTTTTAGTTCCCAGTATCCAGGGTGCACGGGCACGCTGACCTGAACTCTCAGCTCAAACCCTATTCTTATCTATTTTGTCTTGTGGATAGCTAGTTTCTTAGGACCCAGAGCGTAGAACAAGCTGATCTGCACTCTTGACTCCATCTGTGGAAGGTTTAAAAATTTTTAACTCTTTCAACATGTTTGAATGCTTGCACCACAGTTAAGATAACTGTTTTGGAAGCATAGTATGCAAACAACTGATTAAATGATTTCTTTAGAAGATGATTTGGTCATGTTCTTTTGTCACAGCAAACGAATTATAACTAGCACAAACTATAACAAAAGAAAAAAGGAATACAAAATAATTCAGTTTGTCATTATAGCCAAGGATAGAATAGTAGATTCCAAGAACTGTCAAAGATTATCATAGACTACATGTTTTAAAACACCATAGACTTTTTCTTTCTAGTTCTGAAGATTAAAAGACCGAATGAAAGCATTGGGAGGCCTCGACTCTCTCCAGTGTCCCTCTAGGACAACAATCTTTTCTTCCTGCTTCAGGTTCTATGATTGTTGACAACCTGAGGGTCCCTTTTCTTGAAAGTCATCCTTCCAAAAGCTTCCCCAACATCACACCATTTTCTTCCTGTATGTGTCATTCAGCTTTCATATAAAAACATAATCTCATTTTTACTTCACGAGAGCTTGTAAGAACATATTTTCAAAAGTGGCCTCATTGAAATCCATAGAATCTAGGAGAGTAACCCTACCAAAGATTTCTACTAATGGAGATCACAGAATCTGAATAGGGCACCTTCTGTAACCAGGCAGGGTCTCAAGTGGAAAAATTGATACACCAACACAACTATAAAACATTTGATCTATAGTATGTCCTTCCTACAGAACCTTCTGGGGCTGAAGGCTAGCAGAATCGTCGTTAAAGAGACAAGAGAGACTTCATCTAGCAAATAATGGGAGCAGATGCAGAGTACCACAGCCGAATCCTAGGTGGAGCTCAGAAAATTCTGTGGAGAAGAGGGGATGGGAATCCATGGAACCAGAATCCACAGAATCAACTGAAAGGGACTCATGGGGACTCACAGAGATCAGGGACCCTGCTGAGGTCTTACCTAGGTCTTTTGCATATATGTTATGGCTGAATAGGCTGATGTTCTTGTAAAAATCCTAACTGTGGGATCAGAGCTGTCTCTGTCTCTTTTGCCTACTTGCAGGACCGTTCTTCCTCCTAAGGAGTTGCTTCCTCCAGCCTCACTGTAAAGATTTGTGCCTGGTCTTATTGCACATTGCTGTGCTGTGTTTGGTTGACATCCCTGGGAGGCCTGCTCTTTTCTAAGGCAAAGCAGAGGGTAGTGAAGTAGAGAATACAAGGGAGAGGAAATTGCAGTTGGGATGTAATATATTATAGAAAAAATTAGAGAGAGAGAGAGAGAGAACTTTAAAATGGCCTCATTTTGGATATTTAGGACCTGAACATTCATTTGTGCAGGATTAGATTCTATCCATTGTTCAGAGTTAGCTAGAAATAGTACCATTTGTGGTTGAACACAATGGAGAAGAATATAGGATCTATTTAGTCCTGGAACCCTGAGTATAGAACACAGCCAGGTTATATAAATCCTTCTACTATGATTAACTCAGTTTTACAGGTAGGGAAAGTCAGGTTATAAGACTTGTTTTCACTTTTAATCTCAGGATGAAAGGGGATATTTTGTCTGTTATAAAATAAAACAAATAATCTTGTAAATAGTAGGGATCTATTGTTGTCCCTTCAATAACATTGTAATGTGCTGTGCTTGTTGAAATAGCTCTGTTAATTTTATAAATGTCTGTTGTTTTAAGTAGATACAGTGCCAGTGAAACACTTATTAAAATAACTAGCAACTTGTAAAGGAGACACTCGGATTCTTTTCCATGAGAGATTCTTAATATTCTCAACTCTACTTAAAATCATGGCTGGAGTAGGGCAGTGGTGGTGCACACCTTTAATCCCAGCACTTAGGAGGCAGAGGCAGGCCTGGTCTACAGAGTGAGTTCCAGGACAGCCAGTGCTACACAGAGAAACCCCGTCTTGAAACAACAACAACAATAACAACAACAACAACAACAACAACAACAACAACAACAACAACAACAACTACAAAAACCCTCGTGGAAGACGTCAGAAAATGACTTTACTGTGCTGTAAAGATGGGATTGTGTGTGCTTTAAGAACAGGAAATGCAATGCAAATGAATGAATGAATAAATGAATGAATGAATGAATTTTACACAAAGAACAGAAAATGAGTCTGTTTATGCTGAGGACATCCAATGCATTTTTACAAGCTATGTTTAGCTTTAGAATAAAGCTGCACTATATTTTTGAAAGACATACACTTACTTAAACTTTGTGCTCTAGGGAATGTGAGTTTCCTGGAGATGGATCAGGGACTGGGTGCAGAAGTGGAAGTGGGATTGTGTGTAGAAGTAGTAATGAACAAAACCTTTCACCACAGGTTGTGGCTTACATAACATTTTACATGTTTACATGTTCTGTTTTGCATGTCTTTGACTTTTTTCATGATCTGCTATCTCTTTTCTCATGCTCATACACTGAACATCTCTAAATGATACATGTTAATGCATGTCAACAATCTAGTATCTGTCATCTGAAAGTTTTCATAGTTTATAACATTGTCTACTATTCACATAAACACAAAGACGTATTGTTATGATTTATAAAAAATAAAATATATGCATCTATAGTTGTGAATTTCCCTTTTCTTAATCACTTATATACAGTGTAATTTCTATAAAATGGATTTCACTAAGTTATTGAACAGCGAGAAGAAATATGCTGCTGTTGAGTTATCTGTATAGCCTTCATTTTTTTTCTTCTTCCTCCTCTTCCTTCCTTTGCCTCTTCCTTCCCTAACTAAATCTGTTGAAACTAAGTTTCAAAATTCTGTGATAGATTTTTTTGGTTCAGTTGTTTCTATTAAGAAGTAATGATGCATGTACTAAAGCAATGACTCAGTGTTTAAGAGCACAGGCTGTTCTTCCAGAGGAACCAGGATAAATTCCCAGCAACATCATGAAATCTCACAACCAGCTGTACTTCCAGTGTCAGGAAATCCAGTAAGTTCCTCTCACAAAAATAGGCACCATGCAGGTACTAAATGCATAAATAAGCCTGTAAGCAAACATTCATATACATAAAGTTAATAAAAAATAAAATTTCAAAAACATTTTAAGTACTGATTTTTAAATCTAGTAACTTAAATATCACACATTCACACACACACACTAATCCACAAAACATCCTCCTTTTCTGAAAGTTTTACAATGTATTGTTATCATTAACTATTCTTTTATTATTGAACATAGTTGTCTCATTGAAAACAAACAGTTCTGAGACCATTTTTCTACTACTGATTGAGACAGGAGTACACTGTTGTGGAGATAATATCACTTAGTCTTCTAAGCTTCTTGAGACAGAGTTGCTGGGCCCACCAGCTCCTGTTTGTGGTTTGAATACAGCATCTCTTTGCCTATCAACCATGACTGAGTGACCAGATCAGTCATCGGAGGCATCTTCCGGCTTCTTATAAGAATAATGTTCAGTCTTCCCTTTAGGATCACCTCACTTGCAAGGTAAACAATTTGTGCAACAGTGCATGGGAATAGTCAGCACTAACTGATCTAGAGATTTGAACAAAATCCCAGTTGATAATGCCAGCTGTTTCCATCAGCTGTACTTTTTTGCCTTCACCAACAATTATGACATTTAGAAAATCTTTTCAGATACATATTTTATGTTGAAGCTTTCATTGTACTAGAAAGATCTTCACTCAAAGCCTCATGGTACATGTCAATAGTTTTTTTTTTTCTCCTGTTTTGACACTGCCTGGAGTGAAGAGAATAGCTATGACAGATTAGAGAACATCAGTCTCCACTATGCTCATGAATCTGTACAAATACCACCAACTTCACAATGACCCTTCCTGGATAGTACAAAAGTTTGTTAGACAAAATGCAGGATACAATCCAAAGCTTCCAGCATTATGATTTTAGAGGAACCACCATCTTTGTTGGTTTCTTTCCATTTTATGAATTTGGCTCCTGCATGTTGTCATCATTCCAACCAGAAATTCCATGACTGTTATTACATCAAATTTGTATCCATTTTTCTAGAGGTAGGTGCTGACAATTTTAACAATTTTTCATATATTTTCTGGCTGCTCCTTGTATAATCCATTTTGTTGACACCAAAAATTAGTTATCAAACACCAAACATGTAATAGAAGGGCATGATCACCATCCGCTCATTCTTTGAGATGCTGGCTTTCAAGTCACCAACACCACCAGCAATGAGGACATCCAGACAGCCTAAGACGTGCTTCTAATCATGTTTTTTGAAAGTGTATCTATCTTGGAGCATCAGTGATAGTCATGCAACATTTTCTTTCCTCAAATTCCCACAAGATGATGTCAACAGTGATACTATGCTCACATGCATCTTTTGATTTATCAAGACACAGGCATACTTGCATGAACATTTTCCTGCCTCTCTAGCCTCCTTTCCAAAGTTTCTCAACGGTCCCTTTTTTGATTCCACCACATTATAGATCAGATATTCAGTAGTGATGGACTTAAGCAAATCTCCATACCAAAAGAGTGTTGGTATGAGTCTTTTTCTTCCTTATTTTGTATTTGAATCAGTGCTGGTTATTACAACACCTGCATTCAGAAAGCAAATCTTTTGTGAACAACTTATCTATATTTTGGTAACAACTATATATATATGGTTGTTCCCCTTTCCTGTAGTTTTACATTAGCTCATAGTAATGTATATCAAGAACATTTATAAAAAATGTTTTAATTACTGGTAGTTGTAGTATACAGTTAATAATTATTTTAAATTATCAATAGTTATGGTTGTGAATATCTTACTATATTTAACTGATAAAATCACCCAGGCATGGGCTGTAAGAGATAGATGATCAAGCAGTTAAAAGAGTTTATTTCTTTGCCAGGGAGGATCCAATTCAATACTCAGCACCCATGCTAGGTGATATACAATTGCCTGTAGCTCCACATCCAAGGATACCATAATCATCACTTGCATGCACACATATACATAAATACAAGTAATTTAAAAATAAAAATAGCCTTAGCATAAGTATTTATCTATATAAAAGTTGAAGGTATATAATATATAATTTATAGTAGTGTATAATTTCTACTATCTTCTAAAGCGCCATGAGATATATTCCTCAATGATAAAAGGGGGCATTGTATGAAGCTGAATATCCAGTCAAAGCATGTGTTCCTACTCTGTGATAATATGATATCTTGGAATATGACATATAAAGATTATGGGGAATAAAGGAGCAGCATGAGTTATAAATCTGTAGAACATTTTACTTTAGTCATAGCAGCCAAGTAAATATTCTTTTATTTTTAGAAACACTACACACAGAATGCTTAATTCAGTCAAAATGCTCACAAGCTAAGAAACAATGACTATGTTATCTGTAATTTAATGAAATGACTCAGAAGCTACTCATCAGCAATATCCCATAATGCACTCATGGGACATCAGTCTTTTAAATATTAACTCCTGAGAAATTTCTTAGCTGGGAGACATGACTTCATTTCAGTACACTACACGCAAAGGCCAAGAAAATTATATATATATATATATATATATATATATATATATATATATATATATATATATCATGGATAGATAGTCATCCGGAAACACACACACACACGCACACACACGCACACACACACACACACACACACACACACATATACATATATATATATATATATATATATATATATATATATATATATTCGTGTGTATTATTCATCTTTATAAATATTCTTCACTCTTATTTGTAGCAAGGTAGTACACAGCAAACATAACCCTAGCTTTTAAACCAATTCTGAATTGTCTGCATTTGGTGTCAGTTCAAAGTCTCGTGGTTCTGATATTAATAACCCACTCACACATGGCTAATTTATATAGACAAATCATTTTAAGAATATGTACATTAAAATTAATATGATGTTTACTAGTTGCTTTCTTAAAACATTGAAGATTTAAATAAATCAATAGATAGATTGACTTTTCCACGTAAACAGAATTTAAAGCACTACTATAGTCTATGTCAATAATAAAATTAAAATAAATTTATTCCCAGAATTTACAATAATGATTTAACTGTATGTTTGTGAAAGCTAGCATTCTCTTTAAGATCATAATTTTATTTTTAACTTTTTCAAGTTTGCACAGAAAGGACTGAGAGCCATTGAAATGGGACCAGTCTGCTCACTCTCAGGCTCTCAGATGGGAGATTCATTGATCTATTTTGGCAATGAGACATATAATGAGGTAGGGAAAAACTCACAAGACTCAGAGCTTTGAAGCATATGCAGCTGCATATTAATGATCGCATCTGTTATGCTTTGCCTAGAGTTCTTTCTGTCTGTAGAAAGTTGCATAACCACTGTCAAGAGATTTAAAAGGCTTCCATTAATTTGCGATGGCAGCAATTAGCAAGGATGGTGCTAAGGCAGACTGGATCTCAAGCTGTCATTTCTGTCCATTTTTTTATTTATAGTTTTATTAGCTTGTACTGTCATTTCCTTAAAAGCATTAATTAAAACACACACTCATATGAACAATTTGGGGGAATACTTTTATAAAATAGAAGAATATTTTAAAAGTTGTTTAAAAGCCCCAAATTGGTCCCAAGTAAAATATACATGACCTCGTAAAGACACGAATGAAATGTCAAATCACACATTAGAAGACTGTAAATGCATTACAGATAAAAATGCTGAGGTGATGGAATGAGCAAACCCCTAAGGAAAAAAAAAAAGACTGATGCAGTGAGCTCATGATGTGAAAGAAACATGCAGGCTTGTAGTCAAAACATCAGGCCTAAAGCTCTTGGCTTCTAGCAAATGAGTTATGATAAGAAATGCAGTTATCAGGATTCCATTTAACAAATCATATGAGGTTTATAGTTTCACATATGCCTGTCTTTATCCTCAATAATAATGATATGCATAAATCCATCAAAAAAAATCTGTTTCCTAGACTCTTGTAATGCCTGAACAAACTCCTAGAACTCCTTCATTCTAATATTTTAACACCACTTACAGTGATAAATGTTTACTTTAAAAACTAACACACACACACACAAAGCCTTGTTGTTTTCCCCTCCTCCATCACTCTTAAATGCTGAGAAAGCAGTCCTGATTCACTGCTAAGGGAGTGGTAGAACAGCCACAATAAAAGGAACTCAAGCTTAGAGTAAGACAACAGTGCTTTATCTGCCTCACATTGTCAGAGGCCAGGAGGTGGCTTGCTTCTAGCCTTAATGAATCATATGTTAAATAGTATCAAGGCAGAGCTCAGACTTTTGCAAGTCTCCACTGAGTCATCAAGAAATAAGAAATAATAAGAAATAAGAAATAGAAGTAAGTTAAAAAAAATGGTCCTAACAGAGCTTGCTGCTAAAATTCAGACCTATCAATGACCTCTGTGTGTGTGTGTGTGTAGTTAGGGCAATTCTAGGGAGATATGAAAAAGTTAAAACGATGATAGATTCTTGCAACTTACATATTCAAGAATGCATATGACTGGCGATAGAAGATAAACATAATTGATTTGATGTGCAGTGTTTTTAACTATTTTGGAAAGTATCATTTCATATCTTTGTTATAAACACACATTGAAAAACACCTTACTTGTAAAAATAATTAATATATCCTGACAATGGGTTCACTACCTGCCTCAATGGTCTAGGTCCCTGAATGAAAGACACACACAGCCTTTATTTTTTAACCTGCCTTAAACAGCACAGTAGCTATGCCACTACCTAACCTTCAGTTAATTCTGTGCTATTACTTACTAATTCTATGTTTCATCTTGTCTGCTCTGGACCCAGTTGGGCATCTCTCTTGCCTGTGCTCTCCGGATCAATCACATGGTGACTATGCCTCTCTGTCCTGCACTCTTCTCAAACTTGTGTCTCACTTCTCCTCCACACTTTCCTAACATGATGGAACTCCTTTCTCCTTCTCCTGGTCTTGAGCCTTAGAATCCTAAAATCCCACCTCTGTCTGTCCTCCCCAGCTATTGGCTGTTGGCATGTTTATTTAATCAGAACCAACTGGAGGCAGGTTCCCAGAAGCTACTTGCAGATACAGTTTTTTGGGGGGAACATAATTAGCATGTGTAATACAAACAGCTAAACTTACTAGACAATGTTAAATCTTACTTATCAATGAAAACTTCATTCCTCCAAGTTCATTTACTACATTAAGGAAATGAACAAAAATATAATAAAAATTTAAAAGCTGAGTGAGGCTAAGTTTATTGTCTTTTATTTCAAACATATGAAACTTCAATGTGGCAAATATGTTATCTGTCATCTGTGGTCCAGAAATTTTAGTTTTGTCAAGTATTGGATGTTCAATAAAGAATTATTTATTGACTGAAAAAGTCTCCATAACTGTTACCTTGTATATGCATCCTTCTAAACTTCTTGGGGTAGATAAGTAAGTAGTTGTTTGTCTGTCTGCCTTCTGCAATTAAGGCCTTTTGGTTTCTACCTTTACATCATGGTTCTAGGAACTTTAGAGCTATGATAGCATTGCTCATAGACTTAAAATGATAAGAACAAAAAAAAAAATCCATGTCCTTTTCTCCAGAGGTGACAAATTCCCTTCACCATTTCTCTGAAACACCCATGAGTTGGCATATTGAAGGCATTAATACATAGGCATCTGTAGATAAAACTTGAAGGCATAAGGTAGAAGGGATTGAATAGATTGTTGCAAAATCTCTGTGTTGCAGAGCTGCCTTGAGAAAGTCAGACAGCTTGTCCATTAGCAGAACCTCATTAGTTTCACTGCATGATGAAGACCAATGATTCAGGTGAGATGTCTGAATTACTAATTAATTATATAGTCCTGTTTGCTTTATCTCCTTAGAAGGGCTTGCAAAACTAGTATTTTGGATTTTTTTTAAGGTTTGTATGAAGTACAATTACTTTAAAATGCTTTTTGAAATAATGCGAATATATATATATATATATATATATATATATATATATATA
>JANHMN010000013.1:2100370-2181926 GCA_030674055.1 Rhabdomys pumilio | reverse complement strand
AATTGGTCCCAAGTAAAATATACATGACCTCGTAAAGACACGAATGAAATGTCAAATCACACATTAGAAGACTGTAAATGCATTACAGATAAAAATGCTGAGGTGATGGAATGAGCAAACCCCTAAGGAAAAAAAAAAGACTGATGCAGTGAGCTCATGATGTGAAAGAAACATGCAGGCTTGTAGTCAAAACATCAGGCCTAAAGCTCTTGGCTTCTAGCAAATGAGTTATGATAAGAAATGCAGTTATCAGGATTCCATTTAACAAATCATATGAGGTTTATAGTTTCACATATGCCTGTCTTTATCCTCAATAATAATGATATGCATAAATCCATCAAAAAAAATCTGTTTCCTAGACTCTTGTAATGCCTGAACAAACTCCTAGAACTCCTTCATTCTAATATTTTAACACCACTTACAGTGATAAATGTTTACTTTAAAAACTAACACACACACACACAAAGCCTTGTTGTTTTCCCCTCCTCCATCACTCTTAAATGCTGAGAAAGCAGTCCTGATTCACTGCTAAGGGAGTGGTAGAACAGCCACAATAAAAGGAACTCAAGCTTAGAGTAAGACAACAGTGCTTTATCTGTCTCACATTGTCAGAGGCCAGGAGGTGGCTTGCTTCTAGCCTTAATGAATCATATGTTAAATAGTATCAAGGCAGAGCTCAGACTTTTGCAAGTCTCCACTGAGTCATCAAGAAATAAGAAATAATAAGAAATAAGAAATAGAAGTAAGTTAAAAAAAAATGGTCCTAACAGAGCTTGCTGCTAAAATTCAGACCTATCAACGACCTCTGTGTGTGTGTGTGTGTGTGTAGTTAGGGCAATTCTAGGGAGATATGAAAAAGTTAAAAGGATGATAGATTCTTGCAACTTACATATTCAAGAATGCATATGGCTGGCGATAGAAGATAAACATAATTGATTTGATGTGCAGTGTTTTTAACTATTTTGGAAAGTATCATTTCATATCTTTGTTATAAACACACATTGAAAAACACCTTACTTGTAAAAATAATTAATATATCCTGACAATGGGTTCACTACCTGCCTCAATGGTCTAGGTCCCTGAATGAAAGACACACACAGCCTTTATTTTTTAACCTGCCTTAAACAGCACAGTAGCTATGCCACTACCTAACCTTCAGTTAATTCTGTGCTATTACTTACTAATTCTATGTTTCATCTTGTCTGCTCTGGACCCAGTTGGGCATCTCTCTTGACTGTGCTCTCCGGATCAATCACATGGTGACTATGCCTCTCTGTCCTGCACTCTTCTCAAACTTGTGTCTCACTTCTCCTCCACACTTTCCTGACATGATGGAACTCCTTTCTCCTTCTCCTGGTCTTGAGCCTTAGAATCCTAAAATCCCACCTCTGTCTGTCCTCCCCAGCTATTGGCTGTTGGCATGTTTATTTAATCAGAACCAACTGGAGGCAGGTTCCCAGAAGCTACTTGCAGATACAGTTTTTTGGGGGGAACATAATTAGCATGTGTAATACAAACAGCTAAACTTACTAGACAATGTTAAATCTTACTTATCAATGAAAACTTCATTCCTCCAAGTTCATTTACTACATTAAGGAAATGAACAAAAATATAATAAAAATTTAAAAGCTGAGTGAGGCTAAGTTTATTGTCTTTTATTTCAAACATATGAAACTTCAATGTGGCAAATATGTTATCTGTCATCTGTGGTCCAGAAATTTTAGTTTTGTCAAGTATTGGATGTTCAATAAAGAATTATTTATTGACTGAAAAAGTCTCCATAACTGTTACCTTGTATATGCATCCTTCTAAACTTCTTGGGGTAGATAAGTAAGTAGTTGTTTGTCTGTCTGCCTTCTGCAATTAAGGCCTTTTGGTTTCTACCTTTACATCATGGTTCTAGGAACTTTAGAGCTATGATAGCATTGCTCATCGACTTAAAATGATAAGAACAAAAAAAAATCCATGTCCTTTTCTCCAGAGGTGACAAATTCCCCTCACCATTTCTCTGAAACATCCATGAGTTGGCATATTGAAGGCATTAATACATAGGCATCTGTAGATAAAACTTGAAGGCATAAGGTAGAAGGGATTGAATAGATTGTTGCAAAATCTCTGTGTTGCAGAGCTGCCTTGAGAAAGTCAGACAGCTTGTCCATTAGCAGAACCTCATTAGTTTCACTGCATGATGAAGACCAATGATTCAGGTGAGATGTCTGAATTACTAATTAATTATATAGTCCTGTTTGCTTTATCTCCTTAGAAGGGCTTGCAAAACTAGTATTTTGGATTTTTTTTAAGGTTTGTATGAAGTACAATTACTTTAAAATGCTTTTTGAAATAATGCGAATATATATATATATATATATATATATATATATATATATATATTCACCTGCATGCATTAACTTATTGCTCTTTTACACTGCTGATTAATTCATGGAATAAATATAAAATTTAGATTGATGATTCTGCATTTTACAAAGTGTCCATGCAGAGTTACCAGAAATTATACTCTTTACAATATAAATTTGGTTGATGGCTTAATAGAAAATTGGTAGGTATAAAAGTATGTGTTCAGTTGGTTTCCCATATGGATGATATTAATTACGCAGCACTTGGACATAGAAATAAGTCTTCACAGAAGTAGTAATAAAGAGTGGATTTCATCTGCTAGGGCTGCATATAGCATCTGTGATTCTGGAATCAAAGGAAAGCTTCCAGGTAGTACAGATGGAAAACCAAGTCCTTTAAAATCTGCATCATTTTAATGAAGTGTACTTATTATGTCCTGGTCCTTTCTAAACATAATAAAAAGATTTATATTAGTTAAACTTTTTAAAATGTAAAACTCATTCACTCTACATGTATTTACCCATAGAATATTTTTAATTGAAAGACATTTCTTTTCATACAATAAATTCTGATCTTGAGTTTCCCTATACCAACTGCCCTTAGTTCATTTACTATACACCTACCCAATTCCTTTCTCTCTTCATATTTTTAGATGCAAACAGGCAGGTAAACTAGAAAAGATGATAATAAAATAAAAACAAAAAATAAGACACATAGACAGAGAGAAGAAGAAGAGAAAGAAGAAGAAGAAGAAGAAGAAGAAGAAGAAGAAGAAGAAGAAGAAGAAGAAGAAGAAGAAGAAGAGGGGGAGGAGGAGGAGGAGGAGGAGGGGGGAGAAGGAGAGGGAGGGAGAGAAAAAGACTCTTGCAGGCATACAAAACTTGAAATAAGAGTAAAAAATGGAAGGATATTACTGCTCCTTGGTATGATGTAGAAGTTTTATTGTAGGTAAAAGAAAGAGCACAGCCAGAGGCTGGAACTTAAGAGTGAGTTCAGAGTGAATATGACCATGAGCCAGGCCATGAGAAATGATAGGGGAGAGGGGGCAACCAGATCAAGAGGCCAGAAGAGTAAAGGATAGATTTACAAAGAGAAAGAGAACTGCAAAGCAAGATACCTGGAATATGTAGAAGAATGTATAAAGTAGAACACCTCGCAGACATGGGAGTCCAGCCTGTAGGCTGGAGAAATTTTGTATTAGGGGCAGAATGTGACAGGCACACCCTATAACAGGTAGGAACTGAAGGATCCTGGGAGAACCTAGTAGCTAGGTTCACTTTCATATGTTAAATTGACACCTCAGTTAGCCATTTGTATTTGGTTTGAGACAAAACAAAATTTATGTAAATACAAAACCAGAAACCATAATATATAAAAGGAATATTACAACTATTAATTTCAGTAAATTGTAACTTATGGTGGCTAAAATCATAGCACAAAATCATCAAATATATATGTTACCTTACATATATCATAAAAATGTATGTTACCTTAAAGGTATTGAAAGTTAAACTAATGAAATCTACACAAAATTATCCTTGTTGTACATATTTATTATAGTTGGCAAGCATTAACTTTCAGGCTTTGATCCTTCACCCGATGGATTTCAGCAATGTTTGTGTCTTGTATGTGAATAGCAAAATCATACATATAGGGTGAAATAGAAAAGTACACAGTAGGTATATAGATGAGAAGATATATAATGAACAGAATGTAGCTAAAGGAAGAAAAGGGTCATAATTGATAATTAATATTGAGGATGTGATGAAAGAGAATGGGAATAAAAACTCTCAAACACCTATCTTTCCAGGACTAGCTATTCAAGTTCCAGCTCCCTGCAGTAACTGACATCCCCTAGAATTTCAGACGGCAGCGAGTAGAATAAGAGAGATGGTAGAGATAAATGGAAGAGATAGACTACGACAGCTAGGCTGACTCCATGACAGACTTCAAATTGGCAATTCAAGAGAAGAGGCCTAAATCTCTGTTTCCAAGAACTCTGCAAGTCCAGGCAAGTGCTGCTCTCAGAAACTGCCCACCACCTGGCCTAAGACAAGGAAAATGGGTCAGCAGCAGTTTCCAGAGTATATGTGCTGGAGTGGTATAGTTGGATATTGAGATAGATCAGTTCCTGATTTTCTGAGAAATCAGCATATTGATTTCCAAGATGGCTATAAAAATTTACAACCACAATCAATGTAGGAGTGTTCTTCTTGATAGCTAGGTTTCTAGTTTTAAGAATGGTTTTCCTCCTGTTGAGTAGGCCTCAACTCCAATCAGACATTTAACTGGGTGCCATTGACATGGAAGAGATACTTACTGGTTTTTTAAGCCTGTCTTGCCATGTTGGTCTTTTTCTTGGTTCATAGATCTCAACATTGGGGATGACTGTTTGCTACCCTCTTGGGAACTTGAAAATATTTTCTGGAACCCTGGAAACAAGACTGCAAAAAAGAAAATGTTCAAGTCAAATCCAACTCAAGTCATACAGGTCTTTAAATGTGAAGTGTCTTCAGCAATACTAGCCCACTTTCAATCCTTGGGAAGCTGTGAAAAGCTTCAAAGATAACTATAATATTTGGGAAGTTACCCTGACTAAGAGGAGTTTTTCATGTCTATTATGAAGTGGGGGTTAGTCAATGGGTCTTGTGGGGGACATTTCTAACCCAAATAGCTTAACTTTATTTAATATATTAATGTATGTATATGATGCATATGTGTATATACCGATAGATAGATAGATAGATAGATAGATAGATAGATAGATAGATAGATAGATAGACAGATAGATATTTCCTGAAGACTTTACCAAATAACCTTTGTGTTATTTATTTGCTCCTCCTCTCATTCTGTATTGAATCACTCCCTCCTTTCCAGTTGAAGTCCCTTTGTCTTATTGTATTTTCCACTCCATATATTTCACTTTGCAACCTGCTACTCATCTTCTAACCATCTCCCTTTTAATGTTTTATTTATACTTCCTTGTGTCCATGTTGTATTTTCTACATGTTGAACAACTTACTTCATGTTGTACACTCATATCTGAAGATTTGGATCTTAGACCAGAAGTGTGGCATTTTTCTTTCTGGGTCTAGGTTATCTTACTCAACATAATCTTTTCTAGGTTCTTACATGTACCTACAAATGTGATGGTTTCATTTCTTCTTACATCTGAATAGTATTCTGTTATGCATATGTATCACTTTTTCATCATCTATTCACAAATGGAATGACATGTAGGTGGTTAGAGTTTTTTTTTCATTTCCATTCATTTTTTTTCTTTTTTAAAAATTTTATTGGATAATTTATTTATTTACAATACAGATGTCATCCTGTTTCCTCATTTCCCCTTTCTAGAACCCCCTATCCCATCTCCCTCCTCCTTTATGCTTTTATACCATTTTAATTACATGCATATATTAAGTTCAGTTGTAGGCTGAGGGTCTAGCAATACAATTGATGCAAATAGTCAAGGAACAAGCAAGAGTATAAACACAGTCAAAGAAAAAGTAAGGCATTAAACCCAAGTACGTGAACACTCCGTGATAAGTGTTTCTAAGGGCTTATCAGGATGACCAAAGTATCTGAGCCTACTTGCCTGTCCTATTGCAAGGTCATTTTCATGTCTGAAGCCTACTTCCTTGCTCTAGTCTAAAATTTAGATTCCTGTCTGAAATTACTTCTTTGTTCTAGCCTAAGATTTAGATCTAGATCCCTACCAGAAATTACTTCTTTGTTCTAGCCTAATGTCAGATTCCTGCCTGAAGCCTACTTCCTCCTTCATATATCATAATTTCATTAATAAGACTGAGCCTGTCTTAGGTAGTTCTGACAAGAATGCCTTCTTTACACATCATGGAATATACATTATCGAAAGCAATTCACTTCTATCTTAGGTTGGTAAGGCTCTGTGCAAAATCTTACCCTTTCTTGGCTTGCCAGTCTGTTAATTTAATAACTCTGTCCGGGGGTTCATTTTCAGGTTCAAGCCATGTTCTTTGGCTGCCAACATGTTGATGTTAAAGAAAAGCTTTAACACAATGGGCAAGTATAAAAGTATTCCCAAGACAAAAAGGACTAGCATAATCAAGCTATATATGCCATTTTTGAAGCTTGACCAAAATAGAAATATTGACCTTAGGCATGGGCAATTTTATCAGCAGTATCTGCCACATCAATGCTCAGCAGAGCAGCATTCTTGAAATTCATAAGCTCCCTATGTATTGTTAAGGGAGACAATGAACACTTCTGAGCAATTACCTGTGAAGTAAGATGCCAAGTGTTTTGAGCATATATCAAGGAGTGGTATAGCTGGGTCATATGTTTGCAATTAGTATAAAAAGGAAAAAAACCCTCTCTGTCATTTTCTTTCTGTTTTGCATTTAATCAGATGAGATAATCAATTAACCAAAATAGATACAGGATGTAGAGGATAAACAAATCTAGATTATCCCTCCATAGTATGAGCAGAATCACAAAATCTTTATTAAAACATTAACATTCTCATTTATTAACATTGAAAATATATTTGAGTTCATGGAGTCCAAACATTTAGGTTTATATAAATGTAGTAGAATTGAGTGGATGGCCATCACAATTAAGGTCAAAACAGAAAATTTCTTCTCAAGTGTATCTTCCATACAAGAGGTGAATGCTCATTTACTTAAATGTCAGTTTATATTTTCTCCGTGAATTCCAGTTCCCAAAGCTTTAAAAGATGTGTGAATCCTTGGCACTTTGATGGAAAGAGTCAGTGCATCCTCATAATCACCCTTTATAGAATCTCTCTCTTCTTGTCTTCATTATGCCTCACAGACAGTTGGAGAGCACAGTGCAGGTGAAGCTGCATAACTGAGTTGTCACATGGTAAAAGACAATTTTTATGATTTAGCATTAGAAATAAGAACATAAAAATGATGCTTTAAATTGATTACTGCTTATATTTTATTGCTTTTAATTTTAACTGAAAAAATGCAACTGATCATAAGTGAATTTTCCGAGAACTTCAGCAGATCTAAAATAATAAAATAAAATGTGGTGTCAGCATGGTTTGTGCCCTGACAGACTACTTTTCCTAAAATTCTCAATTAAGTTCCCTCTGGGGTGAGCATCTCTGAAGTACAATATTGCAGTTTGCCCTTGCTGTCTCTACTGAAGATATTTCTTAAGTTAACTATCGCTTTTTGCTTTGTAGCACTGTGTTGCAATACAGAAGGGCCAAAATCTTGAGATGTGTCAAATTACTTTTGGAAATAATGACTTGTTGCCATGGTAACCTTGAACCTAACGAATCTATCTCAAGATCTCAGTTCAGGTATAAAATGAACTGCACAGAAAATTTTAAAATAGTGACTCAGTTGCCTGACTCAAGACATGCTTCATATTCTTTCTTTCGTGCTTTAAATATCAGGTGACAGAATATTGTTTAGAAAATGAATCCTTGAATAACAGAAGTATTTACAATGGAGAACTAATTTTAATATAGGGCATTTGTAGTAGTATCTGTGTAAGTTTTAAATACATACATATTTTACAATTATTTTTATTTGAGTTATGTGTCTCTGTCAGTATATTCTGTGTTTGTGTGGCTCCTTTGAGGCTATAAAAGGTTGTTGGGCCCTCTGGAACTGGGGTTCTAACAGAATTGAAGTCTTATGGGAGAACAGCAAGTGCTTCTAACTGCCGAGTTAATTTTCCATCCCCTTTAAGCATAACTTTTTAAAAATTATTTTTGCCAGTCACTCAGTAATTATAGGGACTTTCTGTAAACTGTGTGTGTATGTTTCACATACATACATATATAAAAAATTGTATGTACTTTAGAGTATCGAATGATGAATAATGAAGAATTAAATAAAAGGGGAAATTGAAAATTTACCATCTCCTAACATCTGCATATCCATACCCATATCTGTTCCATGAATTGGTAAAATGATTGACTGAAATGTCTTCTGTTTGAAGCAGTACAACAAGGGTATTGGTAGTGCATGTTCACAAAAACATCAAAAATGAAGACAAAAACAAAAAAAAAACAACAATGTGCAACAATCAAAACAGCAACATAAGTTTCTTTAGATCCTGGGTTCTCTGAATCTGGGTTATGAGACCATGTGCTATTTCTCTAACAGCAAAAATTACTCTTACTGAAGCTATCTGCAAGTATTGTAACATGCCATAAAATTATTTGTAATTAAAAACCATTTATGATATATAATTCCAAACAAAAATATAAATCTCTCTAGTGGCAAAAGTGTAAAGCTAAGTGGAATAGTAAATGTAAAATATTATAAAAATAAAAATATAAGAATCACTCTGCCCTGAAAATTCTGGCAAATGTCTCCCCTGTATCGCCAATAGCAAATAAACACCAAACCTAGGTCTCCCAGGAGACAGTAGTCAGGATGTGCCAGCCACCACCAATTCAACATAATTAGTCCGGAGAGCTGCAGCAGGGCCTCGTGGGTCAGGATGAGGCATGTGGGAAGACAAACATCTACTTTCTCTATAGAAAAAAAATGATACAATTAACTTTCATTGCCCAAATGTAACATCCCAGTGTGGTTCAATGTTTGCATTAAAAAAATTTACACTGGAAAAGGTGAAAAGGTGGAAAATTACTAAACCCATTATGTGAAAATTCTTGTCCCCATGCAGAGCAAGGATCAAACTTCTGAACTGCAATTCTTCAATTTTTTTCAAGTTTTTTTTTATACAATTAGTACATGAAACCTTTATGTTTCTTTACATTGTAATGGGGTTTTACTTATATTTTCATGAATGGATACAATGAGAAAAGTATGAATAGTCTAAATGGGTTCCTTTTCTTTCCTTTTTCTCTTCATTGCTGTGAAAAGAAACCATGACCAAGGCAACTCACAAAGGACAAGACGTAACTGGGGATGTGTCCTGGTCCGTGCTGCCCCACGTTTTGGGGGCCAGGTGCTCCGGTCCTCCGGGTTCAGTCAATAGGGTGTAGCGAGAGAGAGTGGGATGGAGGGGCAAGAGATGCAAAGAATGGAGACCAGACAGAGAGTCAAGACCAGTTTATTGAAAAAAAAAATCCTGAGTATTTATGTGCTTTACGACATGCCTTGTAGCCATGGACAGGCAGGGAAACACAACTGAAGACGCTTTACCATGTGCGCCTTGCATCTGGGGGCACTAAACAACAAAACAAGATATGTGAGAAAGACAAGATGTTTATCAGAGTGTGCTAAGCTGCTATGGGCTGTTGAAAAACAAGTCTCTTGTCACAGAGTATATGGCATGAGATGGTTGCAAAGATGATAGCTGCTTTCTGCTTGGACTTGACTCCCAACAGGGATGGTTTACAGTTACAGAGATTTAAGCTGGAAAAAAAATGGGATTATCCAGGCAGAAATCGTGCTGGAAAAATAACTGAGAGTATTACGTCTTGATCAGCAGACAACTAGAAGACTTGATGTTTTTCACACTAGACTTAGTTTTAGTATTTAAGATCTGAAACCACTGCCTCCACGGTGACACACTTCCTCTAACAAAGCTACATCTTCTAATAGTGCCACTCCCTATGGCCAAGCATTCCAAAACATGAACATATGGGAGGCATGCCTTTTCAAATCACCACATTCTGCTTCCTGGTTGCCTTAGGCTTATACATAGCCATGACATAATGCAAAATGCATTTAGTCCAACTTCAAAAGTCTTGATAGTCTATCACAGTTTTAACAATATTTAAAAGTCCAAAATTCAATGTCTCTTCTGAAAGTTATCCAATATCTTAACTAATCCTTTATAAATGAAAAAGCAGATCACATACTTCCAACATACCATGGCCCAGGATATATTACTAAGTCTGGCTGCAAACACAAAGTTCTTGACTCTAAAGCCAGAACTATGTGGCCAAGCTATCAAGTTCTGCTGCTTGCTTGGGCTGGACCATGACCTCCTTTGTTTAATTACATCCTGAGTCAGTAACAACTTCTGTCTTAATTATGTTTTCCATTTTTGTGAGTAGACATTATGACAAAGGCAACTCTTGGTTAAGAAAAACACTTAATTGGGGCTGGCTTACATTTTCAGAGGTTTAATCTGGGAATCATGGCAGTGTTCTGGAATCATGGTGCTGGAGAAGGAATTGAGAGTTCTGTATCTTGATCAGAAATCAGCAGAAGGAGACTGGATGTGTTTCACACTGGACATAACTTTAACATTTAAAATGTCAACACCTCCACAGTGGTACTCTTCCTCTAACAAGGTTATGCCTGCTCCAATAAGCACATACCTCCCAATAGTGCCACACCTTATGGCCAAGCATTCAAACACATTAATCTATGGGGACCATACCTACTCAAACTCATACAGCTTCTCAAATTTGGCATTTCACTTTAAATATTAAATACTCGAATATAGAATATACAATGTATTACTGCTACACGTTATTACCCTAAAGTACAATGGCATACGGCAGTTATTTTCAGCAAAAAACTGTAGCTATAAGATGATACCCGTTGATCAGTTTTTATTATTTTTTCCTTTTTTATTGAAAATAGATTCTTCTCTCATATCCAATAAAAATCCTCACCTCCCATTCCTTCTAAGTCACCCAACTTTCCCTCTCCCTTGAATCCATTCCCTCTCCGTTTCCTTTTCAGAAAAGATCAGGCTGAATTTTTAAGGTTATAATATAATTACATCATTTCTTTCCCTTGCCTTCCTCTAAACACTTTTAAATTCATGATCTTTTCTTCTCATTAGTTGTTATTGCACACACACACACACACATACACACACACACACACACCCTAATTATAACATACTCAGTCTGTATAATATTATTTGTATGTATGTATGTTTTCTGAGATCTTTGGTACTTGATGAACAATTGCTGTATTCTCCCCTGGAGAAGCGTATTTCCTCTCTGTTAGCATTCTCCCTGTGCTCCTGGCATGTGTGTTGTTCTCACTGAGCTCATGTGTAAGTAGTCATGTTCAGGAAACTTTCTGGATGTAGCTTCTGAAATTACTAGGAGACACAATTCCAGTGCAAACTCTCTGATCTTTTGGCTCTTATAGTCTCGCTGCCTTATGTTTTTCATGACTTCCCAAGCCTTAGGTGAGAGTATTTGTGGATATATCCACTGACACTGAGCACCACAGCTCTACGGCTTGTGATTTTCTGTAGTGGTCTCTGTCTGTTGAAAGAGAGAGAACTTCCTGCTACAAGGGAAGATGTTTCACATCTTACTGAAAATTCTAGCTAGTGTAGAGAAGCAGGAAAGTAATATGTGGGAAAAGAAAAATGCTAGTTATATGATTGTCTATGTGGAAAATCATGAAGAAGTAACAACAGCTTTTAAAATTAATTATGAGATAGGTAAAAATAGTAATAGGAAGAATATTAGATCAGCACTATAACAATTATGTATAAAACATTAATTATATTCTAGCATAATAGCACAAGAAAGTTTAAATTAAACTTTATATTTATACCCCAAATAAAAAAAAAATTTTCAGAGTTCAAGATGTAAGTTATTTTATAGTGTAAAAACTTAATAAGATAAGGTCCTGGGCTCAATTTCTTTATTTCTAGCACTGCACACATCCAGGGTGCTGATACAATCCTGTAAAGCTAGCATTTGGGAAGTGGAGGTAAATGAATCAGAAGGTCAAATTTATTGCCAGCTCTGTAGAAAGTTCAATGACAGCTTGGACTATTAAAACCCTTCCTTAAATAGATACATTTTAATATACTTTTAAATGAAAATTCCTGTCTTTTTAAATAAATTATTTCCAATAAATAATTTTATTTATAAAATACACATCTACAATTAAAAGTCTTGCTTTGTAAAATAATATTTATTATTATTAATAATTATTATTATTAGATAATAAGTAATAAACCAAACTGTCAGTAAAAATAGTTACACATAAAATGTTTAAATTTGTCATTTATAATTTTAATCAAATGCTAGAGAATGGAACAAATTTGATTCTCAACAGGTAAGAAGTAAATACCAATACTTTTAATTACATAAGTCTCTTCACCAATGAAAATATTATACCCGCATATAGAAAATAAGTACACAGAATGTTCATCAGCATTGATTATCAATAAAACAAACAAAAGTTATAGTGAAATATGACTATACACTACCAAAATTGGAGCAGTACAAAGCCCTACTGGGATTTGAAGTAATACATACTTTTTTGTTGTTTTGGTAGATGAGCATTCAGAAAGGGAGAGCCTATTTTGGACACAGATTTGTGACTTTAATAAAGTTAAACAGATATATAAGTAAGCAATTAAAACTTTTAAGTATTGATTCAAGAAACATTTCAATATATATTTACTAAGTTAGAAAATTAAATACTAATGGCACTTTGCTCATACTTGCTGAAATGTGCAATGAAGCAAAATGTCCTTTCAAAGAGAAGTAGAAAATGGTATCTGTCAGATGAAAATGTATTCAGTGACATAGGGAATGAGGTTATGATTTACCCAACCTGGAACTGTGGGGAGCCCACAGAAGGCAGCTATCATTCTTGTAGCCATCTTGAGCCATATACCCCGACAAGAGACTTGTTTACAATAGCCTACAACAGCTGAGCACACTCTGATAACATCTTGTTTTAGATGCCCAGGATCTTCCCTTGGGTGTGTGAGACTTAAAGGTGTGTGACTTAAGGGTGTGACTTAGAGATCAGATTTAGAGGCAAGACCTATGGGCATGATTTAAAGGCATGACTTAAAGGCATGGCTTAGAAGTGAGACATATAAAAAGTGAGAGGCAGGCAGAAGAAATTATTAGAGCATTAGTTATTAGGCACTTGGCACTTGGAGGAAGAACAGAGAATTAGACATTAGGTATTAGGTATTAGGCACTTGCAGGAAGAACTTAGAATTAGGTATTAGGCACTTGGCATTTGGAGGAAGAACTTGGAGGCACTAGGGACTAGGAACTAGGGACTAGGAACTAGGGACTAGGAACTCAAGACTAAAGACTTGGACTAGGAAGAGAGACTGAAGAATAAATGGGATTGAATCATACCCTGTCTGGTTTCTATTCCTCATGTCCATCCTCACTCTCTCTCTTTTGAACCCTTCCCGTGGACTGGAGCAGCTTGGGGCAGTGCAGGCTCTAACAACTTAGCCCCCAAGGCTTTTGGCAGTGTGGGTTCCAACACTGACAGAGCGGTCTGTGACATTTTTGCCCCCAAACGTGGGCAAAGCAGTTCTCGACATGGAACAACATTTTACGAAATACTACTACAAATTGGAAAATAGTTTGCAGTTCCTTATCAGCTGAAACATACCCCAATATGACCTTGGCACTGAGATGTTAGCTGTCCATCACAAACCTCCTAATACTTATACATAACAGCTTTTCTTGGGATAGTAAATGCTTGTACAAAGTTGAATGAAAGCAATGTTCTTATCATTGAGCCATCTCCCCAGACCTGGGAGGGAAAGTTCCTATGTCCAATAGATGATGATACAACCATATCAGAACTTTGATGTGCCTCCAGTTGCATTTTCTTATTAGTCCAAAAGTTGCCTGTTGGTATCGTATACACTTCAGTATGTTTGAGCCACTAAGCTCTATTCAAGTCATCCTGGTTTGTAGACGTTCTTTGGGTTTCATGATCTTACAGGTGGGTAACTTGTGGGTTCTATCTCATTTTACTTCTCTTCCTTGCAGAATGGTTTGACTACAGTTTCCCCTACATTCTGTTCCTCCTTGGTCCAGAGTTTAGATAGTTACAAGGGATGTCTGGTCATCACTAGATAATTTTGAATAATCTGCTTCATGTAGTCTATGGATTCTGTTTGTTTGTTTTGTTTTGTTTTGTTTTGTTTTGTTTTGGCTGTCTTTACTTATGGATAGTCTCTTCTCTGTTGTTGATAAACACAGAGTTCTCATCACTCCAATGCTTTGTCCTGTGCTATGAGTTTAGTTTGTCATTTTTTTATTAATCTAGCATCCCATGTTAGCATATTTATTCTCTCACATTCTGATAACTGTGACCCTTACGATGAATTTGCATATGCCTTACATATTTTGGAATTATATGTCACATTTTATCAGATTCATATAAACATAGGAAAAATGTTGGTTATCCATACCCTGCCATCTTCAATACTCCATCCAGATCATGTTAAGGAATGTCAAAATCATTGTAAAAAATTGACTGAGATAACATGGACAGTAAAGTTGTGAGAAATTAGCCACATGTTCACCAGAACTGCAAAAAAAAAAGGCATTGTGGGGAGGGCACAATCAAAGGCACTGTGGAAAAAGGATTTCTGACAAGAAAACGTAAGAGTAGTAGTTTAAAGATATACGCAGCAGCATCATGCAGTCTTTACTTGGAATTTTCCTCATAGAGGCATAGACTAAAACTTCTGAAATGGCATTGCAAATGTGCTGAAGTTAAATAAAAAAAAAAAAAGGAAAGGATGTTAGAAATGTGTGCTGGATTTCTCAGCATAAAATCACCATAAGCAAGATGGAAGGGCACAACAAATCCACTATGGAGCTATATTATGGAGGGTTGGAGGCTCAAAGGCACTATTCTCCTGTTTGCCTCACTATCCATTACATTGTTTCACCCCTAGATGTGTGTGTGTGTGTGTGTGTGTGTGTGTGTGTGTGTGTGTGTGTGTGAAAATGTTCCACATTTTCACCTTGGTGTGTTTAGTAGTACAAATAATCTATACCGTCTGTCTAGTTTACTTGCCTTAACAAAAGTAACTGAATTATTAATTAAATGAAACATACATGCCAGCATTTGACTTTGGAAAGTTACTTTCTGTACCCTGTGTTGTTTCTTGCAGGAAACAAGAAAAAGTAGGAAAAGTTGGTGAACAGTACCTAATTCATCCTAGTCTTCTAAAGTGATAAGATTAAAGTTCATTCCATTGATGGCAATGTTTTTCAGTTTTGTCAGGGAAATATTTTAAAAGGCAAACAGGATTGTGTATCACTGAAGCAGCTGCAATGTAAAACTAAAGCCTCTTATTCTGGAACTTGCCTTTTGATGCTTTATCATCAAGTACAACTCAGTTCAAGAAATGAATCTCTACAGACTCCCACTTAGACGGTAAACACTGTTGAAAGCAAGGTTGTCTCAGTCTGTAGTATGTCTGTTGCCTTACTTAAAGGACTCACTAACTGTTTAGGGAATATAAAAACAGGAAAAAAATTGTTTTTTATATTCTACACAGAGCCCTAGAGAATGATGCCTTGTATTTTTCTCTCTCGATCACCTAGCCACAAGTAAGAAAACTATTTGTTAGCTCATAAATACTCAGAGAAGAAATAATCAGTTTCTACTTATTCCACAGTCTCCTTTGGAGCAAGTATGTTTATGACACTGGAAACACTTTGAAAAACATTCTTCTCGGGATAGGAGCAATCATGTAGATACATGAGATGGTGTGTTAGTACCATGGAAATCGTGGTAGTAATGGTGCAACTAACTGAGTGTGACCCCGAGTTACTCTCTAATGTGTGTTCTTCACTACTCATCTTGACCCTAACACCTCTGTTGGTCTTGCAGCTCAGTCCCTTGCCTAATTCTCTAGTCTTCTCTGACACATTCAGTAAACATAGGTGATCTTCACTAATTTATTTTGAGTGTGTTTTGGAACAGGTTCTCACTATGTAGCCTGACCGTCCTTGAACTTACCATGAAGTCCAAGTTTTCAACACGCAGTAAATCCCATGGTGCTGTAAATTTCCTCGGGTGCTGGGATCACGGGCTAGTGTTGCTCACTATTTCGTTCACTAGCCAATAACAGTTCTCCTACTTGAAAACCTTCTTTGTGTCACTTTTAAATTCACTGTTTAGCAGCCTAACACAGTATTACCCCCAATTAGTGTCAGGGGAACACAGATTGAAAAGAAAATAAGGTATTTTAGAGACTCAGAGTGAATAAGTTGAAAAATAAACGAACAATTCTAGTCTCTTGGCTGACACACTGTTGATCCACACACATTGCTTCTAACTGTGTGGTCCAAATGATGGCATCATGCATGGGAACACCATCTTGCCTATGTCATGAACTTTGTGACAATGAGACTCTACAAAAATATATATAATATATAACATGTACATTAGTGCCAAGGTTTTAATGTGTCTTCTTCCCACGCATCCTGCTCCTAAAACTCTGCAAGTGGCTGGAATGTGTGAAGAATTTTGTATGTGGGTCAGAATCAGTCAGTGGTGATCATTTAAAAATGCTTGTTATCCCGTGAGCCATCTGGCACTAACAATTTCAATGAACAGTAAGCCTCGTATTTCCTGTTTTCTGTTCAGTTTAGCTGCAGCATATTTGTTCTGTTTTCTGTAACAGTGAAGCAGCTATATTCAGTAAGAAAACATTAATTCAAAGGTTTATGAAAAAAGAGAAAACAAAGCTAAGTGAGGTGAAAATATTTTCATTAAATTGAACGATCTCTCTTAATAGCTTAAGAGCTTATCATTTGAGTTATGATATGGGGTCTTTCTAAAGAAAACTTATCATTTTAAAAATTAGCTTAATATGTTCTTTCACTACAATTAAAATAGGTAATTTTATGGGTAGGTAATTAATTTTATTAATTAGCTGACATTCTGATATGTAGTCAAGATATTTTTTTCATATTAATTACTTTTCTGAACATATTTAAAAAGTCATTTGTGATGGCTACCCTAAAATTCAAGTGGTTTGATCCACCTTGGAGGTGTTTGGTTACTTGTTATTTTTTCGTTGTGTTTTGTTTTTCTTAATTAGATCATTTGAATTTGATGTCTGGAAACTTTGAGGTGGGAGTACTCATCTTTAGTTTGGTTGGTTCCTATCTTCTGCCAGCTAATATAAAGGGCATGGAAAGAGGAAACTTGCTGTCTCTGCCTGTTTGCTCTGGCTCTTGTTGATAAAATCAAGAAGCCCGCTTCTTCAGGATTCTGGTATATGCTGAAAGCAGCAGAGAGATACATCCCTGTGGGCTGAACAACTACTGCGTTCTTGAACTTCTCTATGGCCATTATTGGACTAGGTGGACCACAGCCTGTAGGCCATTCTAATAAATCCCCTTTATAGATTCTAAAAAGGCCCTTATAAAGATTCATGCTGTAAGTTCTATTCCTCTAGAGAACTGTGAGTAATACATCATCTATATCCAAAAGCAGCTTTTGTTTTCTCACTTGGAAAACTGTCACAATATCCTGACTTTGTTAGAACAGGATTCATTGTTCTCATTTGTTGGACAATATAAGTAAATAGTTCAACCATTGGGAACTTGCTTCTGATTGGCTTCTGTTTTCCCTGCAGGCTCATCTATAGGTGAAAAAGGTTCCTATGCTTTACTTCAGCAGCAAACCTGAGGAATCCATTCCCATCCTATGGAAATCAAACTACATTCAGCAGGTAGAAATACATGCAATGGCTATTGCTCTACAATCTTTGAATGGTATGTCATCTTGTGCCCATGTCCTTTCCTTGGTTAAATGTGAATCCCCACTTCAAATCTTGGTTTATGGATAGGTCAGTACTTGATAATGAATGGATTTCCAAGTTTTCTAGTGATATAGAGAAGAGAGAAAATTAGGCTGCTTGCCTTATGTGAAATCAAGACCTGACTTTTTTCCTCCTCTCCTATACTTAAGGCTTTAAAAAAATCAAATCCTATTATATCATACATGCTTCAAAGAGTCAAAATCCACCATAAGAAGCTACCACAGGAAGTAGCTCTATAAGCTTCCTTCTGCTATTTCCAAGTTTATAAGGATGTTCAAATATTTTGTCCTGTTTTGCTGTCCTTTCTTTATAATCTTTAGTTCTAATTGTCTTTCCTGGCCGAACTTTTAATTACTATGGTATATATTTTAAGTATCTATTTTTAAATCCAGCTTTATTCTGTATTGTCAGCAACGTCCTATTTTTAGGCATGTACTGCATAGCAACAATAAACTAAAAAAGCATTTTCCATTAAAGAATTATAAAAAAAAAACATGATTGTTAACTTTTTAAGCTTTCCATAAACCTTACTGTAGAAAAGTGGTTCTAAATATTCACAAAAGATTTTGAATACCATTAATTGATAAATTTAAATTAACATTTTCATATCAGACAGGCTAGTATTGGTAACTATAATTTTGTAAATGTAAATAAAATTTTAAAAACAGTTTTTTCATACCTAAAAAAATATTTCCATAGGACATGATTACAGTATTTTTTTTCTTTTACTTACAATTATTTTAACTGTAGTTTAAATAACCTGAGGTGTAGGAAAAAACTAGAGATTTTTATTTTGAATTTATATTTAGACATTATTTTACTCCCTTTACTATAACTGTTCTGATTTTTTAATTTAACACAGAACATCAAAAACTGAAAACATATGGCTTGTGGTGTGATAGTATTAGTTAGAGTTTTACATTTTAACAAAGAAAGACACTTTGTGGATGGATCTGAGAGATTGTATTCTGAAATAAATCAATCACGGTTCTCTTAACAGATAAAACAGATGGAGCACCTGCATACATCTACATTTTATTCATTTGATTTTACAATAATCTAATAAGTAGGTAATGTAGTTTGCATTTGCTAGTAGTTTGCAACTGAGAACCATTCAGCAGCCAGTACCAGCCAGTATACAAGTGTTTTACCTAAGGCTATTTTAAGGATTGCAAACTTAAAGTAACTCATTTAGCAAAAGAAATGCACCTGACCTATTTGCTTTCTGGGAAATTGAAAGTAGAGCATGAAACTCTTAATCTCAGGATCGAGGGTTCAAGCCCAATGTTGGGTGCCACATGACCAAGCCCACTTAGTCAGTGAGGGTCTCAAGAGAGGAAGTGAGAATTAAACAAACAAACAAACAAAGGGAAATTAGATAACACTGTAGTATGGCTCCACCACATGCTGAAGCAGGTTTATTTTTTCCAGTCTGCTTTTATATCATTCTAGGTACATGCAAGGAATATGGTTAGTTCTAAGACATCAACAAAGTAGTAAAGGAACAAACAAGGCATAAACAAAGTACTCAAGGAACAAACAAGTTATAAATAATATACTCAAGGAACAAACAAGTTATAAATAATATACTCGAGGAACAAAAAGGTAAACAAGGGTCCCATGGTCACTGTATTCACAGATTTATCAAGATGATCAAGATACAAGGAATACATTCCTCAGCTGTATTTTTCTTGAGCTTACTTCCTTGTCCTAGCCCAATGTCAAATGTTCTTGCCAATTTTCTTGATATATATATATATATATATATATATATATGTGTGTGTGTGTGTGTGTGTGTGTGTGTGTGTGTGTGTGTAGATAGATATTAATGACGGGAATGTGCAGTAAATGGGTAGCTGGGCTAACTCTTTGACTCAACATACCAACAAAAGGAAGTGCATGGGGCCCAGGACACAACAAGATGATATTCTCAGCATAAAGGAGATTTATTTGCCCCAGAGGATCAAAGATCAGGGAATGGTAGACAAAGAAAGAAGATAGAAAAAAGGGAGAGGAAAAAAAAAGGGATAAAGGAAAACAGGAAGGGATATTTCACTGGATGACAAAGTACTGCCTCTGGAAAGATGAGGCAGAGATGACTAAAAGCAAATGGCAGTTTATAAAGGGAAAGGGGAAATCCTATGTTAGAGTGAGTTGGCTTGTTTTCATTAGGCATGTTAACTTAGGGTACTCAAAGAGGGCTTTCGGTTGTTGGACATTAATACTTTGATAGCTAGACCTTGGTGGCCAGCCTGATGAGGAAGTGGCCAAATAGGGAAGACAGCTTGGTGGCTAGCTTTAGGAATGCAACAGTTTAGCAAGGTAGAGGGAATGGACAGAAGAATAAAAGTCAAAAAAAAAAATGCCAGTGATGCATTTGCCATGCTTGGGTCTACCAGAGCTCTTCAACCAATGTTAAACACATTAATTAAGATACATAACAAATATCACAAGCATAAGCTTTGTCTCTTTTCTCTGCATTCTTTTAAAAATCTCATGGCTTTTAGGGCCACTGTGGGCCTCAGATAGCAATGACATGCTTATTTTTTATTTTTGTTGGATATTTTATTTATTTACATTTCAGATGTCATCCCCTTTCCCCATTCTCCCCCTACAACCCCCGTATCCCATTCCCTCTCCTCCTTTTTGCTTTGATACCATTTTAATTACAAGCAAGTATTAAGGTCAGTCCTAGGTTGAGGAACTAACAATAAAAGAGATGCAAATAATCAAGAAACAAGCAAGACAATAAATGCAAATAGTCAAAGAACAAGCAAAGCATGTCATTATTTTCAATATATTCATGTGATTTCTTTGTTCAAACATCATGTAGAGTCATTATTAATTTATGATAAATAGAAATCGAGCTACTTATGTGGTTTTTGGCAGTAAAGAGGTCAATTCTAAGTTTGCTATAAATTTGGCAAAATAATTTTAAAAGACTTTCTTTGTAAGAATAAATAGTTTTAATATATAAATGTAAATAGAATCATTGTGGAAAGATCTATATATATGTATATATATATATATATAATATATATTACATATTATATAATATATAAAGATATATTATATATACACACATATATATGCTAATGTATTGGAAGCTTCATCTGTTTGGAGAAATGCTGATCTTTCTCATATACAATTTATCCTATATCAATTTCAACAAATATATATAAATATTACTCCATATAATATACTTCCAAATATAAAAAACATTGTGATACTGATAAATGTTATTTAAATATTATAATATTAATAATCTTATTTTGATCTATTAAACTACAACTCTTCATATGGAAAAAGCATAAGCTTATTTCTTTCTGTTATAGTCTTTCTTTGGTGAAATCAATGCACACACACACACACACATACACAAATATAATTCTCATACACACACATAGTTTTTAGTTAAAATGATTTTAATTAAAAATAAAGTTTAATTTATTTGGCTCCAAGCACAATGTTTTGTGAACAAAGTGATATAAAAAGCCACTATAATAGTCCAGAACAATACTGTCATAAATTAAGTCATTGATTCACTCCAGAGAGAAGAATCCTTCTTAGCTTCAGTTTCCTGTTCTCAGACTACAGTGATGTTGTCGTAAAGGACCTTAAACTGAAATGCAAACAGCAAAGAGGCATCTGTGTGTGTGTGCAATCATGTGCATGCATGCGTGTGTGAGTTTGTGTGTGTGTGTGCATGTGCAGGAATGTGTGTGTCTGTGTGCGTATGTTTGAGTACGTGTGTGTCTATGTGTCTATATTTATGTGTGTGTTTACATCTGTCATTTTTATCCTTTGCTTTATTATTTATCTTTGCTATTTTTCTCTAGTGAATTAGAATATATATGTGTGTGTGAAAATACTCCTGAAAGCTAATTTCATCTATAAACATTATATTTTAGCATGAATTATTCTAATTATGAACAGCAAGAATGTATCATTGCTTCTTATTTCCCAGTCGTATGGAATAAATTATTCAGATCCATTTACTTTATCTTCTAGAATCACAGTTTTATGAATGATGTTTTTGATAATAAGAGGAAAAGATAATCCTTACTGCAATTATCAAATAATTCAGGTTTTTAATGGTTTAACGGTGTTAGTTTTTTAAAAATAATTTAGTGATATTTTATTACATTTTTTAAAATTAATATATGATATAATTTTATTATTAATTCATTTTACATGTTATTTGTAATGATTTTCATCAAAACTCTATACGATTCTTAAATTCTGACTCCAATATTGACAATTTTTTTGATCTTGCCTGATGATATCAAATTTAGTTCTGTGTTGGTTTTTAGATAAATATGTAAGTTTGTTCCATTTATAGAAATCAAAGCCATCATATTTTAATATTATATTTTATTCTCAAATATATTGGGGTTTATATTACATTGCTCAATGAACACAAGTACATTTTAGGAAAATACTTGGACAGTAGTTGGCCAATATTAAATCAGTATAAACACAATTGTCAAATATGTGCTTATTAAATGGATAAACATACCACTCCATGGGAGAACTGAGTTCATTGTGACTGTGAGGTTAGCAGGCAGAAAATCATTAATAAAAAATATGAAAAACTAGACTGAGCGATAACATATATGATCTAAATATCACTAGGAAAATGTTTTAGAACAGAAATTATAAGACATAAATAATTAAACTACCATGTAATTAACATAATCATGGTATTAAGAACATTTTTAAGTGTTACATCAAATTGATTTCTTAAATACCATGTGTTAGTATTCTGTCTAAACTCCACCTCCACAGTTACCTGGCAACAGCCAGGTATGCTCCTCCCCACAGTTACCTGGCAACCGCCAGGTAGGCCAGGCCTACTATAAAAGGGGCTGCTTGCCCTCTCCTCTCTCTCTTAATCTCTTACCCTCTTGCCTCTCTGTCCCTTCCCCCCTTCCTCCCTCTCCACGTGGTCATGGCCGGCCTCTACTTCTCTACTCTCTTATCCTTCCACCTTCTTCTCCCCACCTTTGCCCTATCCCCTGAATAAACCTCCTCCCCCTTGGAACCGAGTGGTCTGGAGTGGTCTGTTCTAAGCTGCATTCGGACTTCTTAGAACAACTAAAACCATGAACATCATTCACCTACCCATGAGCACTGCTAATGTGTACATGCAGTGGATTTGTCATTGCTTCTCTGACAAAATTCCTAGTGAAAGCAACTTAAATAGGAAAGGGTTAATTTTGGCTTACAGGATATATTTTCCATTATAGCAGAATAGGTGTTGGAACTAGGAAATAGCTCATTACATTATGCCCTGAATTTAAAAGTATAGTGGTGAATGTGTTTAGCTTGCTTTTTTCTTCTACTCAGTTTATTGCTGCACCCTATGGAGTAGTATAGGTGAATCATAGTAAGGTGAATCATCCATCAAAATTACTTTAGTCACTATATTTTCTTTCAGACATATCCAGAGAATTGCTTCCATGGTCATTCTAAATGCCATTAAGTGGAAAATAAAGATTTACTATCATGACACAGTATCATAATTTTGAGAAGCTGTAAAAGCCAGGACAAACATGTAACATTACCTAATATGACTCATGTAACATTACCTAATATGACTCATAATAAAATTTTTTTCTCATGACTAATTAGTGCAGGTCATAAAATATCCTTCAGAAATAACATGTTACATTTACTCTATGTTCTAGAATTGTTAATTGTTAAATGTTTATTATTTGATAATTTAATGACCATGAAGGTGTTATATAGGGCTTATTTTCCCACAAATGAATATATATATATATATATATATATATATATATATATATATGTATATAATCTTAGAGGAGTACATTGGAATTCCATCACAAGACAAGTAACAGAAATAATAGAGTAGTTGGTATTATTTAGTAGTAATGATTATATATGCTTCATTCTTAAAGTTAAAAAAACAAATACAATAAAATTATGTCATATGACTTCTATTGAAGATGTGCAAACAAATGGTTTCTCATCTCATATAAAGAAAACAATAAATCAAAGAAATCTTTCCAATCAAATGTAAGGTAAGGAGCCAGTAAATTCATTGTGGGTTTTTTAAAGACTTTGGTGAAAGATTAAGAAGAATGGACTTAAAGGCAGTTGCATCATCAAAAGCTACAATACAGGTGCTCCCCACAAACTTGCCAAGAGCTAAGTAGAAGAGAAATTCTCTCTATCACTGATGATAAGCTTGTGAGATTCAAGAGCTTCTGAGAGACTTGTAAGCATTGCTTACTTCCTGGGATTTGTAAATTTCTTTTTATGTTCAGAAATTTAATGTGCCTCTCACTGTGAGGAAATTTAAAGGGAGCTATACAACAAAGTTGTTGTATTGCCAAGGAGACTAATACCTGGCCTGATAGGGATACTTTGAGTTCTGAAGTCCTATTCCTGGATATCACAGTACTGTCTACTGAAAGGGTACATTGCTTTGAGCACACAAATGATCTTTTAACTCATTTTGCATGTTTACATGATTGCTTCAAATATGATTCTGCATCTCTCTAGGAATATGAGAAAATTAACAATTGTTTTGCTTATTGTTATTATTTGACTGTTTCCTAGTATGAGAAAATATTAGACGAAATTATGTGCTTTATAACCACACTGCTTAAAATGATGAAAATATAGCATATGCAATCTGTTGAAACAGAGGAAAAAATACAAACCAAACATAAACTCCAACAAAAGGACTCTTACACAGAATGATTATTCTGGTGAGATCACCAATTTTTTTTAGATGAGATATTTAGAAATTCTTTCTAAATTTATCTTTATGCTGCAGTTGTTACATTGGATTTGTGGTGATTTAAATAGGACTGGCCCCATAAAATCATATATTTAAATGCCTAGTCATCATAGATGAATTAGAAGGATTAGGAGTTGTGGCATAGTTGGAAGAAGTATGTCATTAAGGGCAAGGGGGTGGGGGGAGGTTTGAGGTTTTAAAAGTCCAAGGCAGGCCCTGGTTTTCTCTCTGCCTACAGGTCATGATACAAAGGTTTCAGATACTGCTCCAATGCCTGTCTGTGTATTGCCATGCTCCCTGCCATGACGATAATGGACTACTCTAAGCTGTGACCATGCCTCTAATTATATAGCTCTATTTACAAAAGTTGCCTTGGTTGTTACAGCTCTTCACAAACAGTACCTAAGGTAGGATTTATACCATTTTTAAACATGGTTAGTCTCTGTCTTCTAACCCTTTATTGTCTGGCCTATCAAGAACTGGGCAAACTTTTTTGCAATGTACACTGCCAAAGCTGCTCCTGTAGGCTCGTTCTTTCCCCTGTCTCTTGTATTTGTTAGCATATGATTCTTCCTTTAGAACACCTATGGCATGTACAACCAGCCTCTTCCCTTTGACTTGACTTCCATTTCAAGTTAGTTGCACTATGGTCTTCACGCAAGCTCTTATACAGTTGTTTCCTCAGTCACTCCTGAGGGGGGAAAAATCAAGTTTAATATGATAAGCATTACTCCAAAAGTGCTTGTGGTAGATATTTCTACAACCTCTCAAAGGTTTCCGGCTTAGACATTTTCTGATCCCCATCTGCTGTGTTCAGAACTTCTGTAGAGTTGTATGTTTTATTGTTGCTCCTGATTCCTGGAGAAATTATTGATTCAAGGGTTTTGAGTAGGCACTCACTCCCTTTATCCTCTGCTAGGAGACATCTTGATCTATTTTATGAAACATAGTAACTGTTGGTACTGAGACTTCAGTGTTTTCTGTTCTTTAGATTTTCTGTAAGTTTGTGTTTATTGCTTGTTATTCTCTGCAGGTTTGAACCTGGGATTCCCTCATTTCAGGTGCTAAGATACTTTGTTGAAGGATTCTTCCCTTAAGCAGGTGCAATAGATGACTACTTTGATCTCTTTACAGAAGAAGACAGGATGAAGATTTTGTGTTTTGAATGTTACTCTGTGCTTTAAACTAGCACTTAAAGAAGATGATGACTCCTCAGAAATCACCATGGAGACCACAAGATGCACCCCAGGGGTGAAGAAAACTGTTTTGATCTGCAGACTCTAATACTGATCTTAAATTTCCCACTTTTGTATCCTTAAAGCTTGAGGAAAATCCCAGTTAGAGATAACGAAATAATCTGTGTGCTTTAGGTTGCTAAAACTTTTTTTTTTTTTCATGAGACTCCCAGAGTTTAGAGACTCTGTTCTGGAAAGATGACAGTATACTCAACCTCTTTCTGGACTCGAGTAACCTTCAAAGGAGAAAAATCTGTTAATTCTTGATTCTGTCAACTCACAGAGAAAACTGCTGCTTCTTATCTTTTATTTTTTCCAGTACATTCATGATGTTCGAATGAAGCTCACATTCCATGTAACAAGATCTAACCTACATCTATCTAGTTGTCATCTCAGGAGGCTTGAAACTTATAACGTTATATTTTTATACATTCCTGAAATTTTCTCCTAAAAATATGATCTCATGGCAAAATAATTTATTGTTCTCAGAATCAACCATTCAAATAATCAACCATTTATGTGTTTTTTCAGTAACCATTTAAAGGTTTAACTATTAAAACAAACAAACAAACAAACAGAAACCCAAAATATAAAACACTAAAGAGTATTCTTACAAAGATGTTATGTAAGATCAATAGAAATAAAAAAGTACATTTATATTCAGAACTTAAAACTAAGTAAATAAGTATGAAAGTTACCATCTGTTTATGAATAGGAAAATATATTACCAAGATATGATTTCAGTTTTAAAATTTATATGTACATGAAGTAAAATTTTAATGAATAAAATAATGAAATTGATAAAATAATGTTCATAGAAAGCCTTAAAAATAGCATTAGAGGCACCAAAATGCATCAGTGTCAAATTAAGTAAACCAAGCATTTTTCTTTGGATTAACTTGACCAAGAGTAAAGTAAGTTCTCTGCTTCTTTCTCTGTGTCTATCTGTCTTTAGCTTATATTGTGTGATTTATAATCTTTTTGTTGTATATCTATCTATCTATACCATCATGATGTCTGTAAATTTATCTTGCCTCTAGCAAAGGGTTTTCTTCTATAGTTTTTGATCAGCTCAGAAAGTATCACATTGAGAAAAGAATGAGGGGTATTTTGCAAAAAATTTAATGGTTTTAGAGAAGGTTGAGTTATTTACTCCAACTTACCCAAAGCACTTAGTACTGCAAACTTAGTATTTATTAAATAGTTTCTGTATGTTATTTTCAGCATCTATGATTTTTTTAAGTTAATGATTATCTGAACACATACACATGTACATCTCATTGATTTCTGGTTCAGGACGAAGTCCAAATACATACTCTAGATTAAAGCGATCCTATACCTTGGGTTGTAGAAGTTTAGTAGATGTGAAATCTGTGACAAGTAAGGGTGGCATTTTATTGATCTCTTGAAGGTAAATTAAACTGACAGGATGACTACATAGAAAGATATCAGGATTCCCAAAGCAAGTATAATGTGTATTATTAATTCAACTGAAGGGTCTAGCAAAAGCTCCAGTCTCTCTAGATTTTGGAGATATGCTTATAAAATTATCACCATAAAAGGATGTATTGGCTATTAACAACTTGATATTACTAAATACATTGACGGTGTCATTGACTATGTCTGAGATCCTAGGTTAAACAACAAGTCAAATCAAAATATCATCACTCAGGATAAAGTTTCACACTATCCATCCCAATGTAAGTTTTTAATCTAACTTTCCAAGGATTAGAAAAAATAATATCAATATTTCTAAAGAGGCTAAATGTGATAAGGTGAGGTGATATCTGAGGTTTTATTGCTGTGAAGAGAGAAGGCCACACCTATTCCAACATGGCCATACCTCCTAATAGTAACATTCCCTGTGGGCCACACATAAGTCATAGCTCATAACTCATAAACATGAGTCTATTCTGGCCAAACCTATTCAAACCACCTCAAGTCATGTTTAAAAATTCACGTGTGTGTGTGTGTGTGTGTGTGTGTGTGTGTGTGTGTGTGTGTGCTCTATGTCTGTGTGTGATGATTTGTATACTTTCTTGATCAAGCTGTCTGTCATGTTCCATGTAAATGTTTCTAAATCTTTAGATGACTGGTGGCTACTGCCCAAGTTATAAATTAATAATATTACTAAGTTAGGTCCTTAAACTAATTTCATTCCAGTTACTTTTTAATAATATATGACTCATGATTAGATTAAAAAGTACAAAAATAGCAGTAGTATGAGAAAGATAAGGAGGATAAAAAGTAGAAAATGATGTCTGTGATTCTGTATGTGGAAGGCACTAAGAGTTACATACATGTAAAAGTAACAACTAAAAATGTAGTATCCAGAAAAACAGGACATATTACTGTCAAATGTAAATAATATCATGTATGTTTCCAGGTAATGAGCTAATAGAGAACAATCTGAAAGGTTAATTACAAAACAACTCTTTCATTGTTGTTTGTTTGTTGTTTTGTTTTTTAATGTTTGAAACGATGTTTCTCTGTGTAGCCCTCTGTCCTGGGACCCAGTCTGTAGACCAGGATGACCTCAAACTCACAGATATCCATCTTTTTCTGCCTCTTGAGCACTGAGATTAAAGGAACATGTCACCACACCCAGCACAACTCTATTTCTAATAATAACATAAATTTAAGCTACTTTGAAATTGGCTAAAAACCTATCACTAGAATGCACTCAAAGCCATGGAAAGAAATTAGAGACATCATCACTGAAAATATAGCACATGTTGATAGACATAGTGAACGATTTACTACTGTAAATATATTATTTCTATCCAACATAAGAAAAAATAAATTCCTATCATAATCCCCATGAGTTTTTGCAGAAGCAGCAGTCATTCTAAAACTCATAAGAAATCTCCAAAGACTGCAAATACCAGATGCAATCTTGAAATAAAACTTGCTGACTTATGTCTTGATTTCAATATTTATTGCAAACTGAACAGCCCAATTAAGGTGGTGCAGACATGCAGACAGAAACTTAAATAAAGTTAATAATAGATCCCTTGCCCCCTACAAAACATCACACTCTGAGAAGTAATATTCTCTAGAGAAACAGAAACAGTAGAATAAAAATATACTTATTAAAAACGAGTATTTGCTAGATAGGCTCACATAGGAGGAGCAGGACGTCTGCCAACTGCAGAGCCTGAGAACCTGATGGTTAACTGTTCAGTCAAAGAGGCTACTGAGTTTATGTTGGGTTAAAATGCTGGGTCACATCTTAGTAAAAAATAAAGCAGCAACAACTTGATAGACATGGAAAACTGGAAGAATAAAGACAAGCAAAGCTGCTCTATTTATCCTGTATCAGCTTTATATCTGAGCCACCACTAGATGGTGGTATCCACTCTAGGGGAGGTTCTTTCCCCTGGGTTACTCCTTACTAGAAATGGCCTTACAGATCCTCTCATAGAATGTTTCAATTTCAGATTCAATCAGTTTGACAATCACCATTACATACATAAATGGTGGATAAAAGATACTTGAAGAGTGTACTAAAACCACTCAATCGTGAAATCACAGTGTTTTCAACAGTAGTGATAGAAAAACTGGCATGCAAAAACCAAAATGGTAAAGACTAGGATGAAGACTCATCAAGTAAAGCACTCAAAGCTCAAACAAGACAATTTAAATTAAAATCTTCAGAACCTTCATAAATCCAGATACCACAGTCTTTCTATAATCCAAGGCTTCCTATAATTACAGAAATGAGCTAGATTGGCAGATAGCACACTCAACAAAGAATAACAAATAAGACTGTATCAAACAAGGTTCAAGGTAAAAACCAACACCTGAGGTTGTCTCCTTACTTCTATCCATGCTCCATATATATTCATCCTTACACACACACCCTCAGCATTCCTTCCTCTCTCTCTCTCTCTCTCTCTCTCTCTCTCTCTCTCTCTCTCTTGCTCTCTCTCTCTCTCTTTTTCAAACACACATCATACACAAAACACATGTACAAATACAGGACACACATACATAAATACATAAATATTCATACACAAACCACTATTTTAAAAAACAAAGATAAATCTATACATAATACCATTTATTGATTAACTCAAGATAAACTCAAGTCAAAAATTGTAAGTCCAAAATTTCTCAGATGAAAACTCCCTAAATCCTCATATCATTGGGTTTGGTATATATCTGTTGTATAGAAAATGAAAGACATAGATGGAAGAAGATGGAGAAAAAATGATGAATTGGAGATTATGAAAGCTATGCAAAATGTCAGCAAACATCAATAAAAGACGGTTTAAACCATAAGAATATTTATAAGCAGGTTATATTTAGGATTTCTAATGTTCAGTGGCAAAATTAAACAACTGATTAAAAAATATAAGAGAGCAACTCATGTAAGAGTAGAGAAGAGCACGGTATTAATTACTGCCCATGGCAGGGAAGAGGCACTGTCGCCCTTAAGTCCCCACTCCAACATCCTGATGCTGAGGCTGCAGGTCCCTAGGATAGGAAAAGGAATCAGAAAAACTCCAGTCTGAATTTCTTTACTGGCATTTTGCTGCCAGCTTTAGGCAGTAAGTTTCCATTTCTTTGTGGCTTTTGTCTGTCTAGCAGTTTCTATTTTTCAGAAATGTGGCTCATTTTCCCTGCCATACAGTGTACTATTATAACACAAAGAACAAAGGAAGTCAAGATGCCTACTCCTATCATATCCAATCAAAACTCAGCTATTTCTGTCCTCATGGACAAAAACTGAGACCCAGTCCCTACCACAGAAGACACCTTTAGAAACAAAGAAAAGCAAGGAGAAGGAGAACAAGAGCAATGCACCTTAGCCAACATACCAACCCAAAACCCCTTAGAATCAGTGGTACCTCAGCTCTGGTGAGCCTTCTCCCTACAAGTAAATACAATGAAGGTGAGCTACTTTAATTTTCCAGTGAGTGCTTTATGGTATTTTAAATTTTAACAAGCATGGTAAAGAATCCACCTGCCTGATAGTGTGCAAGACCTAGCCAGAGTGGAAGACAAGCTGATCAGTTCTCACATCCAAATGAAGTAACATATGTCGACTCTGCTTCCGGGCATGTGCCTAAAGTAGTTGATAATGGGATTCAGAAGACATGGCAATACATGCATGTCCATAGCAGTGTTATTCATAATGATAAAAAGGTAAAGTATCTATATGTTCACATAGGTATATATGTCTGTAGCAGAGAAATGGATAAGCAAAACTTGGAGTGTAGGGGCAATAGAATGTTATTTCTTCTTAAAAGGAAGGTAAATTATAATACACTTGAGTGTGGAGAAACCTTGAGGGCAGCGTTGTAAGAGAATTCAATTAATGACATAGAGGACAAACAACTGCATGATTCCATTTATATTTTTCTACAAGTTTTATAACTTGGGTTTATAGTTTAAATTGGTACTCATTTGAGTTAATCTTTAATATATGGTATTAAATACAGATTCAACTTAACTATTCCTTTTACAAAACTCCACTGTGTGTGTGTGTGTGTGTGTGTGTGTGTGTGTGTGTGTGTGTGTGTAAATGTTTAAATGTGGATACAGGTGGAACACATATGTAAGAACATGTGCATTGATAACAGAATACAAAAGAGAGAATCTCAGGTGCAGAAGATGCCATAGAAAACATTGACACAATGGTCAAAGAAAACGCAAAATGCAAAAGGCTCCTAACCCAAAACATTCAGGGAATTCAGGACACAATGATAAGACCAACCCTAAGAATAAAAGGTATAGAAGAGAGCAAAGATTACCAAATTAAAAGTACAGAAAATATCTTTAACAAAATTATAGAAAACTTCCTTAACCTAAAGAGACAGAACTCCAAATAGACTAGACCAGAAAACAAATTCCTCCCATCACATAATAATCAAAACACCAAATGCACAAAACAAAGAAAGAATGTTAAAAAGAAGTAAGGGGAAAAGGTCAGGTAACATATAAAGACAGACCTATAAGAATTACACCATACTTCTCATCAGATACTATAAAAGCTAGAAGATCCAGGTGTGATTTCATACACACTCTAAGGGAACAAAAATGCCAGCCAAAGCTACTATACCCAGCAAAACTCTCAATTACCATAGATGGAGAAACTAAGATGTTCCATGACAAAACCAAATTTACACAATATCTTTCCACAAATCCAGCCCTATAAAGGATAATAGAGAAAAATCCCAAAACAAGGAGGGAAACTACACCCTAGAAAAGGCAAGAAAGTAATCTTCTTCCAACAACCTCAAAAGAAGATAGCTACACAAACATAATTCCACCTCTAAGAACAAAAATGACAATAATCACTTTTTTTAATACCTTTTTTTTTAACATTATGGACATTAAAAAACAATAATCACTTTTTTCTTAATACCTTTTAACATTAATGGACTCAATTCCCCAATAAAAAGACATAAATTAATGGACTGGATACATAAACAGGACCCAACATTTTGCTGCATACAGGAAACACACCTTTGTGATGAAGACAGACAATACCTCAGAGTAAAAGACTGGAAATCAATTTTCCAAGCAAATGGTCCCAAGAAACAAGCTAGAATAGATATTCTAATATCGAATAAAATCGACTTTCAACCAAAAGCTATCAAAAAGATAAGGAAGGATACTGCATACTTGTCAAAGAAAAAAAATCTACCAAGATGAACTCTCAATTCTGAATGTCTATGCTCCAAATGCAAGGGCACCCACATTCATAAAAGAAACTTTACTAAAGCTCAAAGCACACATTGTACACCAAAAGAATATACCTTATTCTCAGCACCTCATGGTACCTTCTTCAAAATTGACCATATAATTGGTCACAAAAAAGGGCTCAACAGATACAAGAAAATTGAAATAATTCCATGCATCCTATCATAACACCACAGACTAAGGCTGCTCTTCAATAAGAATAAAATCAATGAAAAGTCCACATACAAGTGGAAACGGAACAACACTTTATTTAACTTAGTAAGGGAAGAAATAAAGAAAGAAATTAAAGACTTTTTAGAATTTATTGAAAATAAAGACACATCATACCAAAAACCTGTGGAACACAATAAAAGCAGTTCTAAGAGGAAAACTCAGCTCTACGTGCCAAAAAAAAAAAAAAAAAAAAAAAAAAAACCAAAAAAAAAAAATAAACAAACAAAAAAACCCTGGAGACAGCATACACTAGCAGCTTGACAACACACCTGAAAGCTCGTGAACAAAAAGAAACAAATACACCCAAACAGCAGGAAATAATCAAACTCAGGGCTTAAATCAACCAAGTAGAAATAAAAAGAACTATACAATGAATTAACAAAACCAGGAGCTGGTTCTTTGAGAAAATCAACAAGATATATAAGCCCTTAGCCAGACTAACTAGAGGGCACAGAGACCGTATCCAAATTAAAATCAGAACTGAAAAGGGAGACATAAAAACAGAAACTGAGGAAATTCAAAAAATCATCAGATCCTACTACAAAAGTCTATACTCAACAAAACTGGAAAATCTGGATGAAATGGACACATTTCTAGACAGATACCGGGCACAAAAGTTAAATCAGGATCAGATAAACCATTGAAACAGTCCATAACCCCTGAAAAAAATAGCAGCAGTCATCAAAAGTCTCCCCACCAAAAAAAAAAAAAAAAAAAAAAAGCCCAGAACCAGATGGTTTTAGGGAAGAATTCTATCAGACCTCCCAAGAAGACCTAATACCAATTCTCTATAAACTATTCCACAAAATACAAACAGAAAGAACACTACCCAATTCATTCTAAGAAGTAACAATTATACTCATACCTAAACCACACAAAGACCCAACAATGAAAGAGAACTTCAGACCAATCTTCCTTATGAATATAGATGCAAAAATACTCAAAAAATTATTGCAAACCGAATCCAAGATCACATCAAAACAATCATCCATCATGGTCAAATAGGCTTTATCCCAGGAATGTAGGAATGATTCAATATATGGAAATTCATCAATGTAATCCACTATGTAAACAAACTCAAATTCTTATAAACATTTGACTCATTAGTTCTTAATTAAATATTTGAATGAGAGGACACTTAAAATGGCTTTTTCTTCATGTTACATTTTCATAGTTCGTTGCTTTTTCTGTTTAAATTTTTCTGTTTTATATTACAAAGACAAGACTCAGGGAGCTGACTTTAAATTGTTCTACTTGTTTGTTGTCCCTTGCAATATCTAATTTGGATTTATATATATATATATATATATATATAGTAGTTGTTTTTAATCAACTGCTCTATAATTTTTCCTGAGTTTCATAATTGTTACATCACTTATTATAAATATTTAGGATGAATATTTTTATTTATTTTTTATTCATGCTTTGGTTATAGTTCTTAATTATAGGTTAGAATAACTTAGTATATTGAAATCATTTTGGTGCTCATGTTTTAGCTTATGTTTATGAAATTGCCATTTTTATTTCATTATACCTGTCAGTGCTCTGCTCTCAAACTCAAGTTCAGGACCTGGGATGCAGAGGCACAAAAGTGAGAGACAAAATGGAGCTGAAATGATTCCTAAGTGAACAGGGTCTGATCTACCATCGTGACTTCTCCATTTCTTCAGCTAACTTCCTTATTGGAATTCCTTGTCAGATATGTGATTGATTTCTCTTGGGTTGTGGTTTCTGAAATAACGTTTAAGTTTCCATGAAGTGATTTTTGTAAATCTACAATAAATTGTGGTAAACCAGATGTGAAAATTTAGTTTCAGGATCCATATGTACATGTACACCATGTAATCTAGTTCACTAGTTCACACAGAAACAAAAAGAAATAAAAATGCATTAAAAATATGTATATGTACTTTCAAATATTTATTGAATTAATTATCTACCAACTTAGAATTAACTATGTAACACTTTAACATATATTTTCTCCTATTTTAAATTCTTTACTTGTGTTTTTAACTCATTGCATGCAAATTTTAAAACAAGTATAAATTAAAAATTAAAAGATTAATTTTCCTTGTTAAAGTTGGAGATTTTCTCCAGCCCATCTTTTCCTAGATCATTAACTTTATAAAACTTAATGGAAAGTACTTTATCTGTCTCTTTGAAATGCAGATAAACTTTTAAAACATTAAATATGCCTTTTTTGTCAGCTTTAAGACTCAAGAATGTCTTTCTCAAATATATTAGAGCCATCCTATTGAAATGTAGTCATAGAGATAAATAAAGGTAGTCTTATGGGCTGGTGCAAAAGAAAGTGGTACCCTAACCTCTGGTTTTATTCCAGATAGAATGGCCTTCCCTGAAGAGGTTGACTAAAGTCAAAGTGTTATGGATGTAAACTAAATTGCATGCCATGGAATATGGACATATGTCTTCACATTGCTCCTTCATTGTTAAAATGACAACTATCTGTAAATCTGAATAATAAGCATTGATCAAGCACTTTCAAAATACTGTTTTTAAATATTATTCAGAGCCTAACTTTCAATTTAATATGTAAATCATCATATGTAAATAGCAACAAGAACAATTACAGACAACTTTAATTCAATTATGGGTTTACACTAATAAATATAGCAAAAAGAAACAAATACCTAAAATTAATATATTAGTTAAAAAAAGGTTAAACCAGGCTCATAACTGAAAGTAGAATTTACACAAATTTTTGCATCACATACGTGTAGCTACTACTAAGGAAGCTAAAAGAATATATAAAAGTGCTTCAGGACCCCAAAGTTTCTTAGATCTTTCACTATATATCATATAGACATGATTTTTGGTACAAAATGGGAGAGTTATCCAAATAAAATATACCATAGATGAAATAAATGAATACAAAGTTAAGTTTGTGCTTTTAATAAAATCTCACTAATTGAACAAAATACATTGAAATGAGTATTGATCTTTCTAACCACAAAGGATAATGTTCAGCCATTCTTTCTATCGAATTTTTTTCAGTAATGAAATTAAATGTACTAAAACTACATACATAAACTAATAATTATATATGTAGATTGAAGGAGAAAGGATGAGAATATGCTACCTTACTGATCATATTGATACACACACACACACACACACACACACACACACACACAAGCACACAAAAAACCCAAACCAATATTATACAAAAGGGTATGATTGGTGCACCAGTCAAGATGACGTATTGTAAGTTGAATTTTAAACTAATATCTAAAATGTATAGCCATTCATTTTAGCTTCTCAAGAGAGAGTTGTCTAATGTTGAAAATATTTGTCCCAAGAAACAAACACTACTGTTTTTAATATATTTGTGTCTTGATGGAAAAAATAGTGATTAAATAACTGTAAAACTGTTTCATTCACAGTACTGTTTTATTTATTTCAAACTTTAAACAAAGAGTAATTTTCTTGTCACATTTATTTTAATGTGTATCTTAGTTAAATGAATATTGAATTTGAAAACCCCATGTTTACAACCCCACATTTGCTTTCCTTATTTTCAGAGGATGACTTTTCTTCACACTGTAGTCGTTAATGCATCAAATCCTGTGAGATATATTTAGACTGTGGTCTCTTTTGTTTTAATTATTGGCTATCAGCATAATTTGCGTTAATATAAAGTCAGTGAATATAATTTAAAAAGTTATGTTTCTCAGCAAAGACTACTTCAGTGAGGCTTAAGTTTAATTGCCACGTGAAGACTAATAAAAGTTGAAGAATATTACTTTCCTATTTGTTTTTTGTTTTCTCTGGTTCAAGACTAATAAAAAAATCTGTGCACATTTTTTTTTATCCACATCCAGCATGAACCAATGCTTAATGGAGGGTCAATAATCTTATTATGAAAACTGATCAAAATCAATAGTATGCAGACATGGGTTGATGATGCCAGACACCTTCCCCAAAGCGTTCACTGACAGCATCATGCTCCTCTGGCCAGGCATTATTGGGAACACATCTTGAAAAGCACAGTGAGGCACAATGAATGCATGCAGATGCCTGGTGCTTGAGACTAAATTTAATCACCTCCTGCTTGTGACCACTTGGCAGCTTTGGGAACGTTCTCCCAGAACCAGCTCTCTGAAGCCAAGCTATTAAAGTGCTAATTAAAGGAGGTACACAGAAGACATGAACACTAGGAGTCTGGGGTAATTGGCTACAAAAAAGACAAGACTGGGACACGTCACTTTGTCTGCTCCTCCTGATTAGTCTCTAATTCGAATACCAATATTTCACTGCACGCCACAGTGCTCTGGGAGAGGTATCTGCCTCTCTCCATTGATGGATGGCTCTTGTGTGCAAAGGGAAAAATAGCAATTTTGTTTTATAGTTAATCTTCTGACACCCCTAGGAACAACAGGGAAGTCCACATAACCTTTCCTGTTCATCTTGATATGTCTTATTAAAGATGACAAAAGCAGAGGGAGAAAAAATAATCTTCTAATGAAACAAATAAGTAACTCTGTGTGATGGAAGTCACCCACCAAGCCCACCATGAAGCAAAGGTAATTATATTTGAAGTGCTTATATACACTGATAAAGCAAATCAAAATACTGTTTATTTCTCGTCTACTTCTTCCATGTTTTATAAGTGAAACACGTAAAAAATAGGACTAAAGGTGGAAAGAGAGATGACACAGAGGGCGTGGATGTGTTTTTTGAAGGATTTTTTTGTATGCTAGATACCCAACTTCTGCCATTCTGTTTAATATAGCCAGTGGCTCAAAGAAAATGGATATTGTTTCTTTTTCATTAGCAAATAACGTTAGGTAAACTGGATTACCAATGTACACATATTATATGATAAAATACTTAGAAAAGTATCTTGTGATTTTGATTATTTTTTAAAGATGAGGTTCACGCACCCCTGGCTGGCCTTTAACTAACTATGCAGCCAACAATCACACTTCATTTTTTTACCTAGAGTACTGGAGGGTCTGTGCTCAATTGGTATTTGATCCTGGGCTTTCTGCACACAGGACAGGCATTCTACTAACTGAATCATTGTCCTCAGACATTATGAATTTCTGTTTTTACCTATAAGGAAACTGAAGGTCAGGGCAGAAGTGAATGTTCTAAGAGTACCACAGCCAGTCAATTCTAGTCATAAAACTTAATGCTAACTTCTGTTACTAACAACTTTATATAATTTATATATACTAAAGATGGCTATTAATATTCATGAAGACTCTAGCTCTTACAGGAAATTTATTATCAATATTTTATTTCACTATCTTTATAATTTCAGTGAATATGGTACTATCGAATAACTTAAGTTTAAACCTTTATGATTTTTACTTTTCCCTATATTTTATTCACTTCAAAATAAGATAAGCCTTACACTCTGTGAGTGTTGAAATAGTGACCTCATCTTCCTGAACAAATGGTATTAGTACATGACATAATAAATTAACAAAGGCAATCTCACAAACTTTTAAAGGCATAGGTATCCATATATCATATTTTATAATAAAAGTGATTTCAACTAAATAGCCAGAGATGAAAACTGCATCTGAATCTGGTTCATCTGAGAGAAGTAACATTAGAGAGTTATTATCTGAATATTTCTTAGTTAAAAAAAATAACTTCTGGAAAATTCATCCTTCTTCCAGCATAGAAATCACAAGAGAAGAGGTATATCCTGAGGGAAATGTATACAGTCATTGAATCTAGGTTTTGCAGGAAAAAGTTTTCAGAAATGCAGTGACAGAAAAAAGAAATGTGGACAAAGAAAGATTAGAACTTCAAACTTTCTCTTTTTCTAATCCATGACTAGCCTCTCTTTGAATATTTCAACAAATCGATACTTTTTGTGTATGGAGAGCAAATAACTTGTAGTAAATTGAGAGTAGTAGAGAAAGAATGCTTGGGATGAAAGCCAGAGACATGCTTTAATATAATGGTAGTTTCTAAAGTTTCACAGTAGTATGGAGCAAAGATATAGATGAAACTTTTAGTTGGTTAAAGATATAAAGTTAGACATTGACATAGAGTGCAAGCATTAGATAGTAAAGAATTAGAACCAATATCTGAGATACGTTACAAGAAAAGGAAGTCATCTGAAAACACAAAGAATGTTAGATAGATTATGAGCCCAGTGTGAACAGGAGATATCCCTCACCACCTGAGGTTGAGCACACTCACCAGATACTTACAGATGCTCTTTTTACCATCGGAGAGTGAGATCCAGGTTACTTCTGCTTGTTTGCTTAATTGCTTTTGAAAAAAAAACTACTGTAGCTATTCCTTTTAAATGTCATTTCAAAGTGTCCTTCTGGACAAACAGTCTCAGTCTCTGTTGTAAATTTACATAGTTTTACAAATTTTAATTCAAATCTTCCTAGAGTCTGAGGCAGATTCTAGGCCACATTGAACCCTATGCATACCTCCTTCATAGAATTAATATATTTGTTCAGAGATTTTGCAAACTGAGGCCAAATGGAAACACTGTAAGAGAGTAGGAGACACCCAATACTATACAGGAAGAATAAAGTGTTTCTGTATTATTTCTTCTGATAAATTGTAACATAAGGGCTAGAAAGGTATCTTTGTGGATAAACCACCCATTGAGCATGATGGTTGGGGTTTGTATACCTAGAATCCATAAAATTTCTGGAAATGTTTGATAACCTGACCATAATCCCAGCACATGGGTGTCACATACAGGGATCTCTCCAACAAGCTGGCTAAGTAGACTACATTATTATGCAAGCTCTGAAATCAGCGACAGACTCTGCCCTAGTAAATAAAGTAGAACATGATATAGAGGACATCTGACATCAATCTCTGCCTTCACAGGTGCTTGCATATCCCACACTTATGATCCAGGTGGACTTCATGCTCTAAACCTGGCCCCTAAATTTTCTTTATACTACCTTCAAAGGACTACAAACCCTACAGTTTGCATACTAAGATTAACATCACAAATATTCTGAGTGAGGTAATCCAATCACAAAAGAACACACATGGTATGTACTCACTGATAAGTGAATATTAGCCCAAAATCTCACAATACCCAAGATACAACTCACAGACCACATGAAGCTCATGAAGAAGAAAGACCAAAGTGTGGGTGCTTCAGTCCTTCTTAGAAGGAGTAACAAATATTCGTGGGAGCAAATATGGAAACAAATATAGGGCCGTGAAGGGATAGCATGGTTTCTAGTTGAGCACTGGCTAAAGATGACCAGAGACCCAGCAGGTTTTCCTGCAAGGGAAAGCATGCATTTTGCCATGCACCCAGACTCTAGGCTCCTGACAGGAGGCTGAAAACCTCCATTGATCCACACCTTTCAAGCACGTAGAACAGCCCTCTATAGCCCCTCTCAAAGAGAAGTTTGTGGCCTTCAGTCATGTAGCACAGGTAGAGGGTGTGACTACAAGCTGCAGAGCCTCAAGAGATCTCCTTATTCATTAGATACCTAAAGGCCAGTAGGTGTAGCCAACTAAGCATTCCTTCCCAGACCCTCCTCCTACTTGCAAAAGGTATTTAACCTCAGGTCCACACTGAAAACATGGGGTACAGTTTCATCCAGTTTCTGCCATGATAAATGTTTTAAAATCATGAACTACCTCTTGTCTTTGGGACCTACCGTGTGAACCATGGAGAAGGCCTTCAACTACCAAGCCACAGCCTAACCTCCCACCAAAGGCCCTTCTGTGTTACAGCCATGGGGCCCAAGCCAAAACCCAGCCAAGCAAGTTGCTGTGAGACTTTTAAAGCAAGAGTCTTTACCTTGAAGTGCACGTGGAGTAAACTCAGTCAACTTTCCATGCTTCTGCCTCCTGAGCAGTGGCTCCAGCCACCTTGGGCGGCAGACACTCAAGACCCACAACTCAGCTCAACAGAACCCACATCCATGCTCTACAGCCCCACAGACACAGTGTGGGACAGAAACTGAAGGAGGGGCCATCTGGAGACTGCTCTACGTAAGTAACCATCCCATGTGCAGTCACCAAAGGCAGATGCTGATGTGGATGCCAGGAAGTGCATGCTGACAGAAGCCTGATATAGCTGTCTCCTTAGAGGTCTGCCAGAGTCTGACACACACAGAGGCAGATGCTCACAGTTAACCATTGAACTAATCATAGAGTTTCCCATGAAGGAATTAGAAGATTGAAGGAACCAAAAGGTTTTGCCGCCCCATGGGTAGAGCAACAATATCAACCAACCAGAACTCTCAGGGTCTTAACCACCATTCTGGGAGCACATAGGGAGGGACCCATGGTTCCAGCTGTGCATGTAGGAGAGGAAGGCCTTGTCGGGTATAGGTGGGAGAGGAGGTCTTTGGTCCTGTGAAGGCTGGGTGCCCCAGTGTGGGGGAATTCGAGGGTAGGGAGGTGGGAGTGGGTGGGTGGGTGGGTGGGGGCACATCCTCAAAGAGAAGCAGGAATGAGAATAGGATAGGGGAAGGTGATAACATCTAAAATGTAAATAAAATATCCAATAAAAATTAATTTAAAAAAATCACCACTACTTTTTCAAATGTAGTATTTGTAGTGAATAAATAAAAACAAATATGCTTATCACCCTTTACATGATTTCCATATGCTTTTATGCCCACTATTAAGGAGTATACTCTTTGATAGATGAAAAAAATCAAAACAGAATATTACAGTTCTCAGGTGTTAAGTGTCTCTTCATATTCCAAATGGTTTTGTGAGCCTTTTAATAGAATACATCTCCTTACATATTTTCCAGTATTGTCTTGAGGCAGAATCCAGGCAGATGGACTCAGACACACTTGGCTACAGAAACCTACTTGAGGAGTGAAACACAGCTTGGTATGTTCAGGACATTGTCTCAGCACCCATAGCCACTCCCAAGTATTGGACATATAAGCATTGACTTCTAGTCACTGGTGAAATATTGCTTGATACATTTCTAGTAGAGGAGATCAAGTCTATTTTTAAAGGCTTTACCTAATAAAATCAGATATTTTAAGATAATCTCATGTTTTGTAAATTTAAAATCTATCATCTTGATATCTAGAAAGATAGTGTATCATACATAGATGCAAGTGAATTATAGTTGCTACCCACTGTAGAAATAGTGAGGCTTTACAAACCATGAATAATAAGACATGGATATTGTTCCATTTCAACAATAGATACTGTTAAACATTGACCAGGAGAAAGAATTCTGTATACAGGGAAGAAGGCAACCCAAATAAGCTAACAGTGTTTATAAAAAACACTTTGGAACACTTCTCTGTTAGATTAGCAAGCTCTCCAAATCCACTGAAGTTTATGTTAAATTATGATTGTATCGACTCTTCCATTTTTATGGATCTGGAAAAAAATTATATGCTATTTTCTTCCCATTTCAAGTCTAAGAATACTTCAGCTTGTTGTCTGTTTGTTGAGGGTAAGTAGTGGTATTATCCCTATTTGGATGGCTTGTACTCAGTACATAGACCAGGAAGACTTGTGACAATTCAGAGACTGGCTACATGTTTAATTTTAACATCTTTAGCTTTTTAAAATTCCAACTCTGAAAAAAAAATTCTGCTTTTAAAAGAAAAATTAGAAAGACAACTTTTGAGATTAAGTTCTTCAAATTTATTTTATGAAATATATACATATACATACATGCATGTGTATACACATTCACACACATATATAATTTATGATCAACTTTATTAGCATAAAACAATCAATTTGTAGTGAAAAAAAGCTGAGGTTATTTTGGGGGGAGGGATTCTCTGCAATTTGCATCTTCATTGCTACCCATTGTAAGTGGGAGTAATCTTCACTATATTAAAAAATGATTAAGAATAATAGATAAGTTTGTGTCTAGTACAGAGTTAACAAAAACAGAACTATGAAATTGTAGAATTTATTAGACCTGTAAGCCAAATAAAAAATTGATTCACTCTTTATTTTCATTGGATAAGTCAATTCTCTCTCTTGAAAAATGTAGTTAGGTACATAAAATTTCACTATAGAGATATTCTGCTTACTAAAAATCAGGCTAAGCAAGATGTAGTTCAGATCCTCGTACAATTAAGAGCACTATAGAACTATCACTGCTTCTGAATGAATACTAACCCAGGAGTATCTTCAAAGCCTTCATTAGCAAGCATGTGATCATTAGCCCAGAATGCTACTGAACAGCAATGGTAAGGTTACCAGTATGTCAAAGTTACTTCTCTGCCTTTGTGTAAATTGAATTCCTTCATTTTTTTGTCATATTTGCATGAATTCGCTTAGGCAAGACAATTTGACCTCCACCACTTCAATTAGCTACACTCAATTAGCTACAACATTGTAATGGACAAAAGCCAGGTATCCACTTACTATGGGCCAGTGAGTAAATTGTTGGCGTTTTTTGAACAAGTGGTTGTTTTTTTAATTTTTTAATTTATATTTATTTATTTATTGTCTTCTGGTGTGTAAAATTATTCATGGCAGGTATATAGTCTTTGTTTTTATATTCCAAACATGAAAGAAAAAATTCACACTTGATAATGTCATACTGTATTATGCCTTCTACATATGATCATTGAACTGTACAAGGGTAATTAATAAAAGTAAGGAGATCTACTTTTATTTAACCTATTAACATTATTTGCTCAAATATTTACTTTATGTTTTTATAAAGCTATGTTTTACTTTATGTTTTTATAAATATATACATATGTATATATGTATATATTACAATGATTGACTAAATATTTTTACTATAAAATTGAAAAGTCATTTTAGACTACGAACCATTATGAGCTTTATACTATATATTAAGTTGTATTTATTTCATTTATCTTTCCTCTTAAGGTGCATTTAAAAATTTGATCTTCTTAGAAAATACATCCCATCCTGCCCATCCTGCCTCTCCACTCGGCTCTATTTCTGGACTCCTGCTTTTAGGGCCTGAAGGTTGTTTTTTCGTGATCCCATCCTAATTTTTAGCAATATCTATTCCAAATACTTTGACCTTTAGAATGGCATTTGCTTTCTTCCTTGCTGAAACTGATCCACCATCTCTGGCATCAATTTCTCTCACTTCTTCTCGAGTTCTCTGCTCTCACCCCTCCTGCATGATCTTTCCTTCCAAGTTCTCATTACTGACATTCTCCCTCAGTTTGTGCATCTCTTCTCTTTACTCCAACTCTAACCATTTCGCCTTCATCACCAAATTAACTCGTTCTCTCAGACATTCTTAAGCTCTGAACACTTTGCTTGTGACAAACTGCTGCCACTTTGTCAGGGTTGTTTCTTCAAGGTAGACTACTCATTTGGGGTGTGGGTGTAACCATTATTCACTAACGTATTCTTAGAAGAGCTTTGCAGCATAGCCACTGGCAGTCATACCAAATGAACATGAGTCTAATGAGACTGATGCATAGGTTTGGTTGAAGGCATCGACATGCATTTAGAATTTTTGATTCTACTTAATATTTTTTATTCTACTTAATTTTTGTTACAGCTCTTCATTTATTCAATTTAGCATAAGGGTAGGAATATACACACACACACATATTCTTTTCATAAATTATTAGATTGCTTTCATTCATTTTGTTGGTAGTTTAAGACACTTCAGGAATTTAAGGGTGTTTATGATCTTTCCAATTAATGTCATCTTAAAAATTATAGTTGTGTGAACTTTTAATGCCTTTCTATGATATGTATAGTAGTTGATATATTGTTGGTCTCTTTCTTGTCACTGCTTCAAAATTAAACAATATTGTTCTGAAAAAAAATAAATTCTACCTCATTTTAAATTAAGATCTTTGTTTTCTGTTTTATAATATTTGTACTGAAATTATAGCATAAGTTGTCATTTCAGTCTCCCTCTCTCTTATCTACCACATAGCCCTTATATGTGTGTCTGTGTATATATGAATATATGATATATAAATATATGATATATATGCATCATAAATATATAATGTATTTGTAAACATACAAAACCTGTTCAGTGTGTGTAACATTCTATGCTATCTATCTATCTATCTATCTATCTATCTATCTATCTATCTATCATCTATCTATCTATCCATCCATCTATCTACCTATATATCTATCATCTATTGTCTCAGGGATGATCATTTGGAGACTCTTTCTTGAGGAAGACCATTTCTTTTACTTTCAACATTCCCTAGTTACTATTATTTTGTGGGTGAAGCCTTTTGAAATTTCCTCCTACTATTCTAGCATGTTCATTGGTGACATTATTGTTTTGCTCTTGTTTAGACAGTTGTATTGATGAGATTTAATGAGTGCAGCCTTTTTAACATTTCTGGAAACAAAGTTTCATAACTAACTTCATGTTCCTTTGAATCTTACATTCTTCCCCTTCCTTCTCTTGCTATGATCCTTGAGGTGGAGTGTATTTTACCAGTTGGAACTGGACATCAAATAATCTGTTGTTCTTTGTATTATGATGCATTGTTGTCTTTCTTCCTTCCTTTCTTCCCCTTTTTCTTCCTTCCATCCTTCCTTCCTCACTCACTCACTCTCTTCTCCTTTTCTTCCTTCCTTTCTTCCTTTCTTTCTTTCTTCCTCCCTTTGCTTCTTTCTTTCCTTTCTTTTTGGGTTTTCTCTGTATAACCTTAGTTGTCTTGGAACTCATTCTGTAGACTAGGTTGGTCTAGAACTCAGAAATATCTGCCTGCCTCTACATTCTGAGTTCTGTGACACAAGGCCTGGGCCACCACCACCTGCGTCTGTTGTGGTATTTTGTAATAGTCTTTCTTGCAAAGAGAATTTTCTTTGATGAGGAGTGAAAACTAACTTTACCTGAGGTTAAAGGGAGAAATATTCAGAATGAAGATAGTAATTACTCTGCTATAATAAAATTGTAGGCAGTTGTAAGTTATCACTCAAAAATCCATTGATTTACTAACTCCAGGTTAGTTGGCTGTGTTTTCATTACTAAGTATGATTTCCCTCTTGTTGAGTATATTTTAAGGCCAATTAAAGAGCTATTGAGTGCTACTATACTCTTCTAGGTCTTATCTTCATGACATGCTGGCAACTGTGGTTTGGTTGTTTTCCCCCTTTGATCCTTGCATTGTGACTTCTGGTATCATGAATGCTTCAAGAAGGAGAATTTTTGATTCAGTAGAACTCAGGACTTTTGGGTCCTGTGTCTGAAGCATAAAGTTTTGTCACCAACAGGGACTTACCTTCCACCTCTGTTAAGTACCTAGAGATAATAACAATAGTGTCAAGAGACTCACAAAATGCCTTTGAAAATAGCAACAATGGCTTTATAATAAAATGTCATAAAGAATATGACAAGAAAAAAACATACTTTAAGATAATAAACAGAGATGAGTAAAACACAGCCAACATCATCCTAAATGGGAAAAATTTGAAGCAATCTCACTAAAACCAGGAATGAGACAGGGTCATCCAATATCTTCATTCATTTTTAATATTGTGCTTGAAGTAGTAGCTGGAAGCAACAAAGCAAGAGAAGAAAATTAAAAAGAACACAAAGAAAAAAATATCTATTGGTAAATAATAAAACAGTACATACAAAGGATACAAATATTCTGCCAGAAAATTTATAAAAGTGATCAATTTTAAAAAATATAGCATGAAACAGTATAAACTTGCTCAAATCAATAGCTTTTCTATGCATCAGCAACTGACAAAGACATGGACATTCTCCCATTCACAAGAGCCTCAAAGAAAATATATATCTAGGAGCAAACTTTGTCAGGAAAGTAAAGGACATTTTAAATGAAAAACAAAATAAAAGCCTATGAAGAAAAAGATAAAGACACTAGAAAAGGATGAGAAATCTTCATTCAAGATTTGTAGAATTAAATATGTGAAAATAACCATTTCACCAAAACTCATTCTCTTTCCTTTTAAGTTTCTTTCATTTTTCAAATACGTAAAACTTCTAGATGATAATTAAACGGAGGGGAGCTAACAATTGTGTGTTTTGTCTTCTATCCATAACTTCAAAAGTATAGTAGATATTGTGTCAGTTTATTTGTTTCACCATGCCTCACCTCTGTTATTTATATTATCTATGTTTGTTAAAAGCAATGTAGATAGATGAGAACAGGTCACGATAAAATTATAGGTGAAGACACTCTACAAGGCTGTATGCAACATGCTTCAGCTGAGATGGGAGATTGATAGACTAAGTGACAAATAAAAATAACTTCAGAAAAATTTATTGATATAATTCCTACTACATACCTTTGGTGATGCCTTTTGTGATCACCATTTGTAATAAATCCCAAAATTTATGATGTCTTTTGTTTAGGAGATAGAGTTAGCACAATGGTTATTTACATCCACTGAGGATGGATCCATTGGTTATCCATCCACGATGTAATCTGTTTTCAACTTCCATAAAAGTCTTCTGAATACAAACTTATACTTGCTTTGCATCATTTCAGACAGTAACAGAAAATTATAGAGAAGGGAAGAGGGGCTATTTTCCTCCATTACAACATCTGCTAAATTTACTAACATATTATTTAAACACCAGGTGTGTAAGACATTTTATAGTAAGTTATATTTGGTTCTGCAAAGTAATTTTTTAGTTAATAGTTTAGTTTTATCCCAAATCTATGAGATTAAATTTTATCTATGTATTTTTATCCATGATGTTAAGTTTCAGAACAATGACTTAATGAATATTATTGAATTTCTACAGGCTTTTTATATCTTTAATATTCTTCTACATACAATTACCATAAAAAGTAAAGAAGACATATATGAATATTATGTCACTGAAGCTAATGACCTAGAAAAAGTACCCAAAATGAGTACTATATGAATTATTATATATTGAGTTAGAAACTATAAATGGTAAGATTTATGTTAACTTTGAGAGAATTTGATAAGAAATAAAAATATTTTAGATAGTTACGATTCACATCCTAGAATATTTTTATTAAATTATTTTATTTACTTACATTCCAAATGTTGCCTATATTCCTGGCCCTCCCTCCCAGATTTCTTCACCAAAGAACATCCTAGTAGATTTTAATATTGAATTTCTTAAGGCAATCTGACTGAAAACAAAAAAAAAAAATTATAGCTAAGGTTAAAAAAAAATCAAACTGCATTTTGTGTTTCTTAACCTATTAGAGTAGCTTCCTACTCAAAAGAATGCTGAACTCTTTATTGAGAGTTTGTCTGACAAGGAGATGAATTCTGAACACTGCTTGGGCCTTTCAAGAAATATCATTTCTGTTCAAAGTAGGTTCACACCCATCCTGTACATGAATTTTTTCTTAACAACATTAAAATCTTCAATATTAGTTAATAGGTCACTTTATTGTTTTTATTGTCATTGTGTTTGTTTTATTAAACCTGCACCATTAGCAGCATGGTTTTTATACCTCAAGGAAAAGACCAAAACAAATAGAATTTCTTATTATTTTAAAATTTCCAAGTTCCTAAGTTTGATGGCAATGAATGCACACAAATGGTGATACAGAGTTACTATTTGAATTTGCATTTTAAGTGTTTTCTATACTAAAACCATAAAGCTAGCCAATCAAATAATATTTATGTTGAAACAATGAAAGAATTTGCATTTGTAATCTTTTATGTGAGTGGTTGCCCAATTGGCTTTTAGGTTTTAATTAAAACTTCCTTTGTGGAGATCTATGATAGTGTTCTAATTTAGTTCATGGTGGCAGTTTAGAGAAGAAAGAAATATTACTAGTAATTAATTTAAAAACTATTCCTTTCAGTGTATTTATTTATAACCCTTTTAACTCTTAATTCAGAATTACCTTTACTGAGTTAGAGTAGAATAGAGCAAAGAATTCTACATAAAACCTTTTTCCCTAATAAAAGGTAGTTTTCACTGTTTAAAACACGTGCTTTAGTTGAGAATGATAAGTTCCATCCATATTTATTAAATGTCTGCATTCAATAATTGAGATATATGAATAGACATTTTTAAAAGTAAAATTAAATGTAATAGAAATTGAAAGTCTATGCATACAACAATGACATTTTGGAAATTAAAAGAATGCATGAAGAAAAATATCTTAGTTTAATGTAGACATAGAAGTAGGATTATTATATAGGTTTCTCTAGAGGAATGGAACTAATAGAGTGAATATATATCATTAAAGGTGTTTATTAGATTGGTTTTCAGGATAAGGTCTGTGGAGGTCAAATATCATTGTCATCGTGCTACACTAGCAGAGGACTGCCAGCTGTTTAGTTAACAAAGTTGTCTCAGCAGTCTCTATCTGATGCTTATGGACTTCTGTAGTCCTACAGAGCACAGAAAGCTGAAAGAGCTTTGTTCTGGTGCCATCAAACAATGGCAGCAGCAGCAGCAGCAGATTTAGCATCAGGATAGTTGAACTCTTCAGTTAGAGGATACAGCAAGTAGTCAAAACACAAAGGCTTTTTCCTTAGATTTACCACATTCAGTCATCTACAGGAAGTTGCCACCCACTCTAGGAGAAAGTCATATCCTCTCAGTTAATCCTTCTAGGAAATGTTCTTCTAGACCTAACCCAAGGTTCATGTGTTAGTTGATTCCAGCTCCAATCAGGCTATCAGTGACTAACCAGAACATAAGGCAATTCATTCTATGCAATAAGGAAATCTCCCAAAGATATTATGAAGGATGTAAAAAGTCGCATCATATTCACAGCTACATAGTAAAACATATAAAGATTATGGAATACTGTTTCCTTTAACACATTATCAGAGGACTGAAAACAAACACTAGAATGATGATAAGCAGAGATGCATGATGGGCAAATCCTTAAAAACCAAAACTAGAAAAAAAAAAAAAAAAAAAGACTTTCCTTACATCATCAACAACCTTCAAATAAACTCTTCAAGGCAAAAAATAAATCCCTTGGATAATTTTTTTTAAATATAATTAATCCCATGGACTATAAATTCATGATCCCAGTACCATGCTTGAAAGGAAAGTATGTTAGGTTATTATACTTTAATTGCAAAATAAAGGCAAAAGTGTTGTAAACCACACCTATAGTGGTGTGAGGCCTGATACTTTTACCTCATATAAATATCATGTTATTGGGGGGGGGGGGGTAATAGCATTTCAATCTAATATTTATTTAACAACACATATTTCTATATAATGTATAGCTAATCACTTTTAGTAATTCTTTAGTCTCATAGGAATGTCAGTATATTTCAAAGGTAACTGAAATATACTACTCATTTCGATACTTGTTATATGGCAAGTTTTATCTCAAATACAAATATTTTTATTATTATAAATTTATAAAAGTGTTATTAAAATGCAATTCAACTTTATCAATTATTTACAATGATATTTACTTCATTCATTTACATAGCTTATGGGAAGGGTTGTTGATTGTTTACTTGTATTGGGGTGGTTAAAGAATAGTAGGTGAATATTCCCTCATCTGTTGGGCATGGTGAACTAGGAACACAAATCTGCCATTACAGTTGTTTCTTATCCTCTGTTCAATTTTTAGAAGGACATAAATAACTTTGTTAATGCTCAGGTGTCCCACTGAGCCTTGATAGCTTTCTTTTCTTTTCTCCCTTTCTTTCTTTCTTTCTTTCTTTCTTTCTTTCTTTCTTTCTTTCTTTCCTTCTTTCTTTATTTCTTTCTTAAAAAATGGAATCCAAAGAGGTTTCAAGGAACAGGATGGCAAAAGATGATTCAAAGTATTGAAATGAGATCAAATGGTACACTGAGGAATCAAGATGAAACAGAAAAAAGATCTTTCAATTCCAGACCAGTGGTTTTTATACTTCCTGGTATATATGAGGATGGTTTTGAGAGGGACAGACCTCAGACAGGAAACACAGTATGGCACACCCTTCTCTTTTACTGTATTCATGATGTGCAGAAGCATAGAGACCAGAGACAGATGGACAGTAACTATTCCTAACCATCTCCAGGACAGTGACAGAATAATTGTTGAGATGGGTGACAGCAGCTGCAGCAGCTTAAGAACTTCAGGAGAATCTGCCCTTCCAAAATCTGTTGTTAAATCACCAGAGTTTATTGACTTGGGCAGCAGGAGTCCTCCTGTCTCTGATAGCAACAGAGCCACTGTGGTCACAGTAATAGAGATGCAGCAGGCTCTCAGATGCAGGCTGGACCATAGGAAGTGGCAGTTAGATTTTCAACAACATGTCCTTGACATGATGGACATAAAAGAGTGCTGTGTATGCTGTTTAGCCAGTGAGAAGTCTTCTCAAAAGATACCTGCAGGCTTCTCCAGGCTGTGCTGAGACTCAGCTTGCAGTGCCCAATATGCAGGAGTTTAGGGACTTTTGTGGGGCCTCGGTTTGAGTATATTTATTTTAAAAGCTTCTACAAAACCCTGAAACTGAACAAGGAGGACCCATTATACCAACGAGAAGGTCCCTGTGACTTCTTGCACCTAAACAAAAGTTGTTCATGTATCAAGAACATGAACTAGGACCTTGTCCTAGTTATATGTTTAGATTACCAGTTTTTCAGGTTTTTTGCATTGGTCTCATCTGATCTCACTGTATGGGGTGTAGACAAGAGTGGAGTGGGAACCCTGAACCAAAGACACTGTTTGATTACACTTAAGAAATTGAGAGAGGTTCAGAAAAAGAGTTGTGCTGAATTTACTTTTTGTTTATTTTTTCATCTCTCCAGACACTGTTCTGGATTTTAGAAACTTTTTTTCTGTTAAATATAAAAACAAAAACACTGCTACTACATTTTCTAAGATGTGAAGGTCGGAAGAGAATTGATTGGGGGTTTATAGCAGATAAAGTCATACTGTAATACTGTATATATATTTGATGTTAAATCATCAAATAATAAGTAAAAGTTATCCTAAAAATAATCCTCCAAACCTGTATACACTCATGCAGAATTTTCAAGCAAATTAAAGAATTCAATCTCTTGAGTCTAAAATATGAAGAAAAGTTGAAAGTAAAAAATGGAAGAATTATAACATTTGAGCACTAATAAAACAAAGATATAGGTTTATATTAACATGAGACCAAATTGACTTGCAGAAAATAAATGAAAGACAACAGGCAGTGATCATTTATAAAAAGGAATGGATGGATATAACAGGACTCAAGACCTTAGCAAAGCTGATGTCATGAGAGAAGCTCATTCAGGCCTTGAAATACACATTACACCTTCTAAAACAAAACGAGAGCTAAGTCAATAGTCCCAGGTTGAGGCAGGGGAGGTGCATAAATGTGCTACTTCGCTTTAGTTCTGTAGTGTTGTTTCTCACTAAGTGCTCTTGTTAACTGAAGTGTGTCAATAAAGGATGTGGGTTCTGTGCTTTAAAAGCTAAGAATAGCAAAGCTTGGGGATGCTTGATTTGAGGAAGTTTCTCATATAGTCACTTGCTGGAAATACAGACTTTCTATTTGGCTTTAATAGAGCCTCTGTGTGTTCCCTGTGGAAGTTACTGCACAACATGGATACAGTAGACACATACAGCAGTTGTAGTTTGTGGTTCACTTAGTACTAATGCTCAGAATCTGTGGAACAAAAATTGATGAGAAAAAATTCTAATCAAAATCAAGCATCTGTTTTATGACTTTTAAAACTATCTACAAGGAATTAAAATATTTTCATCAGTTCAAATAAATAAAATCTAAATAATATACATATGTATCTCTATGTTTATAGACATATAAACTGTCTAGTGACAGTTTGTGCAGTAATTATTTTATAATTTTAAACAGTATTCAGGAAAAATGGGCACATCTTAGGACAAATAACAAAATAACAAAAAACATCTTTTAATAAAAATTATTTTAAATGACTCTTACAATATCATTGACTTTCGGTGTGTGAATATATTTTTCTGTCTTTACTTTGATTTATTTATTCTTTCTCATGTTTGTGTGTTTGTTTTGCTAAAGGGTGTCATGAAGCACTAGCTGCCATAGCTCACCACGTAATCTGTCCTCTTGATTCTTCTGCCTACAACTCCCCAGTGCTAGATTAGAGGATGTATGATCAAGCCCAGACTCCATTATTTGTTAGTTTTGGTTGTATATAAGAGAGTGAACACTTCATATAAGGTGAAAAGCAATTTTGTTGGCCAAAAGAATCATAATTGTAGGGAGTAGTTTACTACTGCTATCCAACTAGATTTATTTAAACCCTCCCCATTTGTTTTTGCTTTATAAAGTAAAGGTTTCAAAAAATCTTTACAAAATTACAATCATATATATTTTTCAATATTCGTTCAAAAAGTAAAAGAAAAAGAAGGAAGAAGAGATAAGTGAAGAACTTGCGAAGGAGGGACCTGAAAGGGGGGCAACATTTGGGATGTAAATAAATAAAATAATTTAACAAAAAAAAAATAAAGTTCTCTAAGGCATTCTATTCTTTTTCCTTCTACCTGCTTTTCTCAAAAAAGCAAACAGCATTGTTGGTGACTGGAACCAGGCCAGACCAATAATTATTCGAAGTAATTTCAGCAAGAATGAACTCTAGAGGAAGTGTTACTTCACACGTAGTCAATACTGACAAAAGTAAATATGAATGAGTTTTCAAATAATGTGAAGAGCAAAAGCACCACAAATCCCAACTTGAGCTTTCGTGAACACCAACTTGAACTTCAGTATTCTACAAATAAAGCTTGAAGACCGACCTCCTTAGCTACACCATCCTACATAAATATGTGAAATCCATGCACTAAATCTTGGCAGTCTTTGCAATATTAAGATGTAACTAATCTAGGAGCAGAAGATGTGTAATATATTTACCAATTTTAGACAGCTTCTTCCCCTTTTGTAACAAACAGATTTTATTACTCCTATCCAATGTTATATTTTCCACTCAATCTCTCTGTCAGACTTAAGTCTTAACTCTCATTGTCTGCCAGATAATTGGCCTTATTTGGCAATAAATACCACATACCTCTCACATAGGCCCTTACTTTGGTATGTAGTTTGTTACATATTTCTGACTCCAGGAACAAATATGCTATCTATAGTTTACTTTAATCCATGCTACACATTTGGCAGGCATTTCTTGTTGCAGGAACCTTTCCTGCCCATTGTATTTGCAGAGGAGCTATATGATTGGACAGTAGAAGAGGTAGGTGGAGCTAGGAATTGGGAGGAGGAAGGAAGGAGAAAGGAAGAGGAGGAGGATAGGAAAGATGGCAGATGTTACCCTTGTGTCTCTAGCAGTTATTCATATCAAGATTAGGAAACAGGGTTTACAATTCTAATTGTGTGGGCATCTTGTGTATTAAGCATTTGCTAATATATAAATTCATTGGATAATCTTTAAGTGTAGCCTCCTGCGGCCACAAAACAATTGGGTTCACCTGAAAGAGGAGCTGGGACTGAAAGGGGGACAGAGGGCGAGAAGAGATGAAGCCTGATCAAGGCTCAAAGCTTTAATGTTCAGTTTTCAATTTAAAGGCAAAGGCCCAACCCAAAACCCCTCCTGGTTTAAGCCAGAGATGGATGGAATAATCTATAATCTGTAATTGGTCATGGCTGGAGATATCTCAAGGCAAGTCCAGGGGCAGTACTTCTTCTAATTTCCTAGCAGCCAAGGTGAGTAACTCCACCTAGATCCTATCACTTGGCCTGTTGTGGTGGACAAGGTCTCTCAGGCCTGCTCAAGGCTGGGGGAAGGGCACATTTAAGCATTAAGAGTCTTCATTCTACTGAGTACCAGAGCATGAAGGATATTGTCTGGGGTTGAGCTAAGTATTATGAGGGTGGCAGAGTTGGCCCAAGAGCCATGCTTAGAGCCACAAAGCTGACTGGCAGAGACAGCAGCCAGCAAACCACTTGTGGAGTCAGGGCTGGCGCTCCTAGGCTGGTGCCTCTTCCACGGTTAGTGTGGGAACTTGGAGGAGGAACATGGCAGAGGCCATGAGCTAGCTGGACCATGCCAGCACTTTTTCAAATATCTCCTGCAACAATTTCTTACTAATAAAGGGACTGGAAAGAATTCACCACTGAGAATATTTCTACAATGAAGCAGCAAACCAAAGCAACAGAAATCTGTTCTGCCCATGAATGCAGTTTATTTAGTTAGTACTGTGGTCACAAGGAAGAGAAGCTTAAGAGGTAAGCAGTTTTACAGTAATTTGACAAACATGCTTCTTTTTATAACAAAAATGGTAAAATTCGTTAAAGATAATTTTCTTATCTAACATTGTACAGTACCTACAACCTACCAAAAACTGTATTTTCTAAGAAACAACTAAATTAATTACACAAATTACTACAAATCTCTGTTGGGTATGTTAAGTCATAAATCATCCACGATAAACATAGACACCAGCTGTCTTGTGCTTGACTGCTCTTTTAAAAATTTATGTATTTACTTACTGTGTGTGTGTACATAAAGCTCTGAGAATTCAATTCTGTCTTTCACTATATGTCCCATGGATCAACCTCAGATCATGAAGCTTAGCAGCAAGTATATTGACCCACTGACACATATCCTGGGACTGAATGTTTGAGTGTTCTACATGAATATGCCACACCTTTATTTGTTCTAATGTTTTAGATATTAAGAAAATGGTAGGGAAATTGCAATTATTTGAAATTCTGGGTTTTTAAAGAAAACATTATTCTGTTTTGTATTGTATTAAGGTATGTAAAGGTATCGTATTTCCTTAAAATGTATCCTTTTTACACAGTGTCTTAGGATTTTATTGGTATGAAGAGACACCATGACCAAGGTAATTCTTTTAAAGACAAACATTTAATAAGGGGTGGCTTACAGTTTCAGATATTGAGTTCATTATCATCATGGTGGGAAGCACTGCTGCCTACAGTCAGACATGGTGCTAGAGGAGCCTAGAGTTCTATATCTTGATCCAAGGCAGCCAGGAGGAGGCTTTCTTCCACACTGGGCAGAACCTGAGAATAGGTTTTCTCAAAGCCCACCTGCACAGTGACACACTTTCTCCAAGCCACACCTCCTAATAGTTCCACTACCTATGGCCAAGCATTCAAACACATGAAACAGTAGGGGCCATACTTATTCAAACCACCACACACTGATCATGTGGAAAGCCTCACTCTATTCTCAGAACTATATGTGGGCAGTTAGGGGTTGGAGAGATGGCTAAGAGTACTAACTGCTCTCAAACAGGATCTGAATTCAGTTCCTAAAACCCACATGACACCTCACAACTGTCTATAACCCCAGTTCTGAGAAATCTAACATTTTTTTTTCTGTTCTTTCTGGATTCCTGCATGCATGTGGCACACAGAAACTCATTCAGGCAGAAAAATACATTCTTTAAAGGACTAAAAAGTTAAATTCACTTTTTAATGAAAGTTATGTCATTCCAAAATTAAAGTTATCCAATTTAAAAAAAAGAATTTCCAGAGATTATAAATCCAATTTGACAACAGACCATTGATAGTCCCCATTATATATTACATTGTCTGAGAAGTTCCTATATAATGGCGTCCTGTGAGATACGATAACCATAATATTTCTTATCATAAAGTTCAGCTACCTCTCTATGAAATTTTGCATAGAATAATTACTAACAAATTTTCATAATAATTTGGGTCAAAATATTCAAAGAGGGGTAAATAATTGGAACAAACATTTTGTTTTGTGTGTATACTTTCTTTCAAGGTCAGGCTATGTCATGTAAAGTGATGATATATCAATTATTTTTAAGGTCAAAACCAGAACAGAAGATTCAGTAGGAAAACTAACTTTTGTGTTTTAGACAAAATGTGACCAATGGCAGGTAGATTCACTGTCTATAAGAATAGCAATGATTGCTACAGGGTTGTTATTCAGCTAATAAAATAATTAGTAAGATGAATTCACACTGAGGGTATCATATTTCTGAACCAGGTATATATAAGTAAATAAGCATCTGAATACAGAGCAGACAAAGTTTTAACACAGTTATCAAGGAGATATCATTCTAAAAGTTTATGAAAATGTGCTACTGGTCAAGAAAATTTAGCAGATTATTTTTTAAGCTCTCAATTTCAGAATTGAAAACTATTTGAATCTTTGATAGTAAATCTTTTTTCTATGTGTTCCAGTTAACTAGAAACATAGCCATTTAAAAAATAAAATCAACTATCAGTTTTTAGACATCCTTTTTTTCCACATTGTTAATACATTTTAGAAAGTTCATTTCAAGGAAAAATTTAAAATCAAAACAAGTATAAAAACTTTACAAACAGGAGCTTTGAGGTAAGGTCCTTAGTGGAATCCAGAGGGGAGAAAATCATTAGCTTGAGTTAGGAAAGTTGGCCTTTCTCTTCCTGCTAACATTTTTTTCACATTCCGCTTTTGATCATCGCTAACAGAGTTCATTTGTGCTGTTTCCTTTAATGTTCTTTTGCCTCATCCCATCTATTCCTCTAACTAAGGAAGATTTCAGGTTTTCAAATAAAGCGTTGAGAGAGCAAAGGCCAAGCAGATTGATAACTAAGCGGGATGCCTTATTAGCAGAGGCAGAAAACATTGGAGAAGCCAAAACATCCCTGCAAAGATTGCAGTGTTCATTTCTTTTTCCTTACAAAGTTACTTCTGCTTTGTTGGTTAAATTGCTCTCTTGCTGGCTGAAGAATATCCTCATTAGCATGAAGCTATAAAATATTAACAGAAGAATTACTCTTACTTTGGAACAAGATACCTTGAATAATTTGCTCAATATACTTTAGAAATTTATATTTGTTTAGTTCATTGGAGAAACTGCTCTTCTTCCCAAATAGGAAAGCATGTATAATCAAATATAACAACATCCCACTACAGAATTGCCTGTATACCAGCACAGCAGACATTTTTATTGATATCTTTGACCATAAAGTTACATAAACACTATTACTCCCAAGACAGGTACAAGACCTGCTGCATCTTTACAAGGTTCAAACAATATTATTGCTCTTAACCAACATTCATTTTTTTTTTCTTCTGAGTTGTTTAAATATACATTGGCATGAATAATTATCTCCATAATTAAGAAAAATATAAGATACATCATGGATGGATGTATTATATATTGCCTACCAAACAAGATGCTAAAAGACACTATGTAAAATATATTTTTAAGTTTTAATTTGTTCTACAACATAACACATGTGTCATGGCACACAAGTAAAGGACAGAGGACAACTTGAAAGAATTGGTTCTGGGTATTGAACTCACATCATCAGGCTTGACAGAAAGTGCTTTTACCTGGTAAGAAATCTCACTAGTCCCATAAATTACTGTCTTAATGAAAAATGGTTTAGACATGAAATAAAGAGTAAATTAAACACTGCCTGTCTTTCCTGTACATTGTACAGGGAAGAAATAAAATCAAAGAGTCAAAGTCTAGCCACAGAACTCACATTAGAAATGAATATCACAAACTTTCTTTCCATTTATTTACTGAAAAATTAAAAACATTTAAAATTATTTCTAAGAGATTGTTGTCAATAGTTTCTCTGTATGTAATAAATTAAGTAAAATGAAATAACAAAAATTATTCTTACAAAATACATTGAAGTTATTTCATAATATCGTTATCAGAACAACCTTTGTAAGTTACTCAATCTAGGAAAAGAAATTGCTTTTTAAAATGTTATATTTAGGGATTAAAAAAATAATCCTAAAATACAAAAATTTAAAGAAAGTAAATTTTATTGTATATTGCTATCACAACTAAGCAGACCGCTACTTCCTGAGAGACTGAATTCAAAGGATTAAAATATAATTTTGTAGAATATGTGGCTGTATGGTGGGAGTCTTCAGTTAGGATCATTTCATATAAGCCATCAGTATAGGAAAGAAAAGGTAGTTTCAACTGCCATGGTCATCGAGTAGGATGTAGAAAAGATATGTGGAGAGAGTAATAGTGTATTAAAAGCCCCAGGCACATGATACATGCAAGAAACAATATTAGCCCAGTGCTCATCATTTTGAAGAGATGAACACATTGATACAATGAGTTGAACAGGCTAAGATTTTATCACAATTTAACTCCAGTACAGATCATCATAAAATAATTCTAAATACTAAACAGACTCAAGATGATCCTGAACCCAGAAGTGTTCTTATTAATCTGGAAAATAGGCTGGGCTCACGGATAAAGTGTTAGCTCCAAGTATGGCCAAGAAGTAACTGTAATATGAGTATGTAGTATGTAGTATGTAGTATGTAGTATGTAGTATGTAGTATGTTGTATGTAGTATGAAGCTAAGAGTGGAGTATGTTTTAGTCTAACCATCAACCCAAAAGTTCTGATTCAGTGACCTTGAGTCAAAAGAGTATATATCCTTACAAACTGAGATCTCAAACATGTTTCACTCTTGTCTCTTTCTTTCTTCCCACCTCCTCTATTCTAACATATACAGACTGTAGATAAAATTGTTCTAACCAAGATTCTGTAGCTCAGCATATGCTTACTAAACAAGGGATTCCACATGGCCATATTTATCTTCACAATCAGATAGGCAAGCTGCTACAAGTTTCATGGGCTACAAGAAGTCCTTATTAAAGTTGAAGCATTTATTGGCTTGGTAAGTTTCTGAAACTGGACAGCAAGGGTGCAGAAGGTCATGCATACAGAACTTCTCTTATATCCCTCAACCATCACACAGCAGAGACTGTAACAATAATTCGTATTATCTCTTCCATCTCTAATTAGCTTTTCTATGAGCTGGGGTATAGAAAAATCCAAATATACAAACAGTTTGTATATTCATAACATTAAGTACTTTGGTAAGAAAACAATTAATATATCATTAGATCATAGGCTGATAAATGAACGATGCCCACTCTCCTTCACTTTATATTCTTGGGTAAACATATTAGCTATGGAGATAAAGGCCAAGGCCAAGAAGTCAGCCAGAACTATCTCCAGCCCCACCAGAAATCATATAAATGACTTCCTTTACTTAAACTCTGCACCTTATTTTCTAAAACAAGGTCCAGAGTGTTTACCTCATAGATTTTTCTTGTGGAGTTTAATTGCATAGTGTCTACACTAAGAAGATTGCAGTTTTTCACAATAAACGAGTTGCTAACAATAAATAACATTACAGAAATGGCAATTAGAATACAACACTTAATATTCCTGAATTTCATGCAGATTATTCAAATGTCTAAGACTAGATGAAACATCAAGGATACACAAATATTAATAATTATTTTGGGAACCTTAAGTGTCCAAATAAAAATTTCAGAAGCCCTGTAGCAGCCCTGTGCTCTACAATCCTCTTGTGCTCCTTACATCACTGTTACTGCAGCATAGCCTCACTATATTTCTTTTGAACAAAGACACAATATATACACAAACCTAAATACATATTTTAAAGATACAGAAACAAGAAACACTTTAAAATTCAGATAATCTAAACTGAATCATTCTCTCCAATTGGTTAATAAAGCTATAAGATCTTTTAAAATAGATTACTTGCTTTTAGATAGTTTTAAATTTTGAGGGCAAGCTTCAGGATGAATCTTCCAGGAGTATGTGTACACGGTGTATCAAGAAAGATTATCTCCCACTGTGATTTTAGAGATGAATGTTATTATATTCCTTTTAGGCATTCTTTCTTGTATTTATTAATACTTAATAAAATATTAATCACAAGAAAAAAAGGAAGATTTTAGTCTGAAGTAGTTTTATATGCACCATGCAGAGCAGTCTGGGCTAATAATGTAAACAATTTGACACCACATTAATGAAGGCGCTGCTGGCTGAGTCCTTGTTGCAGGGAACTAAGCGGAGGCTGAGTTCCAAAGAGATTTTGACTCTGGTGAGTGTCTTTAAGCTCTGGGAAATGTGTTCCTATTAAAATCAGCAACATCTTTCAGCAAACGCACTATGACCAATTATATACACCCTTGTTTTTTAAGGATAGAATTTTAAAGACAGTCTAAGAGCGTTTTTTTTTTTTTTTTTTTCTTCATAACCATTAAGATTGTTCAGAAAGTTGACATGAGGTTATGTATTTTTTTGGATACTTCAATAAGACTTTGTGAAGTTTGGACAATTGAAATAATGTATTTCGTGTTTTTATTTCTACTCTCAAGTTAGCATGGTAGGTTAAGCTGCAGGCACAAGGGCAGGCTACCCTAACCTAAAGCATGACATTTCATCTTAGGCAATTAGGCATCAGTCTTCTTACCTGCATGGACATAGTCTGAAGACTGTCAGCAGAGACAGGCTGATTGGCTGATTAGAATTTCAGTACAGTGGACAGATGGGAATGTTGCAGGTCCAAACACAAGTTACCAAGATAATCAAGTTATCTTGCGCTATCTTGGACTATTTCTACTCATCTGGATCAGACATTCCTTATCCACCTCTGTGTCTGAACTAACATCATATAACTAGTAGACTTAAAATGACAACAACAACAACAACAACAACAACAAAACACTTTTTGGATTCTAACTTAGCAGATCACCTACTTTTACAAACCCAAAAGCTCAGATAGCATTCTGGGTGTATAGCAAATTTTCTCCACCTTGCTGTAGCCACCTCTCTGATGTACACACCAACATATTTTAAATTTGTCTTTATTTATGACTTCTTTGTTTTGTAAAATTATGAAAAAAAAAAACCCCACATAATTAGCAGTATAAACCTTTGTTCCCAGTCCATGGTCACTGAAAATGGCTCCAGAATAGAATATCTTATTCCATTTAAGATTAAGGATGTGCCTTTTATGTTGACACCTGTGAGACATGTTTAAAAGTAAATTATGGCATAAGTAAAATAATTCAATTTGGGGTCTGAGTAAATATTAAGTGCAAATGCTAGGACCTATGTAATAGAAGAATGGAAGTATTGCTTAAGACAAAGATTAATATACAGAAATATTTATGGAGGAGTTTATTTGTGTTAGAAGTCATTTGTAAATTCAATAGAGGATTAGACAAAAATGACCAAAAATTATTTTCATTCAAGATTTTGTAGTTTTACAATGGAAATAGGTAGCAAATATGTAAAATATTTAAATATATATGCAAGGAAAAGCTCGAAGTACAAAAATAAAGTCAGTAATGAAAGAGATGCTGAAAGTGCTGAGGGTCATAGACCCTTTAATTGTTGGTCAGTTGCTAGAAGTTACCAGAAAAATTAAATGGTCTTCCTAATGCTGAGAGTGGCAACTTTGCAAATGTACTGCCTTCTGAATTAGTCCCCTGAAGGCTGATCCTCCAACAGGTTTTGAGAGAAGACTATGGAGTGAACAGAAGGCATGAAGAACTTTCTATCCCCCATCTACTGACTGTACTCTTCCTAACTCTGTGTATCTGCACAACCAAACTTGAACACCTCAGAAATAGAGCTCCCATTAGAAGCAGTGAGCCCAGTTTTTATTTTATTTTTCTAACAGTCACAAAATAAGCCTTGTAATTTTCCGATGTTGCTAGACAAGTGCTTTCATCCTGCCTGATGAGTCCTCCACAAATTGCTCCCAAACAAGGTGACAGCATCTCTCTCACACAGGCTGACACAACTGCCTGGAACTTGGGTCCTTACCTCAGCAACCAGGAAGCACACTAAAATGGCTCAGTCTCCAGCTTTGAACATCAGTAACCCAATTATTTTCCTTTTAGTTCAGCACTAGATGTAGTAGACATTTTTTCAGTTTCTTTCTCTTTGAAACCTTAGTTTTATTTTGCTTTTTAAATTGAATTACTCTTGCCCAGTATTTTCTTTTACTTTTGGGGTTATAATATAATTACTTTATTTCTACCTTCTCTTTTCTCCTTCCAATACCTCATGTATACTCCTTCTTGCTCTCTTTCAAATTCATGGTCTCTTTTTTATTAATTATTGTTACATGAAAAATACACACACACACACACACACACACACACACACACACACATATATATTGTTTGGAATACAAATGCACATTTATCTATATCTATATCATCTCTATCTCTGTCTCCATCTCCATCTCACTCTTTCTCTCTCTCTCTCTCTCTCTCTCTCTATCTCTAATCTATCTCTATATCATCTATATCTATATCTATCTGTATCTATATCATCTATATCTATATTTAATCATCTATATATATAAATTATATATGCATATATAGATAATATAGATGATTAAATATGGATATAGATATATAAAATCTTCTCACTTTATAAAATATCATTTATATGTATGTTTTCAGGGCTGGACATTTGGTGTTGGTGTGTTCTTCCCCAGACAAGACAATTTAGATAATTCTAGTTTCAGCATTCCCTCGTTGCTTAGTTCTTTGTGTAGTGTTAGGTACTGGTAGTCTTTCTCAAGTTGACTCTGGCATATCCATTGATATTATTATTGTTTAGTTCAGGTTTAACCATGTTGGTGAAACTTTTTGGTTGTAGCTTTTGACTTTATTTGGTGACACAAACAGCCCAACTAATGTTCTATACCTAGTTAACATTTCTTCTATCAAACTTTCTTAAAAAATGAAAAAGAAAAAGAAAATTGAAGTAAGATTTTCTTCCTAAATACAATCCAAGAAACAAAGAAAATCTGAGTAAAGACCTAAAGAAAAGAGGGGATATACTGTTCAAAAGCAGAAAGAAGAACATACTGCACTAAGTTTTATGCAAAAACCCTGCAGTGGGTCTGGGTCTAACGTGTGCTAGAAAAGAGATTGTGATTCTGGAGAACTGGTAAGAGTGGACCAGGGCAAACTGAGACCTGAGAAGTGTAAAGGCAGGCCAATGGATAGTCACCTAGACAGAGTGAGCAAAGGTATTGTTTGAGGAGGACTCTCTAAGAGTGCAAAAGTAGAACAACTCTTACTCTCAGGGAGGGGACAGTACTTGAGAGTGTTCTGGGCAGGCAGATGGATAGGCTTCTGTATAACTCACTGGGAAGATGTTAGTTCAAACTTGTGGTCGTTTATGAAGAACGCAAGGCTGTTGTATGAATAGATGAATAGCCCCAGCTACACTTTTAACTATGCCCATGAGGAGAATAGATATGTACTTGCTAGGAAATATAATGTTTCTTAACTCACCATGAATTATTTAGGAACATAATGAATATGGTAAAGCATAAGTTTTTGCAGTCAATTTAATAGAATTGAAAATATGGAGTGACGACAATGTATTAATCTCAAATTGCTGCTAGTATTGCTAGTATCATTAATTGTTTATGCAAAATTGGCTTTTTCTTCACCTTAATGAAAATAATTAGGATATTAGAATTACAAAAAATTAAATATCCATAGTCTTGGGCACTGAAGAATTGTATTCCCATTTATTCTATGTGTCTTAAAGGAAGGATAATCTTAGAAAAATGTAAATCAGGATGAGACTCACAGACATAAACAAATGCTAACCGAGTCTAGGCCTGCCTTCAAAGCTGCTACAAAGTTACTACTGTTTTGCCTACAGGGATTTTCTTTCTGTCAAATTTATAGCCTCTTAACTTCATTTAAAACATTAAATGTAAACAAGTAAAGGTGTAAACAATATCAATTTGTCATTTTGGAGAAAATTGAAACATTTAAAATGAGAAAAATACTTTTTTTAAAGATAGAAGTAATACTGAAATTTAAGATTTACTGACATCTGGTTTACATTCAACTAAGAACTGGAAGTAGAGTAAAATCTGACTACTTAAAATGATGGGAAACTCTCTGAACGTAAGTAACATTTTTAGTAAAAACTAATCATAACTGCTATTTCTTAGTCATCTTTTATGTTTGGAACCTTGGAAAATTTAGCTGACATTCCTTTCCATGTCAGAAAATCCCAATTATGAATCTCTTCATTACTGCTGGCTATTTGGGGGGCGGGGAAGGAGATCATGTAGTATCCTGATACTAATTTATTCTATAAATAAATAAATAAATAAATAAATAAATAGAAATGATGATGCCTCAGAAAAAGGCCAGTTTCAACTATCCTGTCTTTATTGGTGTAGCTTTTGTTTGTGTTGCCTCATTTTGAGCAAATAAAGTTTTACATGCACTGGAAACATGCTTCAGAATGTTGGAATTGCTTATGAATGATGTCTGCTAGTTTGGGTAAGCAAACAGAGTGACTAGGATTCTAATGTGTCACACAACACATTCTAGCAGATTGCTCAGCCTTCTCAGTCCTGGGCATGCTTAGAACACATAGTTTTGTACAGCCAGTACTCACTGACTGTTCTGCTCAGATAAATGGATTGCCTCTGTTAGCTACTAGGAGATTCTGAGGGACAGACAGTCATTGAATACACATGGGTGATTCCAATGAGCCTACAATGGACAATTCCAAACCTCTTGTTACATGACAGTCCTGTTTAAACTTAGTGGATCACAAAGTAAAACAGAAAGGCATGGATTCAAGAACAGAACTTGTAGGAAAGAGAGAATGGGAAGAACACTGAAGAGGCTGAAGATGAGAGTAATCAGAAATCATTTGAAATTTTCAAACAATGCATTTAAATAAAATTATATTTAACTAAAAAATAAATTGTCTCTTATGTCATGATTTTAAAATGTGAGGGCTAGCAAATGACTAAGTCCAGGATGGAGTCAAATAAAAACTGTTGGGTTTGGGTTTTGCTTCAACTGCATCCTGGCTTTTTTCTCTTAGAACCATAAAGTGTATAACTTTTTTTATTATGTTATAGATGTAAACAATTAAGACTAGGTTTTTAAAGAGACCTTGAACTTTTAAGGTAATGAATATTTCAACAAACGGAATTTTAAAATTTGAACTCTGTTTTATAATGCCTTATTAACAGGATGTCTTGGAGATATGAAAAGGTTGTAGATTAAGGGTGGTATGTTTGCATATGCACTTGACAAGAGGTGAACTTGTGGTGGCTAAACGTGGTTGTCAATTTGACATATCCTGAAATAAAGAACCTTTATATAAATATTGCCTAGCTCAGGTTGATCTGTGGACATAACTTTGGAGTGTTTTCTTGATTGCTGATTGATGTGGAAATGCTTAACCTACTGTTGGTGATGGCACTCCTGGGCTACTGGTTCCAAATTAGTAGGAAAAAGTTATCTTAACATGATGCAGAGGAGGCAAGCCAATAAACAGCATTTCTTGAAAGTCTCTGCTCAATGCCAGGCTTCCATGTACTTGCTTTTAGTTTCTGCCATGGCATTCCTCCATATTGTGAGTTAAAAGTATAATATAAAATAAACCAGTTTTTTCCAAGTTGTTTTTGGTCATGATATTTTTTCAAAGCAACACAAACATATTAGAATTGTCTATTTCTAATTTGTACTAGGTTCATTAGGTTGTATAGCCTTTGGGTTTGGTTAATTTGGGTGTGAATATGTTTTTTATATATTTGAAAGATTATTTTTGCGATGAAGTATGTTTTGAAAATAAAGCAATCCAGAACAACAATAAAAGGCATTTACTATTTAATCCATGAATAGAGGACTTACTTTTATTTAACAATTCTGATAGGAAATAAGACAATTAAAATGCTTTTTATACATGGAATATACATGGCATATATTATGCACACATACATATATTTATATGTAAATGATGTATATGATATGTGTGTATATTTATATGTATATATAGGTTAGAAAGCCATTTTAACCTTTTTTCAATTCTGAATGATAACCACTGAAGATATTGAGAATTGGTAGATATTCTATTTAATTGAAATTTCAAGGTGATACATTTTTCAGAAATGTACAAAAAGTTAACATATATAAAGAGATCAGGTGTTTGATTTTTAAATCTAAATTATGAATGCCTTGAGATACCAAGTTTTACACAGTTCTAATCTTAGTATTTGAGGAAGTACATAGAAGTTTAATGAATAACTAAGCATTATACATTTAACATGAATATACTTTTAAATTCAGAAATTGAAATCATAATTTCCAAAGTAATATCATAGAATTATCTTTATTCTTTTCTTCTGCCAGGGTTTAATCTCATTCAATGATATCACTTCTCTTATTCCTGTGATGGCAAGATCTGGAAGGCCCAGAACTACATTTTCTAGACTATTGTGAATAGCATCCCCATTAAGAGTCGTCAAATGACAGGTAAACAAATGCCTCATTACACATGGCATAAGTTCTATACATTGCAGAATTAGGAAATATTCATCACTAGCTGGGTAACTTTGTGACCTCAAGCTTTAAAGCATCTACATTATAATATGTTTTCTAAGTCATGTATATTGGGCAAAAAAAATAAATAGTGTTACATTATTTTGAGTAAGGAAGAGATATTCTAAACCATTTTCTTTTGATCTTAAATATAAGAAGAAATAACCCTTAATAAGAGTAAAGGTTACGATGATGCTTCAACCTATTATGCCATGACCTTGAGTTCCTTCCAAGGAATAAAATTGTTGAGCACAAAAAAAGAAATATTGAACTGGAAAAGATAATGAAATCTGGAAACAAAAACAGCAACAATAAAAAAATTAACAGGAAAAGAACTATACAAAGAATCAACAAAACAAGTTGTTTTGAGAATATCAACAAGATATATAAACTCTTAGCCAGACTAACAAGAGAGCACAGAGACAGTGTTCAAATTAACAAAATCAGAAATAAAAAGGGAGATATAACAACAGAAACTGAGGAAATTAAAAAATCATCAGATCCTACTACAAAAGTCTACTCAACAAAACTGGAAAATCTGGATGAAATGAACAATTTTCTAGACAGATACCAGGTACCAATGTTAAATCAGGATCAGATAAACCATCTAACGAGATCCATAACCCCTAAAGAAGTAGAAACAGTCATTAAAAGTCTTCCAACCCCCTCCTCCAAAAAAAGACGAGGACCAGATGGGTTGGGTTTAGTGCAAAATTCTATAAGACCTGTAAAGAAGATGTAATACCAATACTCTTCAAACTATTCCACAAAATAAAAACAGAAAAAACACTACCCAATTCTTTCTATGAAGCAACAATTATTCTGATACCAAAATCACACACACAAAAAAAACAACAACTAAAAAGAGAACTTCAGACCAATTTCCCTTATGAATATCAATGCAAAAATACTCAATAAAATTCTCGCAAGCCGAATCCAAGAACACATCAAATTGATCATTCACCAAGATAACGTAGGCTTCATCCAGGGATACAGGGATGGTTCAATATATAAAAATCCATCAACATAATCTACTATATAAGCAAACTCAAAGGAAAAAAAAACACATGATCATCTCATTAGATACTGAAAAAGCATTTGACAAAAATCAACATACCTTCATTTTAAAAGTCTTGGAAAGATCAGGAATTCAAGGCCCATACCTAAACATAATAAAAGCAATATACAGCAAACTAGTACCTAACCTCAAACTAAATGGAGAAAAACTTGAAGCAATCACATTAAAATCAGGGACTTGACAAGGTTTCCCATCCTATCTATTCAGTGTAGTACTTGAGTTCTAGCTAGAGCAATTAAGACATCAAACGGGGGTCAAAGGAATACAAATTGGAAAGGAAGAAGTCAAAATTTCACTATTTGCAGATGATATCATATTTGCAGATGATCACATATATTTATGTGACCCTAAAAATTCTACCAGAGAACTCCTAAACCTGATAAACAACTTCAGCAAAGTGGCTGGATATAAAATCAACTCAAACAAATCAGTGGCCTTCCTCTACTCAAAGGATAAACTGGCTGAGAAATAAATTAGGGAAACAACACCATTCACAATAGTCACAACCAATATAAAATATCTTGGTGTGACTCTAACCAAACAAGTGAAAGATCTGTATGACAAGAATTCCAAGTCTCTGAAGAAAGAAATCAAAGAAGAACTCAGAATATTGAAAGAGCTCCCATTCTCATGGATTGTCAGGATTAATACAGTAAAAATTGCCATATTGCGAAAACTAATCTATAGATTCAATGCAATCCCATCAAAATTCCAATTCAGTTCTTCATACGGTTAGAAAGAACAATTTGCAAATTCATTTGAAATAAAAAAAAAAAAAAACAAGATAGCAAAAACTATTCTCAACAATAAAAGAACTTCTGGAAGGATCACCATCCCTGACCTCAAGCTGTACTACAGAGCAAATAGTGATAAAAACTGCATGGTATTGGCACAATGACAGGCAGATAAATAAATGGATTACAATTGAAGACCCAGAAATGAACCCACATGTGGGGAGCCAACAGAAGGCAGCTATCACCCTTACAGCTATCTTGAGCCATATACCCTGACAAGAGACTTGATTACATTAGCCTATAACAGCTGAGCACACTCTGATAACATCTTGTATTAGATACCCAGGATCTTCCCTTGGGTGTGTGAGACTTAAAGGTGTGATTTAGAGCTGAGACTTAAGGGTGTGACTTAAGATGTGGTTTAGAGATAAGACCTAAGGGTGTGACTTAAGGGCATGGCTTAGAAATGAGACATATAAAAGTCGAGAGGCAGACAGAAGAAATACCAGACAACAGATTACTTGACATCAGTACAACTTGGAGTTAGTTATTAGACATTAGGCAGTACAACTTGGAACTAGGAATTAGGTAGTACAACTTGGAATAGAGAATTAGGTATTTGGAGGAAGAACTTGGAATTAGACAGTACAACTTGGAGTTAGTTATTAGGCAGTAGAAAATAGGCACTTGGAAGAAGTAACTTGGAACTTGGAGGCACTAGGGACTAGGAACTAGGGACTAAGAACTGAAGACTTGGGACTTGGACTAGGAAGAGAGACTGAAGAATAAACAGGATTGAATCATACTCTGTCTGGTCTTCATTCCTGGAGTCTGTCCTCACTCTCTCTTGCTGAACCCCAACCCATGGACCAGAGCAGCTTGGGGCAGTATGAGCTCTAACAACTTAGCCCCCAAGGCTTTTGGCAGTGCAGGTTCCAACACTGACAGAGCAGTCCATAACATTTTGGCCCCCAAGTGTGGGAAAGTGTGGCTCTCAACCTCTTTGGCCCCCAAACGTACCCACGCACCTATGGTCACTTGATCTTTGACAAAGAAGCTAAAACATCCAGCGAAAAAAAAAAACAGCATTTTTAAAAAATGGTGCTGGTTCAACTGGAGGTCAGCATGTCGAATTCAAATTGATCCATTCTTATCGCCCTGTATAAAGCTCAAGTCCAAGTGGATAAAGAACCTTCACATAAAAGTGGACACACTGAAAGTAATAGAAGAAAGCAGGGGAGGGGGAGCCTTGAACATGTGGGCACAGGGGAAATTTTTCTGAACAGAACACCAATGATTTAATGCTCTGAGATCAACAATAGACAAGTGGGACCTCATAAACTTGCAAAGCTGATGTAAGGCAAAGAACACTGTCAATAGGACAAAAAGGCAACCAACAGATTGGGAAAAGATATTTACCAATCCTACATCTGATAGAGGGCTAGTGTCCAATATATACAAAGAACTTAAGAAATCAGACTCCAGAGAAACAAATAACCCTATTAAAATTGGGAACCGAGTTAAATGGAGAATCCTCCACTGAGGAAACTCTAATGGCTGAGAAGCACCTAAAGAAATGTTCAACATCCTTAGTCATCAGGGAAATGTCATAGCAGCTTTATTTATAATATCCAGAAGCTAAAAACAACCCAGATGTCCTTCAACAAAGGATTGGATACAGAAAATGTGGTACATTTACACAATGGAATACTATTTAGCTATTAAAAACAACAATTTCATGAAATTCACCAGCAAATAGATGGAACTTGAAAATATCATCCTGAGTAAGGTAACTCAGTCACAAAAGAATACACATGGTATGCACTCACTAATAAGTGGATATTAGCCCAAATTTTTTGAATACCCAAGATGCAATTCACAGACCATATGAAGCTCAAGAAGAAGGAAGACCAAAGTGTCAGTGCTTCGTTCCTTCTTAGAAGGATTAACAAAATACTCTATGGAGCAAATATGGAGACAAAGTTTGGTGTAGAGACTGAAGGAAAGTCCATCTAGAGACTTCCTCATCTGGGGATCCATCCCATATACAGTTGCCACCCCGGATACTATTGTGTATTCTGGGAAGTGCTTGATGACAGGAGCCTGATATGGCTGTCTTTTAGGTGGCTCTGTCAAATGCCTGACAAATACAGAAGAAGATGTTGCAGTCAACCACCGGACTGAGCACAGGGTCCCCGTAGAGAAGGGACTTAAGGAGCTGAGAGTGTTTGTACCCCCATAGGAGGAACAACAGTGTCACCTTGACAGAACCCCCGGGATTTCAGTGGATTGGACCACCAGCCAAATAATACATATGGAATATGACCCATGGCTCCGGCTGCATATTTGGCAAAGGATGGCCTTGTGGGACATCAGGGGTAGGAGTGGACCTTGGGCCTGAGGGAGTTAGATGTCCCAGTGTAGGGGAATGCCCAAGGTGGAAGGTGAGAGTGAGTGAATGGTAGGGGAGCATCCTCATAGAAGCAGAGGGAGGGAGGATGGCATAGAGGTTTATGGAGGGGATACCTGTAAAAGGGATAACATTTGATATGTAAATAAGGAAAATATCTAATAAAAAGGGAAAAAGTGAAAATAAAGAATAAAAATAGAAAAAAATCAGCAGGTAGTTTCTTCTTTATAATACATTTTACCGAGACAATTTTTTAAGTTAAATATCATTATTGAAATCCAAGATTAACATATTTTATTTACCTACATTGGAAACTTTGTTGTTACCTTTTGGCAATATGAAAGCTAGTTTTGAAAACATTTATGTATTTAGGAATACATGTGTATAAATATACATATATGCATGTAACAACAATTAATTTTAAAAAAGTCATGAATTTGAAAGAGAGAATGAAGGGACATATAAAGAATGTGAAGGGAGAAAAGGAAATGACGTAACTATATTACAATTACATTAGTCACATTAGAGTATAAAAAAGGAATCATTAAGTCATGTTATTTATTAGAAGACATGTATTGCACATATGAGAATACATCCATCCTAACTGACAGAATAAATTAATTAGGTAAATTAATTGGATTTTGAGGATATGGAAGTAGAACTACTTACATACAAGTTATTGGTAATTTTTCTCTTAAATGTGTGTACATGCACAGTTGTGTGTGTGAGATCAGGGACATAGGCTTGCCACAGCTCACATATGGACATCAAGGGCAACCTTGGATCCTAGTCTTTGTCTTCCACATTGCTTGAAACAGTTATCATTGCCTCTACATATCTCAAGCCACCTGCGCCATAAATTCCTGGATATTTCTTGTCTTTGCTTCATATCATACTTACAAATTCTGGAATTACAGATTAAACAGAATACCAGGTAGGTAGTCTTTCCATGGGCCTAATGGTATCCAAATTTAGATCCCCACACTAGTGCAGCAAGTGATTTATATACCAAAAAAAAAAAAAAAATCAGAATAAGTTTTCTCTCTGAAGAGAAGGACAACTTTAAAAAATAGAATGAAATGACAAAAATATTTACAGAAGATCAAACTGAGGGTTGGCAAATTTTTCATCTGGAGCTAACAGAGCAATTTTCAAATGTTTAATTCCTGTATCTATGCTCATGGGAAGATAGCTTTAGGAATGAGGGCAATAAAAGGCATTGTTATATTCAAGGGGGAAAACTTAAGAAAATGTATTACCAGCAAACAGTTTCAAGAGATGAGTAAGAAACGTTCTCTGAATAAATAGAAGCTGGTGCACAGGAGAGAGGCTGAGGCTCACAGAAAGAAAACCACATAGTAGAATCAGGGCAGTTAAAAATAAAGCAATAAAGTATTCTTTCCCTCTTAAGTTTTTAAATTCAAGTAATACCATGGATATTAGTGCTTTTCAATTTAGAATATGTTGTGTTTCTCCTTTATCAGTAATTACTAGGCTTTTTGTATCTTCTGTTAATCTTAAATTTTAAATATTGTGTTCTCGTCAACAACATAATTCACACAGTCTAGTCATTTTAAGCCCTGGCTAGACACAGGCATTATGTCCCTTTCAATATCACTACAACATATTCTATCATAAATTGGGTGAGTGGGAACATTTACCAGGGGTAGAATATGTGTGTCATGTGAAGTTAGTGTATACTGAATATTTTAAGTATTTTAAGTATCCAAATAACATTTTCCAGTATGGGATGGTGGTACCAATGAATACACCCATAATAGATAATCCAACCTCTCAGGAGTACAGTACTGGCACTGAGAAAATCTCTTTTGTTTTCTAATCTAACAAATACAAAATGATCTATCATGTTTTCTACATGTGTTTATTTAATTAAACATTTCAACATTATCAGCAACTTAAACATAATTTGTTACACATATCTTTAATAACACCATCTGTATGTGATGCTTACTTTTATAGCTATGCATATATATCTGTGTTCTTGTCTTTGTGCATATGTGTGTAGGTGTACACACATATATGTGTGTGCTTATGCATGTGGAGACTGGGTGTTGGTACTGGCTGTCATCTTTAGTCATTTTCTTTTTAAGACAGAACCTGTTCACAGATGGCCTTATGGACTAGCCAATGAGGAGCAGGGTTTTGCCTTTCTAGTTTAAAAAGTTATGTAACTTCTGTAACTTTCCACAGAAATTACCTAAGACCTAGCCACATGGTTCTCAGGGTGAAGACTCCTCAGAAAAGAGAAAAGAAGACAAGTGATCATATCCAAGTTCTTTGTATGGTAAACATCTCTGTAAATTGACTAATCGCATTTACTGAAAGTACATACTTTATACTGTTTTAAGATGCTTTGTGGGATATTAGCTCAGGATTATTTATAAAGACAGGAAGTATGAATTTCAGAAGTCCTAACTTTGGACAAAGCTACAGATGCTTTGGTTGTCTGTAGACAGAAGGATATGAACACTAGTCACTGTTTGTGGAAACCCATGAACTCACACCTGCAGAGTTCACCTACCACCTTAAGCTTCCTTCGGTGTTGTGAGAATGGCTAAGTAATTACCTAGGATGCCACCAGGAGTTGCCTCAGCTGTGCTCTGGAGTGTCTACTCACTTGGAATTATTAAGTTTGAAGTAGTGTATGAACCTGAAGCCTGATTTGTCAACCTGATATTAAGTGTTAGCTCATGAAGTTATGTCCTCATGTTTGTTTTGCTACTTTCACACCATGAAATATCACATTTGTACCTATAACTTAATATGAATCATTTTTGTTATCCTTTGCACCAATAAATCTGCATTTGACCTATTACTTTAAGATATTATATCACATTTTTAATTTTACATAGCTAATAGACAAATAGTATTGATGAATAGATACACATGAGTTTTCATTTTGGGCTTTATTGGATTATTTATATGATATCTGGAAAATATAGACTATTTTATTCAAGCCTTTATAGAGTGATAGATTCACCACAAAGAAAATAGTACATGGTTGTTGTTGTTCTACATTTTTAGTACTAATTTACTTGACTGATTTTGGACATGGGTTTTCAAATAAATTAAGTTATTTAACAATTCACTTGAAATTTTCTCTTGGTGCTTCTCTACACATTGCGTTCATGACTTTAGTTCAGTTTCTAGTATCTGATTATTACTATGAATCAAGTAATTTTCAATTTGTTTATAATGCTGTGATGGTTAGTTTTTTGTCAACTTGACACAAGATACTGTTATTTGGGAAGAAGAAACATCAGTTGAAAAAATTCTTCCATTAAACTGGCCTGTAGGCAAGACTCTAGGGACTTTTCTTAATTAATGCCTGCCATGACAGGGTCCAGCTGGCTGTGAGTGGTTTCACTCCTGGGCAGCTGCTCCTGGTTTCTATAGATAGCAAGCTGAGGAGTCATCTAGTAGGTAGCTTTCCCTCTTGGCCTCAGCTTCAGTTTTTGCCTCCAGGTTTTTGCCTTGATTTTCTGTGGGTAGTTGGCTGGAGAACGCAGGGAGTCTCTCCGGGGGAAGTTAGGCATGGTTGCTGTGGCTCCATGGTTCCTCACGACTGTGCAGTCCATGTCATGGCAGGTGGTGGATGGATCTGGATGCACCCCTGAAACCCAGAGCAGACCTGAGTTAAATAGGGAGGTAGAGGAGAATGGGGAGGGGCTGAGGAAGAATGCTTAATTGGCTCCACCCTCTGGCCTTCAGGTACCTCATTAGTATGTAAATCTCTCTAGAGCCTGAGGCCTGTTCCTCATGACTGATGGCCATAGACTTCTCTGTGGGAGGGTCTGTGGAGAGGGCTGAAGCAAAATGAAAAGAACCAGGGCCCTGGAGCAAAGCTGAACTCCTGCCTTCCAATAATAGTCTGGGGTTCCAAGCTCATGCCTGACAAAGCACCAAGTTGCTTCTCACAACCCAACACCCCACAATTTTCTGCCCTTATACCTTTCATGACAGTCTGTAACCAGGACATGTAAAATAAAATAAAGATTTTCTTTATCATAGTATTTTATCACAGCAGTACAACCTAAATAAGACAAATGCCATGCATATAAATAATTTTATGCTTTTTAAATCACTTTTTTTATTATCCTTTTTCTGGATGATGTTTTCCAAAATGGATAGCCTTTCTGTTTCGATTCTTGTTCTTCTGATTTTTGTTCTTCTTATTTAATAGCTTTTTTTCATATGTCATTGACAAGACCTTTAATATAATGTTGAAATATAAGACTGACAACCCATCATTATTTAGTCCTTTTGTGTACTATGTGTGAAATATATGTGTATGTTTGTGTGGACATGTGCTCCTGTGTATTTGATATGGATGCCAGATGTTGATGTCTCATATTTTTCTCAATTGCATGTCTCTTCTTCTTCTTCTTCTTCTTCTTCTTTTTTTTTTGTTTGTTTGTTTTTCCAGACAGGGTTTCTCTGTATAGCCTTAGCTGTCCTGGAACTCACTCTGTAGACCAAGCTGGCCTCGAACTCAGAAATCCACCTGCCTCTGCCTCCCAAGTGCTGGGATTAAAGGCGTGCACCACCACAGCCCGGTGCATGTCTCTTCTTTTAAAAGTTTTTATTTTTATCTGTTTTATTTTATACTTAATTTTGTGCATGTCTATTAATGCCTATGTGCCTATACACCATGTGCATGCCTTGTAACCACAGAGGCCAGAAGAAAGCTTCAGAGTTCTTAGGAATGGAGTTATATAACATTGTCAGCTGCCTTGTGAGTTCTTGGAATTGAACTGAGTCCTTAGAAATGCAACCAATGCTCATAACTAATGAAACATCTCTTTCTTCACCTCACCTTGTTTTTGAGGAAATATCTCTCACTGAATTGGAGTTCTTTTCTGGATGCCCATTGTATACCATCTGCCTGTTTTATACATGGAAACTATGGAACTGAACTCAGGTATTCGTGTTTTCACAGTGGGTAGTCTACTGACTGAACAGTTTCCCCAGCCCCTTCACCTAGTACTTGACCTAGCAAGTCTTTATTTGTGTCCTAGATAAGATAATCATGCTTTCTCCTTTAAATTGTTGTTATAATGAGTGATATCATTAGGTTTCTTGTGTTGAACCACATTTTTTTATTCTGAAATAAATCTTCCTATGATCATGAGATATTATTGTTATCAGTAGAATTGAAATTACCGGATTAAGATTTATTTAAGAGACTTATTTGAACAAATACATGACTTGCATAGTCTTGGCAAGAATATGACCAAGTAATAAACAAACCCAAAATATAAGTGATAAGACTTATGCTTCATTTATGTACATTCCACTACAGGCCTGGCAGGTCTGTAATAATATCTTCTGATTGAGCATGATCTGTTATAGTAATATCTGATGTAGTCTTCAGTTGACTCAACTTATGTCCTTTCTTACATTTTGGATTTCTTTAACAAACCTTTATATTAGAACAGTACTGACTGCAGAAAACGATGTGAAAGTAATGGATTGTTTAGGAGAGCTTATTCATTGCTAGAGACTGAATGACTTTCTAGAGTCATTTAGGATTTTTCTTTTCCTAGAGTTTTTATTTCTGTGATATGTGTATGAATTATATTGATTTATGTGTTTCTAAAATTTATCCATTTCAATGTTGTTCTCACTTAGCACATTTTCATTTCTCAAAATTTTATATTTTGTTTAGTTTTCTCTTTTGTTAAATCTCATCGAAAGACCATTTCTGTAATCTTTGACTCTGGCTGTTTGTGACTTAAACACAAACAAATAAAAACTTTAAGGGCCAATCAGATGGCCAGAGGGTAAGCTCACCACCACCAAGCTCTAACAACTTAAATTTGACCATCAAGAACTAATTACCAAGCATTGTCCATTAACCACCACATATGAATCATGGCTTCCAAATCCTTTCACAATAGTCTCAAATCTTAAAAATTATGACCTCACAGATGATCAAGCCTCTAACTTACGACACTTGGGGGATATGATGTCTAGTCTTATTTTCAACTAGACATTATATAGACTCACCTAGAAGATATAGGTAAGAGGGAGTTTCCAGGGAGGTTTAATGAGTTAAGAAAATCTGCCATAAATGAGCTGGACCTCTGCACTGAACAAGAAAAAAAGAAGTGAGTTGAGGACCTATCTTCACCTGTTTACTTCCTGAATGTAGAAATGTTGTTACAAGGCACCTTACACTATTGTTCCATTCCTTCTCCAGCATGAGGCATTGCATCTTCTGAATTATGGGTTAGAACAAACTTCTTTCTTTCCTTAGTTGCTTCTCTCAGATATTTTGTCAGAATTAGAAAAGTAATACAGGAGGGAGCACACATTTAAACCCCTTAAAAGAACATAAAACTAGTCAGATACTTAGTAATAAGTTCAATAAAAATTTACAGAAATTCCAGGAAAACTGTCTTAGATACAGTTTCTATTGCTGCCATATATACACCATGAGCAAAAAGCAAGTTGAAGAAAGAGCTTATTCAACTTATACTTCAAGATAACAGTCTATCATTGGAAGAAATCCGAACAAGAACCCAAGCAGAGCTGGAACCAGGAGGCAGAAACTGATGCAGATGCCACAGAAGAGTGTTGCTTACTGGCTTGCCTTAATATGGATAGCTCAGTCTTCTTTGTTATAGAACCCAGGACTACCAGCCATCCACAAGATACTCACCCACAATGAACTGGGCCATTTCCCCATTGGTCACTAATTGAGAAAATGACTTACAGTTGGTCTGATTGAGGCATTTTCTCAACTTATGGCCACTTTCTTTCCAATGAGTCTATCTTGCATCAAGTTGACACATAAAACCAGCCAGTACAAAAATCAAACAACATCATTTTAAGAAATTAAAGAAGCAAAAATATGCTATCAATTACTAATAATTAAGTTGTCAACTCTTTTTAAAATGGCACTGAGGAAATTAAAGCTTTTTGTGTTTTTGAAAAGTTTTTTTAATTAATTTTAAATTGCAAAGAAATGTAAGTGCAAAATGAACTTGAAAAAGAAGTTTAAGACCTTGCATCATTATGTGTTATTAAAACATCTATAGATGTCTTGGATTATGACTGTCACATATTAAAATATGGTCTGGCAAATCAATCAATAAAGAGAATAATATTATCTAGAAGATAATAAAAGAGATTAATTTTGGAATAATTATTTATTTCTAGGATCAAGATAGAAAACAACATTAAATTAATGAATAAACTAAATTTAAGCAAACTAATAGTATTTTTTTATTGCCAACAGTGTGGACAAAAGGTAAGGCAAAGCATGAGGCTTTGGGCTCCATGCTGAAAACATATGGGTGTCTCCAGTCAAAGTCAGAAAACAAATTAATTTTTAGTGATTGCAATATTTTTAAATTTTACTTTTGTTTTGTATATATGGGTTTTTGCCTTTTGTGTGGCTGTGCACCACATGGATTCCTGGTACCTAATGAATCAAGGAGAGGGCGTAATATCTCCTGGGGGTGGGGTATTAGATGGTTGTGATACAGGTGCTGGGATTGAATCTGGATCCTCTGGAACAGAAAATAGTACTTTTTACCACTTGGAATTTCCCTCAAGCCACAATAAAATAATTATTGCTTAGAAAAAATATACTACTGTTGATAAATTTATATGTCATTCATAAATGCATTTAATACTACTTCTACTTAAGAGCTTTAATCACCAGAAAATAGAAAATTATGAAAACACACATTCATGTCTGGGGACAGTGTGATTAGCTCAGTTACTCCATGCTAGAACACTTGCCTAGTGTAAACAAGGCCTTGGATTCAATACCCAGCACAATACACACAGAGACAAAAAAAGGACATAAAACACATTGTACATTCTCTGTATTATCTGAATTTTAGGACTGTTAATATCAAATTATGGGACAACTGTGAAACCACCAGGCTTTCTCACTGTGATAAGGATTCACAATGGTATAATTATATTGAAAATCTCTCGGAAATATTATTTATAAAATTTAACACACTCTTAAATATACTGCTACCAAAAAAAAATTTCTTCATCAAGAAAGCCTCTATTCAGAAAATATGTCAAAATAGCTTTTATTGGTGATTATTCATAGTATCTCTAATTGTGACACAAGTAAAATGCCCATGAAAGAAAGAAAAATCATGAGGTGTATTTTGATGATGTAGCATGATCCAGCAATACAAAAAATAAACTTTACCACATCAGACAATATGAACAAATCTCATATGCACAATGAGTAAAAGAACTGCAAAAGAAGGAAATAAAAATTATAATTCTTAGTGGCTGACATTCAAGAATAGCCCAGTACCTGTAATAGAAACAGAGGAGAGAGAAAGAGAAAGAAGAAGAGAGAGAGAGAGAGAGAGAGAGAGAGAGACAGAGACAGAGACAGAGAGACAGAGAGACAGAGAGACAGAGAGAGGGACAGAGAGAGACAGAGAGAGAGAGAATGTGTGTCTGTCTGTGTATCTCTGGGATGTATATATGTGTATATATGTATGTGCTTGTACATGTGTGTCTGTGTATCTGTGTGTTTATATGTGTATATGTGTGTGTGAATATATGTATGTGTGTCCCAAACTGTCAAATTGCAAAAAGTTACAGGTGTATGTATGTATGTATGTATGTATGTATGTATGTATGTATGTGTATGTGTGTATAAATTTGTCCCAAATTGCCAAGCTGCAAAGAAAGGTACAGGTGCATATGTGTGTGTCTCTCTCTGTGTGTGTGTATGTGTGTATGTGTACATACATATATATGTGTGTGTGTGTATGTGTGTATGTTTGTGTGTCCAAATTGTCAGACTCCAAAGAAAGTTATGGTGTGTGTGTGTGCATGTGTGTATGTGTGTTAAAAAATGACCTTGACTGTACAGTAACTAATGCAGCACCAAATGGCCACCAATGTTGTCAGGTTAGTTTGCCTTCTTCACATTCCAGTTCCAGGAAAATCTTTAGTCTCTTGAGAAAGCTCTCACACTACTCTGGTCATTTACTCATATCAGAATTTTACCATGACTTCTGTTGTTCCTCCAGCACTAGTTCTGAGAGATCATTTTATCCTAAGAGAAGTCACACATATTAGATATTATCTTTCACAACCAACATAGAATCCGAACATACTTGTAAGTCTAGATTTGTTCAGGAGCACACAGTTTGTAAGCATTTAGAACTCAAACTGTCAATACAGATGCTAATGCTTCTAATTCCGTATTGTTATAAAACTACAGAGTATGCCATGAATTTTATAGCAAACATTCAATATCAATCGGAGTCCTAGAGACAGAACAGGCATCACTCATAATAATATTCAAAAGCCTAGCTTTAGCCTCATAGTATTACAAATCTGTGAAATTAAATCCCCAAAAGCTGTTCGTTGGGAGGGAGACCTGGCCACAATTATGCACGTGTAAAAGTAATATCAGGAGAGATGTTCCCACTGCCTTTATTATTTGAAGTTACAGAGCATTTATTCTTAAGAAATTGAAACTATAGGAAAATGTAAATTAGACTGAAAAATTTGAGAAAATCAAGACATGACAGGATAAAAGCAAATCTTTCAAGATTGAATCTGATATTGTCCTTAAAGACTGAAGAAAATTTACATTTGTGGGGTGGCTGTTCCTTCTTTGTGGTATTGGACATACAGTTGTTCTTCAGAAAATTTCCCCTGCAGTTTCTTAGCAGAAATTATTTTATCAAGATCCTAGCAGCAGGAGAATGCACAAGGATATACAAAGATAATATATATTTAAAAATTCCCCATTACATTTCATTCTTTCTTAAAAATCCTGAAGTTAGTTTTCCTAAATTGAGGCCTCTAGAATACTCCTTTCAGAATGTCCACATTCTATTAGTGAGGCTATTCTTAGACTACTTCTCTCATAACAAATCTTGGTATTTAGAGGTTGCTTAGAGCATTGGCAGATGAAATGCTCCCTGCGTAGGCTGATGGAACTTAATAAACCCTAGAAGACTGTGGAGAGTAAACTACTGCCTGCAAACCCTGTCACCTCCAGAAAAATCAATGGTCATCTAAAACCACCCAAGCCACCTTCCAGTGAAAATGATAGTCGAAAAAAGGAAATTAGAAATAGAAAGTTTGAGTAGAGATGGCGTCTATATACCAGATTTAAAGGGAAGATATTCAGTCCTTGGAGCCCACACGGTGGAAAGGAATGAAACAGATAATACATGTTGCCTTCTGATGCCTACAACAGGTACTAAAGTAAGTCTGCATCTACACACACACACACACACACACACACACACACACACACACACACACTACACATAGAGAGACTTGCAGTAATATCTTTTTAAAGAAAGTAAAACGTTTTGTAACTAAATGAATACACTGACAAACTTAAATCATGATATTTTGAATAAACTATGCTTCATTAAACAAATGAAAGTAGTAAAAGGGAAAAGGACAATTATCAAAAAGTCTTCTTATTACCTTAATCATAGATCATTTACTTTTTTTGTTTTGTTTTGTTTGGTTTGATTTGGTTTGGTTTGGTTTGGTTTGGTTTGGTTTGGTTTGGTTTGGTT
>JANHMN010000013.1:2011381-2091434 GCA_030674055.1 Rhabdomys pumilio | reverse complement strand
GTGTGTGTGTGTGTGTGTGTGTGTGTGTGTGTGTGTGTGTGTGTGTGCATACACATGCTCACTTGCACACACACATAGAATTTAAAAATGTGAAGTAGGATCTGGAGAAGAAAGAGAGCTGGCTTTGATTGCAATTTTTTGAGCAGTGATAATACTAAGATAAGATAAGTCTATGAGGAATTAAAATGTCAGTAGCAGCTATATTTAAAACTATAAAGCACAAAATGATAAACCAAGGAGTGAGTATAAACTTGAAAAGTGAATGAAGTAATCCTTTTCATACTGACTTCAAAATATATTTAATCTTTCAACTAAATAATTTCGATGAAACAGGACCCATGACAGAAAGTAGCACAATATTCTCAACACAGAACCATTTGGTCCCAGTTCAAAATGTTGAGTACTGAGCCAGATTTTGCTTCTCTCCTCTGATTAACACCCATTTGTCTGAATTAGCCTGATTGTGTTTGTGCTCCTTTCAACCAACACTCTTTATGAAAGAATCCCAACTTCAAAAAAATTCTTTGGCAATTGCACTTCTTTGGTCCCCTCCAAAATTCTTTGTATCCCTCAGGCACAATTGGAATGAAATACAGACAGTGAGCAAGCAAGGATTCTGAAACCAGAATTGCAATAATTTGATTTTAATCTTCTTTAAAAGGATTAAGGTAATAAGATAATAAATCGTGAATTAAAAATAAATTGTATCCCAAGTAATGAAGTATGTAATAATATCTGCTCTCAGTCTCTATGAAAATACATCTAGAGTGAGAGCAATATCTACCATGCTTCTCATAACTTTCTGTACTGGCAAACTAACGTGTGCTCTCTTGAGACACTTTGTCAAGGAGATAAAAGACACCACACTTAGGAACTGTGTCTTGAAGGAACAGAAGGCTTCTGCTGTATTTTCCAGGCACTTTGTACAACCAGAGAACTGTCTTTCTTAATCCATATGATTCTTCCCTTCATTTATAATATTTAGCTTTCCTTTGTTTATGCTTTACAGTGTTCCTTTCTTATTGAAATACTTAAAGATTCCACCCCCCAAGTCTTTAGAAAAGATGCTAGGATAATGAGGAAAAAAATACTTGATTTTACCTCTTACATATATTTATTTGTTTTTCCAACACACATTTGTTTTAAATTTTTGACTCTATAAAAATCTGCAAAACTCTAAGTAAATATCAATCTTTACACTCTATCAGCTTGCCACTATAAATAGTGTATTATTCGAGAGAGTTATAAAGTACCCAAGGGAGGAAAATAGGACAGAGACTATGTCCTAGATAAGCTTAAATCTAAGGCTCATGAAACAACTGGATAACATTTAACTGCTATAGTTGTGTAACAGTGACAATGTAGGATGGGAGAGCCATGTGTTCAGAGAACTCATGGAGAGCTTGTAGGAAGAAACTAATTCAGCTCTGTATATTCAGGGGTTATGAGGACAGTACCATTAGGATATATAATATTAGAGTATATAACATTAGGATATATAACAATAGGATATATTTCATTGTGCTGACTGTCATTAGCATACCATCTAACAGACATTTGTTGAATATGATACAGAAGGCCCTTTCCAAAGTCTCAAAGTGCATGGGCTTCATAGATAAATCACAATAAAACATTTCTGATGTTTCCTTTGAGTTATACACTAAGGTTTGGGCTTCTTAATTGGGCTATTTTTTTATTTTTATTTACTTATTTTTTATTGGATATTATATTTACATTTCAGATTTTATCCCTTTACCCCATTTCCCCCACCACCCAGGAACCTACTATCCCATCCCCCCTCCTCATACTTCTATAAGGATATTCCCCCACCTACCCCCCTACTCCCACCTCCCCACCCTCGAATTCTCACCCACTCAGTGTTCAGCCTTCATGGGAACAAGGATCTCCTCTCACACCTATGCCCCACAAGGCCATCCTCCCCTACATGTACAGATGGAGTCATGGATCCCTACCTATGTGCTCCCAGGCTGGTGGTTTAGACCCTGGGGAGCTCTGGTTGGTTGGTATTGTTGTTCTCCTCATGGGGCTGCAAAGCCTTTCAGCTCCTTCAGGCTTCTCTCTAACTTCTCCATTGGGAAGTTCTTGATCAGATCAGATCAGTGGTTGGCTGTGAGCATCTGCCTCTGAATGTGTCAGACTCTGGTAGACCTCTAAGGAGACAGCTATATCAGGCTCTTGTCAGCATGCACTTTCTACAATCCACATCAGTGTCTACATTTGGTGACTGCACAGGGGATGGATACCCAGATGGAATGGTCTCCAGATGATATATCCTTCAGTTTCTGTCCCAAACTTTGTTTCTGTCCACATATTTGCTCCCTTGAGTATTTTTGTTACTCCTTCTAAGTAGGACCAAGGCATTCACACTTGGTCTTCCTTCTTCATGTGATTCATGTGGTCTGTGAGTTGAGTCTTGGCTATTCCAAGCTTTTGGGATAATATCCACTTATCAGTGAGTAAATACCATGTGTGTTCTTTTGTGATTGGGTTAATTCACTCAGGATGATATTTTCTAGTTCCATCCATTTACCTAAGAATTTCTCGAATTCATTATTTTTAATTGCTGAGTAATACTCCATTGGGTAAATGTACCACATTTTTTTTTATCCATTCCTCTGTTGAAGGACATCTGGGTTCTTTCCAGCTTCTGACTATTATAAATAAGACTGCTATGAACATAGTGGAGCATATGTCCTTGTTATATGTTGACACATCTTCTGAGTATATGCCCAGGAGTGGAATAGCTGGATCCTCAGATAATGCTATGTCAATTTTCTGAGGAACCACTAGACTGATTTCTAGAGTGGTTGTACCAGTTTGCAATGCCACCAACAATGGAGGAGTATTCCTCTTTCTCCACATCCTCTCCAGTATCTGTTATCACCTGAGTTTTTGATCTTTGCCATTCTGATTGGTGTGAGGTGGTATCTCAACATTTTCAACAAATGGTGCTGGGTCAACTGGAGTTCAGCATGTAGAAGAATGCAAATGAATCCATTCTTATCTCCTTGTACAAAGCTCAAGTCCAAGTGGATAAAGGACCTTCACATAAAACCAGATACACTGAAACTAATAGAAGAGAAGGTGGGGAAGACCCTCGAATACTTAGGCACAGGGAAAAAGTTCCTCAACAGAACACCAGTGGCTTATGCTCTAAAATCAAGAATTGACAAATGGGACCTCATAAAATTGTAAAGCTTCTGTAAGGCAAATGACATTGTTAATAAGACAAAACAGCAACCAACAGATTGGGAAAAGATCATTACCAATCCAACATCCAATAGAGGGATAATATCAATACATACAAAGAACTCAAGAAATTAGACTCCAGACAACCAAATAAAATTGGGGTACAGAGCTAAACAAAGAAATCTCAACTGAGGAAACTCGAATGGCCGAGAAGCACCTTAAGAAATGCTCAACATTCTTAGTCATCTGGGCTATTTTTTAAACAGGATTATTTTCCTTAAATTTTGGTTTGGTGATACTAAGAATGAAAATCAAGCATTTGATAATAAAGCCAATAGAAAAAGCTATTTTTGGTTTACAATATGAGGAGACCAAAACAGGAGAAAATTTAAATTAAATTCTAAAGCATACACATAAAGGAATATCACACTGTTTAGTTGCAGTGTGCCTATTCTATAATAGCACAATGATTTTACATACATATCAATACATAAACATCTCAGTGGGGAAAGTAGACCAGACCCCAGTAATACCCATGTGCACAGGGCCTACTTACATAGATTATGTACAGGGAAGTTCCTCTTGTCAAAGTATTTAGTAGAAAGGTCAACAATATGCTTTTAGATTCATGCCAACTGCCTACACTGGAGACCTCAAACATCACCAGGGCTCCAGGAAATCTAAGATACATTACAGTGGAAACACAGCATGAAGAATTTTATTCTTATATCAAGTCTTTATACCTAAGGGTCAAAAAATTTTAGCATTAAATAATTGGCTACTCCAGAAAACTAGGCTTTGTCCAAGTCCATTCTGAAGCTCATAACTGCACAATAGGAATAAGAGTCATTTTTGGAATTATTTGCTAAAAAATTAAGTTATTTAGGCTTGATTTGAATAACCAGAATTTAAATCAATTTGTATCATTTAGTTGTTACATGGACCAAAATATTGCAGTATAACAAGTGTCACACTTCTATCCATGCAGAATGGAATTGAATAATTAAATAAGTAAGTGGTCAATTGTGAAAGAAACATTTCTCATCTTTGGAATCAAAATTTACAAGCAAGCAGCAAAAGAGGCTGAGGTATTCCAGATAGTGAATTGGAGACAGAAGGATAGACTTATTTTCGGATTATTAAAAGCACAAATGACTACATATAAATGATTTTATACAGGTATATATATATATTGTATTGTATTCACATGTCATTGTTTTCTCTGTCAGGTGAGAGAGCCTCAAAACCATGATAGCCTCATGGTGATGAACAATCTAACTGGAAAGTTTTGGCTTTTAGTATTTTCAATAAAATAAGCAGTGAATCCTTAAAGAAAATTCTGAGTTCTAAAACAGGGGCAAGAATTGTTTAGGATGAATCTAAGATGTACTTTCATGTCAGAAAGTACATGAAATACCCAAAACATGTCTTTATTGGGGGATGATCTAAAATGACCAAAAGCTAACTGAAGAATTTTTAACAACTGAAGTTATATCACCTTTATCAATAAAATCAAGAACACAGTATTGAATAATCTAAACTACAAAAAAGAAATAAATTGTTGAATTTATTATTATGAAGGAGATCCATCAAATACCTTTTATAGATAACACTAAATACATTATGCAAATACTCATCCCTCAAGAAGCAGGAACTTGAACTTGAACTTTTTAAATGTGGCTCCACATTAACAATATTTCTAATCAGTACAACTGGAAACAAGACAACCCTTCCTTCAGACTGTCAGCAGCAAGCATCATAGATCATGTTGCACTTTTCTATAATTTGATGAAATTACAATTTGTTTCTGTTGTCCATTTTTCATAATGGAAAACCCTGGACAAATAATGAGATACAACAAGTAGATCCTGACAGTATGGCATTCTGTACATTTTAATGCAAAATGGCCAAGGTCATTTAAAAAGAATTAAGTAAAAAAAAAAAAAGACAAAATGATCTGGCTAATGCACAGGGTGTCCAGTATTTATGCCTGGAACAGAAAAAAATAGGTAAAAACAAGTACATACATGGCCTAGCCCATGGCCCCAGCACAAATGTAACAAAGAACTACTTTGTCTGGCCTCAATGGGAGAGGATGTATATAATCCTATAGAGACTTGATGCCCCAGAGAAGGGGGATGCTGAGGGTGGGTGTGAGGTAGGAAAGTGGGAGTGTATGAGGGGTGTGAAGGTGGGTGGGGGAGCACCCTCTCAGAGGTCTGTTTCTAATCATTAAAATGAAGGATGAATACACTCAATAAAGCAAATCTGTGACTCAAACAATCATGATTAACAGAGAAATGCTAGAAAGAGGTGTGGCTCTTTACAAGTATATAACCAATAGAGATAATATAAGATAAAATTAAATGCAAAAATGTTATATTTTTTAGCATATGCTGTATGTTTGTGTAAAAGAAATTAAAGAAGAAATATATCTGATATTTGACCTATGTTGACTTATGATTCTAATATATATTCAAAAGATTTAGTATTTCCCATTACATTTCTGGTAACCCTTTTTGTTACATATTCTACCAACAAAAAGCACAGGGTTCATGCGGTCTATCCTTAGCTTCCATTTTGTCAATTTCTTAAGAGTTAAGTCTGGTGGGTGGGTTTCATTATATTTATCTCCCAATATAGAAAGCAACTGTCTAATTTGAAAGTATTTACAATGCTTATTTCAGAGCTGTTAATCAAAACATAATTGAATCCTTCATTTTCAGATGGATAACTTGTCTTTTGGAACAGCTAACAAAAGATAGTTAATTATCAAAGATTTAGATAGAATGGGTGCTATTTAAACATAAATAGTGCTTCCCAAACAGGAAATCAGGGGGAAAGGATAGATGATTGAGCAAAATTATGTTCCCTTCATTACTAAAATTACAAATTCTGATTAGTGGAAAAAGGGGAAAGAAACCAATCTGCTGGGTTCCTTAGCTAGAGTGGGTTATGGCGTAGGTAAATACTTTCAACACAATGAACACCCACCATGAAAGTTTACAGATAGGAAATAAACTCTGAGACCCTGTTTGCAAACATAAGAACAATTGTTTCTTATTGTGGAAGTATAAACTGAACTGTCTTTATGCAGGAGAATTTAGACAAGAACTGAAGACACTGGTTGATGTGAAAGGTTGGATTAATGCCTGGCACTGTCATGGAAGAAATCAACACTTGCCCCTATATTTGGAAAGTAGGGGGCAAATATCTGTTCCCAGTTACTGGTACAGTGAGACAATAGATATCTTGCTGTACACTTGGTGCAGCTTCCCCTACCATATACCAACACCATCTGTTGACAGACAATGCATGGACATTGCTCTGAAGCTGTGATACACAACTGGAGAGTCTCTTACAGTATAATGACATTTTGCATGGATTAATAAGGCAGAGTCACATCTCCCTCGCCTCAGGATACAATATAGTGTAATAGTTCCTATTGAAGAATACAGAGTGGCCTGAGAACCCCAACAGGAACTACACTGAGGTTGTGTGAAGGCAGTGGTCCATCTGTTTGAGAGCAATTAGGTGATTAGAAGTAGGATGCAGAGTTTTTACTTAGCCAGAGCAGTTGTTGAGATAGACAAGCAAGTTTTCAGTTGTTGTCCAATGTAAGCTTTGTTGTAACAATGATGACTCTTCAGGAATTCTGATGGATAGAATCTCCTTCCTAGAAGCAGATTATAAGTGTCCTGGGTTCTTAGGGAGTGATTCAAGCTTTTTAACTACTCTGTTTTAGTTTCACTTAATTTTAAAGCTTTTAACTTTATCACCCAATTTTTCTTTTCTTTCTTTTCTCTTTTGATTAGAACAGAAACTAAATTCTCCCAGGCCATAGTAGGTAGATGATTTAAGACTAGGCTGCACACCTTCCTATTCCTGTCTTGGTCAAAGATATGAAGGGTCAGCCAACCTAGACATATTCAAAGGGTTAATACCCAAAGAGTATTAAGCAATTGCTTTTTAACAAGTGATGGAACCAAATAACTTTTATGTTTTTGTCAGATGTATAGTTAAATATTGATTATATAGATTTGTTTCAGATATGTTGATAAAACTGTGGAAAGAAAATAAATATTGCACTATGTGGTATTACTGAATAGAACTTTCTATGGCTGCTGTCATTACAGCATGACTATGAAAGTATTTTATGACCGCATTGTCATATATGTGTGTGTGTGTGTGTGTGTGTGTGTGTGTGTGTGTGTGTGTGTGTTTAGAAAATATAAACACTAAAAAAATTATTTTGCTGTTAAAATGCCTAATGGGCTAGGAAAACACTTCACTGCTAAAGGCACTGGTTGAGAAAATGTAAAGATGTGAATTTACATCTCCAGTGCCAACAGAAATCTGGAAGAGGGGTATGACATATTGTCTATGATGCCTGGATGTGGGGCACCTGTGATGCAGAGATTCCCAGAGAATGACAACTACCTAGACTAGCCTTGTTAGTGAACTCTGGATCCAAATAAATGATCTTGCTTCAATATATAACATGAAAAGATATCAAGGAAAACAATAAAAGTCAACAATGATCTCTACTCTCCCTCCGATACATATGCAGACATGTACAGTCACATATATGTACACATGTGCATATCTATGATGCACAACACACACATAGTAAAACATGGATTTTGAAATGCATTGGTTTTATAACTCAAATGTATCAGAACATTTAAATGGAAGTCTTATTTCTTTTACTCATGATCTCAATAGGTTTTTTTCCCCCAGTGATTAGCTGATGCCAAACACTTTGGGGGAAAAAAATCACAGTTTGGAAGCATATGGCAAGAGAATTTCTTCACATATATTGGACAAGAAGAAAAGTAAGACAGAACAAGTCAAGGACAGGATACCCAGAGTTACCCCTAAGAACTCACTACTCTCAGTGACCTAGTTTTTCCAATTGTACATTCATTTCAGCAATTCACAACATAGTAAAACCATCTGGAATCCTAGAATCTAACATGAGTTCCCAGTGGGGGATATTTTCTATTCAAACTATAGCATGACATTTAGGGTAGTCAATTGTATTTTGTTTTATATTAATTTGAATAAATTAAACATATCTCACTGAATTGGGTATTATAGATATTTAAAACAATAGGTAAATGATTATTTTATTTAAATTTACATTAAAAAATCTCATTAGATGTTGTCTTCCTTCTGAAGTGTTCTTTCTTCTGAAGAAAGTCTGTATTACAGCCATAGCAAGCACATGTAGAGTGCTTATACAGAAGACTTCTTGTTGATTCTGAGAATTTGCTTTCTTTGCCTCTCTGTTTCCCTAAAATCAATTCATGGGGAAGAAATAAGAATGAATCAAACGTAGGCATATACATACCCTGTAACAAGCAAACGACAGTCATGACAGTAATTATATCCAGAAAACTTCTATCTTGAATTGCTAAAATCCTAAGTAATAAGCTAAAATCCCCAAAGGTAATAAATAAAAAAAGGCTACATTAGTCAATTCTTGTTGACTATTCATTGGGGAAATGTGATTCACATACATTAGAAATTGCAAAAAATACATAAAAATTAGAGGCAAAATACTTTTACTTTGTTCTTTTCCTGTGTTGGGGACTGCTCTATCAATGTTGGAACCCACACTGCCAAAAGCCTTGGGGGCTAAATTGTTCCAGACCAGACTGTCTCAAGCTGCTCTGGTCCATGAGTTGGGGTTCAGCAAGAGAGAGAGTAAGGACGGACGTGAAGAATGGAGACCAGACAGATTGTGATTCAATCCCATTTATTCTTCAGTCTCTCTTTCTAGTCCAAGTTTCAAGTCTTGAGTTCCTAGTCCCTAGTTCCTAGTACCTAAGTGCCTCCATGTTCCAGGTTACTTCTTCCAACTGCTAAATGCCTAATGTCTAATGATCTTCCAAGTGCCTAATAACGAACTCCAAGTTGTACTTCTCTAATTCCAAGTTCCAAGTTATACTCATGTCAAGTAATCTGTTGTCTGTTAATTTCTTCTGTCTGCCTCTCGCCTTTTATATGTCTCACTTCTAAGCCACACCTCTAAGTCACACCCTTAAATCATGCCCTTAGGTCATGCCCTTAGGTCTTATCTCTAAACCACAACTTAAGTCACGCCCTTAAGTCTCAGCTCCAAATCACACCTTTAAGTCTCACACACCCAAGGAAAGATCCTGAGTGTCTAAAGCAAGATGTTATCAGAGTGTGCTCAGCTGTTGTAGGCTAATGTAATCAAATCTCTTGTCAGGGTATATGGCTCAAGATGGCTGAAAAAATGATAGCTGCCTTCTGTCCGCTCCTCACATTCCTGCACTTTTAACCTTTGCTGATAGGAAGCCTAATCACTCAACAATAACTACTTGGAATGCTTTTTCCTCCACAATAAATGACAGTAGAGATAGATATATCAATAATATCTGCATTCTACTGCATTGAGGAGCAATTTCCTTCTATATGACAGTAAACAGTGACCATTTTCAGATTATGAATCCACATTTTAAATTTATGTTTACATTACTGTCTACAGAATTTAAGACGTGTGATTCCTGCTTTTAGCAGCAGATCCTTTGATGGATATAAATGATGGCTAACAGAATGTGACTCACAAGGAGGGATTGGCAGCCCACTTAAGTTGTGATTCACAGGATACTTCACTCTTCTTATATAGCTCAAAGAAATACAAATGCCAGAGATAATAGTAAGGATAAGTCACCACCATTTCTATTTGGATAAAAAAAGTGTGAGTGTTCTTTTATGGCTCCACTGCACTCAGGGTTTCATGTATTCTCTTCTTGTTGGTAGGGACTGACAAGAATTTGAAATACATCTGAAGTGGGTTTTAAACCTTGGGTGGTAGAAAAAAACAGTTTTAGAAAAATAAAGGCTGCTTCAAAAATACTGCCATTGCGCATCTAGATTTTACTCCAAAATCACTCAATTTTAAAACACCAGACATCAGTCTTAAATATTTTAAACAAACAGCATGAGGATTATTGCCATACCAGTATTCAAGATGCTGTGAGTCTCTCCCTCCCTGCCATGTGTGTGTGTGTGTGTGTGTGTGTGTGTGTGTGTGTATGTTAATACGAAATATATTTGTACATATTATAAATAAGTATAAGTATATGTAAATAATCATATACATTGAAAATGCAGCATTAATCATATTTATCTATAATTTGCACCTCTGTACCTCTCATATTCATAACAGATGGCACTGATATTAAGAACATTTTGGGAAAATAATTAATTTCTATTTGTTTTTAAATATGTAATACATGAGTATTGTATTGACATTATTTCCACCCTTCCCTTTTCTAGCCAGCATGTATGCTCTCTTCTTCCTCTCAAATTCATGACTTCTTTAATTATTATCAGTACACACACACACACACACACACACACACACACACACACACACACCTCATCAGAGAGCAGGAGAGTGAGAGACAGAGAGAGAGGTGATATAGATCCTATTAAGTCTGTATAGAACATGTGTTTGAGGATGACAATTTGGGATTAGATAATCTATCAGGAGACTTAACACTGGAGAATATTGATTTTCTCTCTTTTAGTCATCATTAATGGCTTGTGGTGCTTCATTAAGAGGCAAAGTCTTGTGGGATTTGGTCTATCTGTTTGACATGTCAGCCAGTGGTATCACCATGCCAGTCTTTTTTGCATCACCATATTGCTGAGATTTTATGGGAGCAGCATTCCTGTCATTTGTAGAGGACTCTGTATAGTAATAAGCATCCTAGTCATCTGGCAGGCCTTACAATTCTTCTGTACCCTCTGTGTAATCATCCATGGGCCTGAAGTGAATGTGTGGCTTTGTTGTTTTAACCAACTCAGAATGGGCAGCTAATAGTCACTTATTCTCTTTATTTTGTCCAGGTGTATTTTTAGAATTATTTATTGGATGCATAAAGTCACCCTACCATTATACTTAACTACAGTTATCTGTGGGTAAAACAGTGTATAATATACTTAGCAATTATATTATTTAGGAAAATGAAGTAGTGGGTTTTCTTCCAGGGTCCATAACCTGACCTATGGATAGATTTACAATACCAGGCATAGATTTCATTCATTTGAATGGATCTTACTTTCAGTTAGATGGATGTTGGTTACCTCCAAGTTATTAATGCCAACATTACACCCTAAGGGGCATCTTGTCAGTGGTTACAATAGTGGTTCCTAAGCTGTACGTCAATGTAGGAATACTGACTTTTCTTCCTTGGCAACTGGCATGGTAATTTCTGCTCCCCTGAGAAAGTTCTCAAGTAAGAAACATCCAAATAAGTTCCAGATTATTTTGAACGTCCTGTGTCCAAAGTATGTGTAAACTTCAGCAATAAGTTCTAACTTTCAAGTTCTTGGAGGTAACAGAGAGAAGTAACAACAACCTATATAATTTTGGGAGTTTCTAATATTTCTGATCCTACTGATCAACAATCCAAAGGGAAATTTCTCATGCTGGGGGTTTTGTTAGGTAATCTATGAATTTGGGGGGAAAATATTATTATACATAGTGACAAAATTTATATAACTTATTACATTTAGTGACTTATATATGCTGAGACTTCCCTGAGTCTTCAGGATAAGGTAACTGGCCATGATGAGTAATTTTTTAAATCTAATAATATATTTGCTTTTCAAATGATTTATTGAGATTTTTTTTTCTGTTTTCATTAAAAAAAAAACACAGCCTGTAGGTTTGTTATTTTTTTCTTTACCTAGATTTTTGTTTTTGTTTTGGTTTTGGTTTGTTTTTTTGAGACAGGGTTTCTCTGTGTAGCTCTGGCTGTCCTGGAACTCACTCTGTAGACCAGGGTGGCCTTGAACTCACAGAGAGCTGCCTGCCTCTGCCTTCTGAGAGCTGGGATTAGAGGCATGTGCCACCACTGCACGGCCTTTATGTTTATGAAATTGGGAGTGTCACTATTTGGTGTAAACATGCTTAGAATTTTATGATATTCTTGGGTAATTGTTCCCTTGATTAGAATTTCTTTCTTTCTTTTTTCTTTTTTTATTGGCTATTTTATTTACATTTCAGATGTGATCCTCTTTCTCCATTTTATCCCCATCCAGGAATCACCTATCCCATCCCTCCTCCTCATGCTTCTATGAGGATGTGCCCCCACCCACCCGCCCACTCCCACCTCCTTACCTTCGAATTCCCCCACACTGGGGCATCCAGCCTTCACTGGACCAAGGACCTCCCCTCCTACCTATGCCCAACAAGGCCAACCTCCCTTATGTATACAACTGGAGCCATAGATGTATCCCTATGTGCTCCCAGGCTGGTGATTTAGACCCTGGGTGCTCTGGTTGGTTGGTATTTTTTCTTTCCGGGTCACAATTCTTTTCTGCTCCTTCAGTCTTCTCTCTCACTCTTTCATTCTTTATCTTAATCTTCTGATTAGTTTTCATTTGAAGCCTGTTTTGTCAGGTATTAGGAGAGTAACCTGCTCTAATCTTGGTCCCATTTACTTGGATTATTCCTTTGAATCTTTCACTAAATATGGTTCCCTTCTTTGAAAGTGAGATGAGTTTGTTATAGATAGCAGATATGTGAATTTTGTTTCCAGATCAATTCAAATAACCTTTGTCTTTTGATTCTAGATTTGAGGCCACTAATATTTATATTTGTTATTGAATGGTATAATATGATTGCAGTAATCCGATTGTTATTTTCGTTTGTGTTCTTAATACTATTTAGTATTTCAATAATTAAAACTTTTTTCCTATAATCTCTTGGTTGTGCTTATTCCTAGTCTCTGGAGGAATGGATAGGTTATGTTTAATATAAAAAGGAATTCTAGACTTAAATTTGAAAAATTTCATGTTTTTTTCTGCTCATAGTCACCTTTTTCTGTTTATTTCAACTTATCTTTTATTATGATATATTTTACTTTTTATTTGTAAGATTACAGTTTTATTACAACAGTTCTTTTCTTTTATCTCTCCAATCTCTGCCATAAAGCCTTCACTTTTATTTTTTGTTTTGTTTTGTTTTGTTTTGTTTTTTGTTTTTCGAGACAGGGTTTCTCTGTATAGCCTTGGCTGTCCTTCAACTCACTCTGTAGACCAGGCTGGCCTCGAACTCAGAAATCCGCCTGCCTCTGCCTTTCAAGTGCAGGGATTAAAGGCATGTGCCACCACCACTCAACCAAACCCTTCACTTTTATCATTCATATTCATGTCCTCTTTTTCACTAATTGTTATTGTATGCATAGATAGATAGATGATAGATAGATAGATAGATAGATGATAGATAGATATAGATATATAAATATATATATTTCTAAATATACATTATTTGGTCAGCATAATGATACTTGTATTAGGTTTTCACAGCTACACAAACAATTGGTGTGCTCTTCCCTGAAGAGGCTGACCTTTACCATTCCCACCTTTCCACATTTGCATACAGTTCTTTACATAGGTTGGTGCTTCCTGGTCTTTTGTCTGTCTAGTTTGGCATGTTCATTGATATTATTTTTGTTCAGCTCATGTATACAAAGTCATATTGCAGAGACTTTATGGTTGTAACTTCTGATATTAGTTGAAGATGCAATTTCACAGCACTCTTCCTGATCTAGGTTGCAGAGTGAAGATTTAGAAAGCTTCAAACTTCAAAAGTCAGATGCCAGAATGATGTTCTCGCAAGCATTTTAACACAACTGTTCCTAATTGAACCATTGCCAACAACAAATATTCATTTCTAACACCTAGGTTTTGGCTTATTTTCTAGTATACTATTCAAGTAAGCCATTCTGCTTCTTAATGGGCTGTATAGATATATAGTTCTTTGACTATAAATTAAACTTATAAGAAATCTACTTATTTTATATGAAAAAAGCAAGTCAAGGTCAAGCTTCTCTTCTGCACTTGATGCTAGCTAGTATAAATAGCTAGTGCTATTTAGGGAGAAATGCTTACCTTATTTCTGTGGACTACTATGACTTGTTAGCTTGCATTTCATTTATATATTTTGTTTCACATTTATGTAAAGTAAAAATAATTTGACTTTAATGTCTTCTATGCTGATAAAATTAAGCACTAATTAGTTTAGAAAATGCTAGCATATGTTGATTGCTGTCAGAAAGTGTGGAAGGGCCACCATTACCACTGTTCTTCTCAATTTCTGGATCTGCTGATCATGTACATAGACCCTAAGACCCTGGTTCTGAACACTTTCTACTGGAGCTTCTTTTTATAACAGATATGCAGATATTCTTCATGATCTCCGGGAATACTCAGAGCTCTTGATGGAAGAATCACTGATAGGACTCTGGTGTACTTTGGAATTCTCTCTGGTTGTTATACTAGAGATATCAATACTTTCTTAGATGTTTCCATTGGGAATGCATGGTGTTAGAAGACCTGGCAGTAAACCAGGCTGTTTTTCTAGACTAGGATATTATGAAATCAGTTTTAGAACAATTTCTGAATTGTTTTTGTCTGTTTCAAGTTTTTAGTATTTCAACATCCCATTCAGTGGAATCCAAGCTACTTTTTCTCAGCATAAATTAGTTCATTAATCATTTCACTATGGAATGTCTTGACAGCAGTTCAGTCATTAATCTGTGTATCTCACAGCACCTGAGACAAATGGCTAACTTGGCTGTCAACAACCTAGATTTCTAACACATTAAAGGAGGCCTTGTAATAGCACTTTTGCTTACTAACCTGCTAACTTTCACTACTAATCATAAAATAATAAATGCTAGTCTTATGATGGTACTCCAATCAATAAACTCAAGTGTAGATTTAGGAAGTTTGGTAGGAAAAAAAATGGTTTTTGGCTCAGTAAAAATTTACCCACTGACCTCTGTATATCTCCACCCACATAAGACAAAGATATTTCTGACCAATATGTGTAGAAAGCCACACTATTGGCAAATCATCTGTCAAATAAAAATTCTCTAAAGAGAGCATATGTACTATAAGTCGAGAGCTTAGAACATCAGAGATTCACTGTTTGATTCTGACAAAATATTATGCTTGAATTTTTCAGTGACTAATTAACACCCTTGATCAGTGGCATTTTCATACAATAGTGCCTCATTCTGTGAACGCTAATTGTATATTAGTTATGTTTGATCAGTATTAAAGAGGTTGATTGTAATCTACTTCCAGTAATGTGGTAGGTCTTATTTTACTTCCTTACTGCTCTATTTCTATAGTTTTGTCGAGTCTAATGTGTAATTTGCTGGATTTTCCCATCTGTCTTTCATAAACTGAGAAAAAATATTAATTAACATAGAAGGCAACTGAGATCATAGTAATAAAAGGGGTAATTTAAAAATTCCAATATCTCTGACTTTAAGGTGAATACTAGCATAAAATAGCAGAGTACCTGGGAAGGTCAAATGTAACTGTTATAAGAAACAAGTTTGGTCTGAGAGGTAGAAGTTTACCAAAGGTAAAACTTATATGAAATCAGAAATCCCAAATTCTTCAAAAGAGGAGTTAAAAGTCTTTATTCCAGAGATAGAATGTCACTGAAACCCTTTGTAATTGATCTGATAGCAAAACGCAAGAACTGATGGCTGATAACAAATGTATTTGGCTTGGTAAAAGTCTCAAAGAGATGAGAGGCTGTGAGTCTCAAGGGCTTCCCTTTTCTTATGAATAGATCAAACTTATGAAATAAATGAATCATGGGTAAAAAAGTGCAATGATTCCAGGATTTCAAGAAGACGAGAATGAGTCCCCCAGTAAAATGACAGTTTGTTGTTGTTGTTTTGTTTTGTTTTGTTTTTATTTGATTGTATGTTTATTTGTTTTCCCTCACTATATGTCTGTAGAGACACCCAATATGGTGCTTTGCTTTGCATGGAACTTGCTTGAGTGACAGCTGTCCTGTGTGCTGTAAATCTCTACAAAACATATATTAAAATTTAACACTGAGGACAATACTGTGAAGATGTATTAGGAGTCAGAATTATCTTGCCATCAGGATTAGGAATTAGTTGATGGGAGTTCCCTTTCCTGCTGTTCTGCCTTCTGCAATATGAGGAGACAATATTTCTCTTTGAAGAAAGCAGCCACAAGTCCAAGCTTCAGGTGCCCTTCACACTGAAGGCTTTAGTTCAGACTTTCCCTGTCTTCATGAATACAAGGAAAAGATGAATATTATATCATTTTATTAAACATATTAAATATTAATTGGTTGTGTTTTTTATAGCAGCACCAATAGACTGAAACAGTGACTATTTTTCATTGCCTTTAAAACTGAGACAACTAGCACAGGATCCCCAGTGGAGGAGTTAGAGAAAGGACTGAAGAAACTGAAGTGGTTTGAAACCTATAGGAAGAACAACATCAATCAACCAGACCCCTCAGAGCTCGCAGGAACTAAACCACCAACCAAAGAGTTCATACACATGAAGAGACCCATGCGTCCAGCCACATATGTAGCAGAAGATGGCCTTGTTGGTCATCAATGGGAGGAGAAAACATTGGTCCTGGGAAGGCTAGATGCCTCAGTGCAGGGGAATCCCAGGGTGGGAAGGCAGGAGTGGGTGGGTTGGTGGGTGAGCACCCTCATAGAAGCAGAAGGAGGTAGGATGGGATAGAAAAGGAAATAACATTTGAAATATAAATAAAATATCCAATAAAAGAAAAAACTGAGACAACACTGTGAGGCCTTCAGTGCGAGAGGAAGGTCAGCTGACTAGAAAGGGTTCTCAGCAAATGATCCTTCCTTAACTTTGAGGTTTTGATGAAACTGTAGCAAGTGAGAACTAACTCACTTTTATTCATCTTGATGGACTCTCTTAACATCCAGGGCTCAATGGCTCCAAAGAACATATTGGAAAACAGAGAGTTCTTTAGAAAACATTCTTGATCCTCCCCCAGCCCAGAACGTAGTAGCATAATTAGTCCTTGAATTGTAGTTAAATGGTGATCTTTGAGAACTTATATCATAAAACATTATACTCCACTTAAATTTGGAAGATCTATTGACTGACTTGAAACCTCAGCCAAGCAAGCATTTACAGGAACTACAGCAAATCTCAGAGGGGACTAAATGCAGTCCACTATTTCCTCCTGCATAGCTTCAACCCAGTCTCACCTGATTATTAGTATTCCTCATTCAGGAGATGGAGTGAAATGCTTCTTTGCTATCAGGTCAGTTTTGTGAAGACTTCAAAAGAGCTCAGAAGTAGTGTCAACTTTTAATTCAGAAAAGCTATGATTATATTTTTTGTGAAAAAAAATTAAATCTTTGAACAACAAAACCTCCAAGTGACTTCATGAAGCAAGGAGCAAAATTTCCTCAAGTTAGTGAGAAGACCACATCTGTTTCCACTGTTTCTGCCAGGCCTAAACATCATGACTATGGGAAAGAAATAACCCAATATTATGTATTTAAGTTTTCAAGTACATAAGGTGCCAGGGGAACCAGGACCCTAACAGTTCTCTCATTCTAACAATGAGTTACATTCTACCAAAGACTAGCCATTGATCTCTGAAATCTGAATAGAGCAGGAAATCAAAAAATATATATGAACCAACTCAAAATACAGCCTGTCAGAAATGAACTTTGCAGAGCAATGAATGAGGCACGTGGCCCACACATGGATGTTCACAGGTGTGCTAACAGTTGAAGTGAACTTCCTCACTTCTTGTATATAGTCCTCACAGGAATACAATTCTTGTATTCTTCCTCACAGCTTGTGTATATTCTAGGAATAAAATAGAGGTATTAGTTATCCACCATTGTATAAAAATTAGTCAAATACTATACTGGATGGGGTTTGTCAACTTGACATATACCTCTACATATCTGAGAAGAGAGAATCTAAATCACTCATCTGAATACTCAAATGTAAGTAACTACAAAAATTGTCACCCCTCCCCAAAGAAACTTCTCTTACAGCAAATGAAGACTATCACAGAATATCACAACTGGATATCAACTGGACATAATGCAAAAAGTAAGCAATCAAGGAAATTAGGCAGAAAAATACTAAACACTTTATTGACAGAGAGTCTTTTATGAAATAGTCTCTTTTGGAAATGGATTCCTATTAAATAATATCTGAACATGGCATTATCCATAGACCTGATAATATAGAAGGATGTAGGTAACAAATTACTGTTAATGTAAGGCCCCCATGAAGGGAGGACCTCACCCAAGCCTCAGGAATTCACAGCTATCCAATAACTCACAAGACACCGAACTTGATGCAATCAGCAAGAGGTATATTTCAATCAGCATGCTGAGGTCAAGACCCATGACTCACTCAGGGGCAGTGGGGTCTGACCCCAGGGCTTTGGGGGCAGAGAAAATTTAAAAGAAAAAACCATAACCCAGGAGGGGAACCACAACCCAGGGGGAGTGAAGGAGGGTTATTGGAGAGTACCTGTGGAAAGTCCCAACCCATTGTTTAGTTTGTAACAGGGTCCAAGGAACAGTCATGGGGAACATTTTGTATAGGCTATTCTCTAAGAGCCTATTCATAATCAACCATCTATCTTGTGGTCAGCCAAGTTCCTGAAACACAGAGCTCACAACCAAGCTGACCTGCACTCTTGGTTCTGCTCAGCCTGCTAGGAGTTTCTGAAAATACTTAACCCTTTCACTAAGAGGGAAGAATTGGCCACTTCTAGAAATGAATCCCCTTAATCAGTCATACAACCCAAAATGGCCAGTCACTCAAACAAGAAAAAAATTGTTTCAGCATTGTTCATTTCAGCTTGTATATGTTTATGTATATGTATATACATATATGTATATACACAGACACACACACATATGTAAACACTAACACACAACATAGTAATAGAAGGGAACGAGGCTATTAATTTGAGAGTGTAATGGACATGAAAGAATTGGAAGGAAGAGATGGGAGGGAGGGGAAGGAGAGAACAAAGGAAGAAGTGAACTAAATGCACTTAAATTGAAATATATTGTATAAAAGAAAGAAAAGTAGCCATAAAGAATGATGAAAGTGGAATGGATTTACAATCTATACATAGGAACAAAATGATGGCCTCCTATCCTTGAACAGAAGTTACAAAATGGGTAACCTGAAATGAGCTTATACTTAACAACTAATAAGAATTTTCATAAAAGCACTTGAATGAAACCTTGAGTTGACTAAAATGATATTGCAGTTAATCTCAGAAAAGCATCCATAAATTTGAAATTTAAAGCCAGGATACAAATGATTTAACACACAAAAAAAAGGTATAGGAAAAACTACTTCCATAAGATTTGCCGTTAGGCAAGGCTTTTCCTAAGGACTAATGTTGAAAGGCACTATCTACGATGGGTACTGTCATCCCTGGGCATGGTTGTATAAGAAAGCCGACTGAGCAACCCATTATGAGCAAGCTAGTAAGCAAACTTTCTTTATGACCTTTGCTTTAGTTTCTGATTTCAGTTTCTTCCCTTGAGTTCCTAATATGACTTTCCTTTGTGTTGGATTACAACTATAATCTAAAATAGATTCTTTCTCCCCTAAGTTGATTTGGGTCATGATGCTTTATCACAGCAATAGAAACTCTAAGACAAACATTAAGCCACTTGAATTTCTCTTATCCCAACAGTTTTAGCATGTCATACATACACTGAAGCTTCTAGCAAAATTATAAACCAATGTCAGATTGGGTTATTTCTAGCTATTCCCATAGACAGATGTTCCTGAACTGTGATAGCTTGGTGTCTTAATTACCATAACTATTGATGTAATAAAACACCATAACCAAAAGCAATTTTGTGAGGAAGAGGTTTTTTCACTTATAGTTCCATGCAACAGTTCATCACCAAAATCAACAAGGGCCAGAGAAAACTGGGAAGAAGCCTAGAGGCAGGAAATTATGCAGAGGCCATGGAGGGTTGTGGCTTACTGGAATGCTCATTATGACTTGCTCAGCCTGCTTTCTTATAAAAGCCAGGACCACCAGCCCAGGAATGGTAGCACCCACAATAGCTTAGGCCTTCACACATCAATTACTAACTAAGAAAACATCCTACGTGCTTGCCTATATGCTGATCTTATGGAGGCATTTCCTTTTCCTTTCTTTTTCTTAGAATTTAATTTTATTATTATTATCTTTTACTTATTTATTTTACATCCAGCTCACCCCATCCCACAATCCTTTCCCATCCTCCATCTACTTCTTCTCTGAGCAGGTGGGAACCACCCTGGTTATCCCCCTAGCTCTGGAACTTCAAGTCTGTGAGGCCAGACAAGGCAGCCCAACTAGTAGAACATATTAGTCCCCATTCTAATTGTTCAGGACTCACATGACTGTCAAGCTACACATCTGCTACCCAAGAGCAGGGAGGCCTAGGTCCAGCCTGTGTGTTCTTTGGTTAATGTTTCAGACTTGGAAAGCTCCCAAGCCTCCAAGTTAGTTGACTTGGTTGGTCTTTCCGTAGATTTCCTATCCCACTCAGGCCTACAATCTTTCCTCTTATTCTTCCACAAGAGTCCCAAAGCTCCATCCACTGTTTGTCTGTGGGTGTCTGCATCTATCTGAGTCAGCTGCTAAGTGGAATCTCTCAGAGAACATTATGCTACTATCTGCAAGCATAACAGAGTATGATTAGTAGTGTTAGGGATTGGTACTTGCCCAGGGGATGGATTATTGGTTGGCCATTCCCTTAATCTCTGCTTCTTTCTCAATGCCTGCATTACTTGTAGACAGAATAAATTTGAGGTTGAAAGTTTTGTGGGTTGGTTGGTGTCTTTACTGCTCCACTAGGGCTCCTGTCTGACAACAAAAGGTGACCTCTTCAGGTTCCATAACCCCAAAGTGTTGAGTCTCACCTAAGGTCATTCCCATTGATCCTTTAAAGCCTCCCTTAGCTGAGAGGCATTTTTTAAAGTGACATCCCCCTTCTCAGACAACTTCAGCTTGAGTTAGGTTGGCATAAATGTAATCAGAACACTTGGATTATTATTTTCTAACTTTGTAATGGCACAAAATCAATATGAAGAGGAGAATGAGCTTTGAAATTTTACGTTTTGGCATTCCCTTACTATGTGTTTCATACTGTGTGCAATGCTATAAAGTGTCAGAAGTTCTCATCTGTCACCTGATCATAAATGTAAACAACAATGGTCCACAAGATTTTAAGCTATAATATTTGATAATTGGGTGTGCTAAAGACACTTTAAATGGTGATATTTTCACATTTATAAACAAGTTCATTTAAATATACAATTGTAAATTATGGACATCCATATTAAGGTATCTGCATGGTAGAGCCAGATCTCTGTTAGGTAATCAGGACAATATAGCAAAGTTTTAAGACCTTAAATTGTATTTATTATTGTTGTGGCCTGAGCTGCCCCACACTTGAGGTCCAAAAATGTCGAGAGCTGCTCTGTCAATGTTGGGACCCACACTGCCAAAAGCCTTGGGGGCTAAGTTGTTAGAGCCTGCACTGCCCCAAGCTGCTCCAGTCTATGGGTCAGGGTTCAGCAAGAGAGAGACTGAGGATTGACATGAGGAATGAAGACCAGAGCATGATTCAATCCCATTTATTCTTCAGTCTCTCTTCCTAGTCCAAGTCCCAAGTCTTGAGTTCCTAGTCCCTAGTTCCTAGTCCCTAGTACCTCTGAGTTCCAAGTTCTTTCTCCAAATGCTAAGTGCCTAATTCTCTGTTGCAAGTGTCTAACCTAATTCCTAGTTCCAAGTTGTACTGTGTCAAGTAATCTGTTGTCTGGTTCTCTGATCTCTCTTCTGTCTGCCTCTTGCCTTTTATATGTCTCACTTCTAAGCCACACCTCTAAGTCACGCCCTTAAATCATGCCCTTAGGCCTTGTCTCTAAATCTAATATCTAAGTCACGCCCTTAAGTCTCAGCTCCAAATCACACCTTTAAGTCTCACACACCCAAGGGAAGATCCTGGATATCTAAAACAAGATGTTATCAGAGTGTGCTCAGCTGTTGTAGGCTAATGTAATCAAGTCTCTTGTCAGGATATATGGCTCAAGATGGCTGCAAGGGTGATAGCCGCCTTCTGTCGGCTCCCCACATATTATCTTATACTTTTTGTGGTAATAACTTAAGCTATGCATTAGCTGGGTGACTTCTCACTCTTACATTGGAATTGAAGTATTATTTAGGGTTGAATTCATATTAATGTCCATGTTTATATCTGCTACTAAGATTCTGGTTTTAGCCGGATAGTAATAGAAGACACCTAATCATGTAGTGGGATCATTGCAGGTGCCTATTCATTCGCAATGTAGTAGATTTTACACTCACCAAATAATGAGCAAATGTATAACAGAACAGAAGGTGGGGAAAAAAGAAAGAAGGGATATATTATATCATACAAACATCATTATACAAATTAATCTAGAAAATGCATTAGCTTAATACATGTTACTGTTCAACTCTCCTAATATTACATCCACTTTGATTTCTAAGAGGCACATCATTTATTAGAAGCTATATGTTTGAGATCTTCTACATGAATGAACCAAGACTAGAATCTTTCTAGGGTGTTTCCCACTGCTGAATAGACACAGCATGAGTACTCAAATGGAGCCACTTCTGCCCACTGCTGGACAGTAATCAAAATTTGTTCCCCGAGTTTCTCTACAGCCCAGGAATAACTCTCAATGCTACAATTCTAGCTGACTTCTCCTATGCTACAGCCTCCTCATTTTCATCCTCTTTCGAATTTGACACATACTACCTGCTTAATCTCATTAGTTGCTGTCATACTCCCCTGCTGTGCCTTTTATTACTATTTATTTTACAAAATCTACATAAAGTCTACTCTGAAGCTCTGGAGATATGTCCCTGATATCTTTCTCCCCTAATGGTCATCATCAGTAGAGTTGAGTTTGGGCTATCCCATAGAACAAGTGACAGAATTGCCTTTCCAATGCAGCAAACTTTCCAATCTAGTCTCCAGAGTCAATTGATAAACAGAGACAGAGGTGATTTGTATCTTATTCTAGAGAGATAAACTGATATATCCAAAAACAGTGGAGCCCTATAAATATTAACAAATCCATGATGTGTGGTGGGATTTATCTTGCCTTCTTACCCTATGTGTTTTAAAGGCATCTGTTTTGCATGCTATTTCCTGCTCACTGGACACAAACAGTTTCATGTTACTATTTCAATGGTTTTAATATTCAGTTGTATACCAACCAAGTCATGACATTTCTGAACTTTATTATACATAGACTGTGAAGGCTACAAAGCTGTTCTTCTAAAAGCATCCAATTCCCCCTTGCAGAAGCACAGTGCATCTTCTGTTTTTAAAAATTAGAAAAGCATTGTCAAGATGAACAGATGAACCATGTGCCAGCAGCTATGTGGATGTGGTAGCATACAGATAAACTTCCAGAAACTCAGCTACAATTAATAACACCATCTGATTAAGTTTGCAATAATTTCCTGTCATTCTTACGGATCCATCTGGCTTCTGCAGTGACCAAACAAGCTATTTTAAATAGGGATGTGGTAGGAAGCACAACTCTGCATCTTTGAAGTATTTGAAAATAACATTAATATCTTCCTTTCCTGATGGACCTGATAATGCTTTTGGCTCCTTGCCTTGATAAAGCATGGTCTTACATCCCAAGGACTTTTTGTCCTTTCCACCATAACAGTATTTGTCCCAGAGGTAAGCAAATTAAAAGGAAGTTGTCAGTTGCTACATATTTACACACTGGACAGTGAAAAGTCAAGAGTTCTCAATTCATATTAACAATATTCTCTCTTGTTATACATATTCCTTCTTAGAGCATCCTTCTGTAACTGCCTGTGATTCTTGCATAGAAATATAATTTGGGAGCAAGCACGCTGTGGCGCAGCACTTGGGCGTCCACCTCTAGAGGTTGGGCGCGGCCCTTCCCGTGCTGGTTCGAATCCTGTCGGACTCTGTTTCGGAATCTGATGGGAAAAAAAAAGAAATATAATTTGGGGTATGAGGACTGGAGACATGGCTCAGTGGATAAGAATGCTTGTTGTTCTTGCAGTAGATTGTTGCAGGATTTTTTCCCACCACACACACCAGGTATTTCACAACTGTCTATAAGTACAGTAGAGTCAATAGGAAAGATAATTGGATGAGGCTGGGAATATGGTTCAATCAGTAAAGTGCTTGTCTAGAAAGCATGTGAATCTGCATTTGATCTCGAGCAAACTTCCCTATCACACACATTCACAGTGGCATATGCCTATAATTCCAATACTGGGCACCTGAAGACAAAAGGGATTCCTGGGCTTAGCTTGCTGACCAGCTAATTTAGCCAGATTGATAAACTCTAGGTTTAGTAAGAAACCTTATCTCAAAACCTAAGTAGAGAGTGATTGATGAAGGCACCTGGCATCCACCTATGGCTTCTACAACTATCTGCACATGTGTGCTCACTCATACAAACATGCCTCACTGACAGAGAAACACCTGCAGTTCCTTATAAAAGGTCTACCACTTACAGCTGGGACAGAATTTATGCAGGGTGAAGTTGCTTTCCAAACTAGAATTATGAAGCTTCTATCTGTCATTTAGAGGGTGTGAAGAACTTCAACTCTGGCTACTTTTGTACATGTATTATTGTCCTCTAACCAGCAGTGTGAGCTTCAATGATTTAATGGTCTCTCTCTCTTTTAAAAATAGGATATTTTATTTATTTACATTTCAGATATTCCCATCCCCCAACTAAGCCCCCATCCTATCCCCTCTCCTTCTTTTTGCTTTTATATCCTTTTAAATACATGCAAGTATAAGGTGAGTTCTAGGTTGAGGAACTAGCAATACAATAGATGCAAATAGTCAAGGAACAAGCAAGACAATAAACACAAATAGTCAAAGAACAAGCAAGGCAATAAATAAAGTCCCACAATCACTCCTGTGATCACTTCAGTGGGGGCACACCCTCATAGAAGTAGGAGGAGGAGGGATGGGGTAAGGGGTTTCTGGGGGAGAATGGGGAAAGGGATAACATCTGAAATGTAAATAAATAAAATATCAAATAATAATAATAATAAACAGATAATGAAACTGTCTATTGCAATCGAGCATTTGAGACTTTTTGTCAACAATTTAATATTACCCATTTACTGGGATTCCTTATAGTCCTCAAGGACAAAGTATTATGGAAGGAGCCCATGGAATTTTAAAACAATATCTTCATAATATAAAAAGGGGGAGGTATTTTCCTGTACATTACAAATTTATTTAAATCATGTTCTTTTTATTTTACGATTTTAAAAATTTTGGAAGTCAAGGAACTTACTGCTGAGTGTCTATGTATAATAAAAATGAGGTAATCATGCAATTTCCTCTTCACACTATCACCATAGTGTGTAAGTGCCACCGAAATTGGCTATCTCAATACCTAGCCTCCCAGCTGGACCTGCCTTTTGCATTGCCGGTGCCTGTGTATGGATTCCTTTGTATTTTTTACTCTGGATGCTTGCTCTTTTTAGTTTATTATTGTAGTGATCCATGAAGTCTGCATAATAAATGTACATTTGCGTATTTACAAATAGAGCAAGTGGAAGAAGATTGTGTTTCTTACTTGCAGCCCTTCTGGCTGTATTTCTCCATTTCAAGGAGATAGATATACAACCTAGCCATCAAGGAGAGCACGTTAAAAAAAAAATCAAATGGTTATGAATGAAATTTACCAGGGAAAATGGTTCTGCAGATGCAAAGTGACAGGTGATATAATATTGGTTCAAAGATTTGCACCCAGAAAGCCTGCATTCAAATTTAACTCCAGAGACTGCTAATTGTATGATATTGAGACAGTGTTGCAAAGTGTTGCAACTTATTATCACCTTGGCGTCTTCTTTTCTAAATGAGGATAAAATAGAACCTACTCTACTGTATCCTGATCAAGATTAGAAAAGTTGATAAAATCTTAGGTTCACAGCATATAAAACAATTAAAATTGTGACTATTACCATAACTCTTCAAAATGTTTTTGTGTTGCTCTGGCTTATACTGGGCAACTTTGATTGTCTAGTTGATACCAGATAAAATTACCTGGGAAGAGAGTCTTAATGAGGAATTATCTAAGTTAGGTTGATCTGTAGGTATCTCTGTGGTATATTGTCTTGATTGTGAAATGAGATGAGGATACTCATCCTGAATGTGAGCACCATCAATACCTGGGTAGGTTATTAGTTGGGGAAATATGAAGAAAGTTTCCTACACATAAGTAGCAAGCAGGAATCCTTGAATTTGTTCTTTATTTTATCTTGATTTTGCCTTTACTTCCTCACACTAATAGGCAGTTTAATTTTTAATCAATCACAGCAGCAGAAATGAAGTTAGAGGCTGTAATTTAAAAAATGACGTTAGAACAGCCTTAAACATGAATTTGTTCCCACAATTCTGTAGGATTTCACATCCCAAATGACAGCATCTGCTGACTCTTTCTGTGAGTCTGGACTATTGATTTGCAGGTAGCCATATTCTTTTTTCTTTTCTTTTATTTACATTTAAATAAAATGTGATCCCCTCTCCCCAGTTCCCCCCAACCAGGAACCCCCTATCCTATCCCCCCTCCTCCTGCTTCTATGAGAATGTGCCCCCAACCAATCCCACCTCCCCACCCACAAATTCCAACATACACCAGCCCCTTCAACTCCTTCAGTCTTCTCTTTAACTCCTCCATTGGGGATTTCATGATCAGTTCAATGGTTGGCTGGGAGCATCTGCCTCTGTGTATGTCAGGCTCTGGCAGAGTCTCTCAAGAGACAGGTATATCAGGCTCCCTTCAGTATGCACTTCCTGACATCCACATCAACCTTTACTTTTGGTGACTGCACATGGGATGGATACCCATGTGAAACAGTCTTCAGATGACACATTCTTCAGTTTCTGTCCAACACTTTGCCTCCATTGATCCCATGAGTATTTTGTTACTCCTTCTAAGAAGGACCAAAGCTCCTACACTTTGGTCTTCCATCTTCAAGAGCTTCTTGTGGTCTGTGAGTTAAATCTTAGGTACTGAGAGCTTTTGGACTAATATCCAATTATCAGTGAGCGTATACCATGTGTGTTCTTTTGGGATTGGGTTAACTCACTCAGGATGATATTTTCTAGTTCCATACATTTTCCTAAGAATTTCTTGAATTCATTGTTTTTAATAGCTGAGTAATACTCCATTGTGTAAATGTACCACATTTTCTGTATCCATTCCTCTGTTGAAGGACATCTGGGTTCTTTCCAGCTTCTGGCTATTATAAATAAGGCTGCTATCAACATAGTGGAGCATATGTCTTTGTTATATGTTGGAGCATCTTCTGGGTATATGCCCAGAAATGGTATAAATGGGTCCTCTTGTAATGCTGTATCCAATTTTCTGAGGAACCATCAGACTGATTTCCAGAGTGGTTGTACCAGCTTGCAATTCCACCAACAATGGAGGAGTGTTCCTCTTTCTCCACATCCTCGCTAGCATTTGATATCACTTAAGTTTTTGATCTTAGCCATTCTGACTGGTGTGAGATGGAATCTCAGGGTAGTTTTGCTTTGCATTTCCCTGATGACTAAGGATATTGAACATTTCCTTAGGTGCTTTTCCATTATTCGAGTTTCCTCAGTTGAGAATTCTTTGCTGAGCTCTCTATCCCATTTTTTAATGGGGTTATTTGGTTGTCTGGAGTCTGATTTCTTGAGTTCTTCCTATATATTGGATATTAGCCCTCTATCAGATGTAGGATTGGTTACGATCTTTTCCCAATCTGTTGGTTGCTGTTTTCTCCTATTGACAGTGTCCTTTGCCTTACAGAAGCTTTGCAATTTTATGAGGTCCCATTTGCTGATTCTTGATTTGAGAGCATAAGCCATTGGTGTCCTTTCAGGAACATTTTTCCCAGTGCCCAGATATTCGAAGATCTTCCCCACCTTCTCTTCTATTACTTTCAGTGTATCTGGTTTTATGTAAAGATCCTTTATCCACTTGGACTTGAGCTTTGTACAAGGAGATAAGAACGAATTGATTTGCATTCTTCTACATGCTGACCTCCAGTTGAACTAGCACCATTTGTTGAAAATGCTGTCCTTTTTCCACTGGATAGTTTTAGCTCCTTTGTCAAAGATCAAGTGACTGTAGGTGTGTGGGTTCATTTCTGTATCTTCAATTCTTTTCCATTGATCTTCCTGCCTGTGTTTGTACCAATACCATGTAGTTTTTATCACTATTGTTCTGTAGTACAGCTTGAGGTTAGGGATAATGATTCTCCCAGAAGTTCTTTGATTGTTGAGAATAGTTTTCTCTATCCTGGGTTTTTTGTTATTCCAAATGAATTTGCAAATTGTTCTTTCTATCTCTATGAAGAATTGATTTGGAATTTTGATGGGGATTGCATTGAATCTGTAGATTACTTTTGGCAATTACTATATTAATCCTGCCAGTCTATGAGCATGGGAGATCTTTTCACCTTCTGAGATCTTTGATTTCTTTCTTCAGAGACTAGAAGTTCTTGTCATACAGATCATTCACTTGCTTGGATAGATTAACACCAAGGTATTCTAAATTATTTGTGACTATTGTGAAGGGTGTCATTTTTTTAATTTCTTTCTCAGTCTGTTTATCCTTCTAATAGAGGAAGGTTACTAATTTGTTTGATTTAATTTTATATCCAGCCACTTTGCTGAAATTGTTTATCAGCTTTAGGAATTCTCTGGTGGAAGTTTTAGGGTCACTTAAGTATACTATCATATCATCTTTAAATAGTGAAATTTTGACTTCTTTCTTTCCTATTTGTATCTTTTTGACTTCTTTTTGTTGTCTAATTGCTCTGGCTAGGACTTGCAGTACTATATTGAATAGGTAGGGAGAGAGTGGGCAGCCTTGTCTAGTTCCTGAGTTTAGTGGGATTGCTTCAAGTTTCTCTCCATTTAATTTGATGTTGGCTTCTGGCTTACTATGTATTGCTTTTACTATGTTTAAGTATGGGCCTTGAATTCCTCATCTTTCCAAGACTTTTACTCTGAAGAGATGTTGAATTTTGTCAAATGTTTTCTCAGCATATAGTGAGATGATCATGTGTTTTTTTCTTTGAGGTTGTTTATATAGTGGATTACATCCATGGATTTCTGAATATTGAACCATATCTGCATTCCTGAGATAAAGCCTACTTGATCATAATGGATGCTTGTTTGGATGTGTTTTTGGATTCTGTTTGCAAGAATTTTTTGAGTATTTTTGTATCAATATTCTTAAGGGAGATTGGACTGAAGTTTTCTTTCTTTGTTTAGTCTATATATGGTTTAGGTATTAGTAATTGTGGTTTCATAGAAAGAATTGAGTAGTGTTTCTTCTGTTTCTCTTTTGTGAGATAGTTTGAAGAGAGTTGGTATTAGGTCTTCTTGGAAGATCTGATAGAATTCTGCACTAAAAACATCTAGTCCTGGACTTTTTTGTTGTGGAGACTTTTAATGACTGCTTCTATTTCTTTAGGAGTTATGAAACTGTTTAGATGGTTTATCTGCTCCTGATTTAATTTTGGTACCTGGTATCTGTCTAGAAAATTGTCCATTTTGTCCAGATTTTCCAGTTTTGTTGAGTATAGGCTTTTGTAGTAGAATCTGATGATTTTTTCGAATTTCCTCAGTTTCTGTTGTTATGTCTCCCTTTTCCTTTCTGATTTTATTAATTTGGATACTGTCTCTGTGCCCTCTAGTTAGTCTGGCTAAGGGTTTATCTATCTTGCTGATTTCCTCAAAGAACCAGCTCCTAGTTTTGCTGCTACCTTGTATAGTTCTTTTTGTTTTTACTTGGTTGATTTCAGTCCTGATTTTGACTATTTCCTGACTTCTACTTCTCTTGGGAATATTTGCTTCTTTTTGTTTTAGAGCTTTCAGGTGTGTTGTCAAGTTGATAGTGTATGCTCTCTCCTGTTTCTTTTTGTAGGCACTTAGAGCTATGAGTTTTCCTCTTAGCACTGCTTTCATGGAGTCCCACAAGTTTTGATATGATGTGTCCTCATTTTCATTAAATTCTAAAGTCTTTAATTTCTTTCTTTATTTCTTCCTTGACCAAGTTGTCATTGAATAGAGCCTTGTTCAGTTTCCACGTGTATGTGGACTTTCCATTGTTTTTGATGTTATTGATGACCAGCATTAGTCCATGGTGCTCTGATAGGATGCAAGGGATTATTTCAGTCTTTTTGTATCTGTTGAGGCCTGCTTTGTGATCAATTATATGCTCTATTTTGGAGAAGGTACCATGAAGTAATGAGAAAAAGGTATATTATTTTGTTTTAGAATCAAATGTTCAATAGATTTTTGTTAAATCCATTGAGTTCATCTATTAATTTCACTGTGTCTCTGTTTAGTTTTTATTTCCATGATCTGTCCATTGCTCAGAGTGGAGTGTTGAAGTCTCCTACTATTATTGTGTTAGGTACAATATGTGCTTTGGGCTTTAGTAAAGTTTCTTTTCTGTATATGGGTGCCCTTGCATTTAGAGCATAGATGTTCAGAATTGAGATTTCATCTTGGTACATTTTTTTCTTTGACGAGTATGAAGTGTCCTTCCTTACCTTTTTTGGTTACTTTCGGTTGAGAGTCGATTTTATTTGACATTAGAATGGCTACTCCAGCTTGTTTCTTGGGACCATTTACCTGGAAAATTGTTTTACATCCTGGTACTCTGAGGTAGTGTTTGTCTTTGTCACAGAGGTGCATTTCCTGTATGCAGCAAAATTCTAGGTCGTTTTTATGTAGCTAGTCTGTTAGTTTACATCTTTTTATTGGAGAATTGAGTCCTTTGATGTTAAGAGTGATTAAGGAAAAATGATTGTTGCTTCCTGTTATTTTTGTTATTAGAGATGGAATTATGTTTGTGTAGCTTTCTTCTCTTGGGTTTCTTAGAAGATTACTTCCTGGCTTTTTCTAGGTTGTGGTTTCCTTCCTTGTGTTGGAATTTTCCATAATTATCCTTTGAAGTGCTGGATTTGTGGGAAGATACTCTGTAAATTTGGTTTTGTCATGGAATATCTTTATTTCTCCATCTTTTGTGATTGAAAGTATTGCTGGGTATAGTAGTATGGGCTGGCATTTATGTTCCCTTAGTGTCTGTATTGATATCCGTCCAGGATCTTCTGGCTTTTATAGTTTCTGGTGAGAAGTCTGGTGTAATTCTTACAGGTCTGCCTTTATATGTTACTTAAACATTTTCCCTTACTGCTTTTAGTATTTTTTTTCTTTGTTTTGTGCACTTGATGTTTTGATTATTATGTGACAGGAGGAATTTCTTTTCTGGTGTAGTCTATTTGGAGTCTGTAGGCTTCTTGTATGTTTATGGGCATCTCTTTCTTTAGGTTAGGGAAGTTTTCCTTTATAATTTTGTTGACGATATTTACTGGCCTCTTAAGTTGGGAATCTTCACTCTCATCTATACCTATTATCCTTAGGTTTCGTCTTCTCAATGTGTCCTGGATTTCCTGGATGTTTTGGTTCAGGAGCTTTTTGCATTTTGCGTTTTCTTTGACAGTTATGTCAATATTTTCTATGGTATCTTCTGCACCTGAGATTCTCTTTTCTATCTCTTGCATTTTGTTGGTATTTGTATCTATGACTCCTAATCTTTTTCCTAGGTCTTCTATCTCCAGTTTAGTCTCTCTTTGTTATTTCTTTATTGTTTATACTTCCACTTTTAGATCCTGGATGGTTTTGTTTAATTCTTTCACCTGTTTTGTTGTGTTTTCTTGAAATTCTTTAAGGGCTTTTTGTGTTTCTGCTTTAATAGCTTCTACCTGTTTACCTGTGTTCTCCTGTACTACTTTAAGGGAGTTATTTATGTCCTTCTTAAAGTTCTCTATTATTATCATGAGAAGTGATTTTAATTCTGAATCCTGTTTTTCCAGTGTGATGGGGTGTCCAGGACTTGCTGCGGTGGGAGAACTGGTGATGCCAAATAGACTTTGGTTTCTGTTGCTTATGTTCTTGGCTTGCCTTTTGCCATCTGGTTAGCTCTAGTGCTACCTCTACTCACTGTCTCTTACTGGAGCCTGCCTTTCCATTTATCTTGCTTCTGTCAGAACTCTTCAGAGTCCAGATGTCTCTGTGATCCTGTGGTCCTGAACTCCTTGGTGGAAGAACTCCTGGTACTCAGGCTTCCTCTGGGATCCTGAAATTCTGCTGCTCTGAGTGCATTGGTTTCTCTAAGATGACTCAGAACATGGTTTCTTGGGAGCAGACCAGCTAAGTGTTTGCCCCAGCCAAAGGGACCAAATGAGGGGCATAAGGGAAGTGGTATTCCAGGTGGAGGGGTTTGGGTGGCTCATGGAAGCTGAGTGTCCCAGGCTTCCAGTTGTAGCTCTGGGGCATAGGGTAATGAGAAAGGGTTCTTACATGCTGCTCTGAGTGCAATGGCTCCTGGATATGGTGTCTTCACAGGAGCAGACAAGCTAGGTGTCTGCCCCAGTCAAAGGGACCAAGCAAGGGGCAGAAGGGGAGTGGTAGCCATCTTCTGACTATGGTTCCACCTGGGAGTGGTGTAGAAGAATCAAAAAGATCATGATGTCTCTTTCTTTAACAACACTAACCCCATCCTGAGGCTCCACCTTAATACCTTTATCCAATCCAAAACAGATTCCATCTCCTACTTCCAGCATTCACTTTACTATACAAAATTTGGAGACATTCAAATCAGCACATTCCACTAATTATTAATTTACACTCTAAAATTTTAAGTACATTCTATGAATTAATCTTCAAATTATTCACACATTATTTCAATTTTTGTGCATGAAAAAGCTCTGGCTGGATAATCTGAATGGCTGGGCTCTGATCCCTGCTTCCTCCACACTACTACAGGACCATGATGTAGTGCACTTCCAAATTAAATTTCTGCCATACTTTTACATTATTAGATGGCTGTGTAGCTATCTCCCTTATTGGAAGGTTTTCTTCTGGATCAAAAAGGAGCCTTCATAAAACTCATGAAGCTACCGAAATTTACAAGGCTTGAGAGGTTTAGACAGTTGCAAAGTCCCTCCACAGAATTATGTGAACACTAAACATTCACTGAGGGAGAAGAGATATGTGTAAGTGTGGGGATCCATGCTTTCAGAACTATCCTGTATTACTCTTTTTCTCATGTCTTTACCATATGCAGAAGGCCAGAACAACTATTGGAATCATACTTCAGACTTACTACTTTATATGCATTTGTACTGGTTAGTTTTTATTCTCATGACACATTGCTAGAGTCACCTGGGAAGCGTGTGAAAAATGTCTTCCATCAGACTGGCCAATGCTGATGTCTGCAGGGCATATTCTTGATTAATGATTGATGTAAGAATGTCCAGCCCACATGGCCCATGGTATCCCTGGACATCCCTGGGCTGTATTATAAATCAAACTGGGCAAGCCATGAAAAGTAAGTCAGTAAACAGCTTCCCTTCACGATCCCTCTTGGAGCCTCTATTCCTGCTTGAGTTCCTGCCCTGTCTTCTCTCAATGATTGATAGGAGTAGACCATGTAAACAAGTTGCTTTGAGTCAACCCATTCCTCTTCAAGATGCTTTTGATCACGGTGCTTATCTCAGCCACAGAAAGCAAAGGAGGACAGTGTTTAACAGGCTGCAGGTAACAATAATCCTCTGGGCTTATGTTATTAGTGGAATAATAGTTGCTAACTTGTTTTAGTTGTTATGACCATTACATAAAATATAAAATCCTTAGTCTAATCATATAGGACATTGAAATGTTGTACAAATGGTACCTCTTATTCTGGTATTCTGGTGATTATTATTACCAGAATTATTATTCTCATGTTTTTCTGGTTATTTTCTATCAGTTCATTTTGTTTATCTACTGCTCTAAATTTAGTAATAAACATGATGAAGTTACATCTCCTACCTTAGTTGATAACTATTTGAAAAGCAAGAGAAACAAATCTAAAGTTTGATTGATTTTGATGCCAATTTTAAAGCAAAGCACTATATAGGTATAATTTTAAGGTTAAATTTTGGTTTTTTTTTGAGATAATACTTACTAGAAATAAAAAATTCAATTGTTGTTATGATTACAAAAATGTTCCTCATGACTAATCTTTTAATTTTAAATTAAGTAAAACCAGGAAAAATATTATCTACATGTTATGTCTACATATATTGAAGGTACTTACTTTCTAGCTATCATAACTATTTACATATGCCAGTTTTCTTATTCTAAATTCACACTATTTTTTGGAATTGGTTATTTAAAGTTCTTGTTATAATTTATATATAATTAAATTGTCATTAGTTTAATAATTGTGTTAATTAAATGCTCAATTCTACTTTACTGTTTATTGACTTCTTTAACTTAATCATGTATAACATAATAAAACATTGATAGCAATACATATGTATGTGCATGTAATATATCCTAAGTATGCTATCATAAAAATAAGCAGAGATATTAGATAATTAAGATACAAAATAGCTCAGTCCTGTCATCTTCCAAACCTCACAAGAGCTCCAAAACCTGAAGGTGAACCTCTATATCATGTGTCTCCCGTATGACGATGAGGTTCCAACTTGGTTCTTTATGTGATACCCATGGTTCTTTGCTTGAAAACTGACAGTGTTATATTTAGAAAAGTGTATTACCACTGACTGATTAAGCACCAAGCCCATGAGCAAATTTCATCTCTATCTCTAGTTGTTGCACACTTTAACATAGCCACTTCATCATCTGTGTATACTCCTCATTTGTATTACATATGAAACCTGAAGTACACTATTTCATCTTTAAAACATATTTGAAAGTATAATCAATGATTAAATTAAACATATTATCTTTGAGTTTGTTGTCTTCTGTGGGATTCATGTAATTTGTACACCTCATTTGTATACTTGTTAAGTGTGCTATGTTTTAAACCAGTGAACATTATGGCAACCCTAAATTCTGCCAGCCTTTATGTTTGCAAGTACAGACATTATTGCCAACAAAAACAGGTGCAATCTGTGCTGACTAAAAATATTTACTTCTACATCCTCCAACCAAGAAATGACACCAATTATCAAACCCACCTTTAATGGTCTTTATTTACCATATTATATAAAACATAGATAATATATTTCCAGAATAGAATTCTGAAGAAACAATCAAGTAAAATGTTTAGAATTTATGTTGTGCATCTTTTCACATTAGCATCCACTATTAATTTCAGCATAGATTATTCTATAGACAAGGAGAAAATATGAATAAAACAGCACTTCAGGTATACATACACAATATTCTAGTAAGGCAGTTAAATATCTTTAAAAGTAGACAACATAGATTGTTATCAGTTCACTAGAGTTGTCATTATGAAAGTGTCCATGAGAAACATAAGCATGACACTTCTTTGATTTGAGAAGAAACAAGCTGAATATCTGTATCAAATGATCACACTGTGTCCCATAAATATGCACAAATAACATGTCAATTAAATATAACTCCCCACAGTCATTTGTTATTATATACTTTTTATCAGAGCACAGGAATAAAATGAGATAAAAACTGTTACTTTGTGCCAGGTATTCAAAAATAGCATAAGCAATAAAATCTAACAGTATAAAATGTGAATTTTCAAGTTTTATTTTATTTCCCCTTAGAAGTATCTATTGTGGATTTGATGTTTCTTGCTACCAGGACTGAAATATTTTAAAAACATCTTATTACATATGTATATGATGACAAATACTTTACATATATTTATATAAAATTTTATAGTATTAAATCCCTTTGCATATTGATGTATGAATGAATAATATAATTTTAAAAGTTAAGCTCTCATGATGTATGTAGTTATATTTTGTCTGATTTCAGCAATGGATAGAACTTCCATATATGAATTCAATATAACTTTAACTAGCTTCTTCATTGCTCCACAATTATTGTTTTTAATATCAATGTAATTATGTTGCTATATACCTGAATTGCTTATCTACAACCTTATATCACACCTATTCATTATTGATCAAGAAAACTCTCAGTTCTTTAGATATTGTTGATTATTCTTTCAGAGGATGGTTTTATTGCACCATCTGTGGTCAAGAGTAGATTTTGGCTTTTTAATCATTACCTCAATATATGGTATTGGTTGATGATTTCAATTACATAAATACATACACACACACACACACACACACACACAGCTTCCTCTGCAGCTAATTATAAGCTCATAAATTTAACTTAGACTTCAACAGGCTAAAGCCTTTTCATGATTTATAGAAATCAAACATAATTAATTTAGTGTGTGTGTGTTCGTGTGTGTGTGTGTGTGTGTGTGTGTGTGTGTGTGTGCGTGTATACATGAGTATTGCATGGATACATGTATATGTAACCTGTATTTTCATGTTACTTAAGAAAATCCTTTTCAATATAAAATTGATAATTTTTTTATTATTCTGTGGTTACTTTTTTTACAAGAAACCAGGATGTGTATTTTTTTTCATTTGGGGCGTGTGTGTGTGTCTGTGTGTGTGTGTGTGTGTGTATGTGTGCATGTACAGTAGCCTGAAAGTCTATATTTTCAGAAGACTTCATGCTTTCCTCAAAGTTTTTTCAAAACTTATGCCATATACAGGCAATTTCTTTCTTTGTATTTCTCAACTTATCTCATACATTCTTAGTTGTTACCTTTATTTGTTACCAGTATCTGGGAGGAACAAAATTATTATATTGTTCTTCAGTGTTGTAAATATTCTTATATACAATGATATATACATATTTATATATACATACTGATTTTATATCTTTTCATCCAAAATTTAAAATCATGTATAAGAAAAATATAGAACTTTAACAGCATGTAACATAGCTTCTGAGGTTAGAAAGCTGATTTGTTTTTAAATTTAAATTTTTAAAATTAATACATAAATATTATGTTTATACCATTTCAACTACTCTACATTTCTGAAATTATCCCTAATAACTCTATTCCTGCTCAGTGCTGCAATAATGTATTAATAACACTAATCTTTTTAAAGAAAAAAGTTATGTTCAGGCTTCTATCATATCTTATTTATTTTGTTTGTTCATTATTTTATCTTTTGTCTTAGGTTGAATGTTCAGTCACAAATAAATTAACTCCAACATTGAATTTCTGAGGATAAGTACTTGTAGAAATTTACAGTCAAAACTTGGAATCAAAACATGGATAATCAAAGAATCTGCTCTATTGCTTATAGTTCCAGCAAATAAAAATAAAGCTCCATGCCTACATTTATTAACAGAAATTCATACATCAAAAGGCTATTTAACTAAGCTTTATTATTTGAAACAAATGTTCAGGTTTTACGAAAATTTATCAAAAAATTACAACCAAGCCAGGAGTGGGGGAAACAAAACATTCTAAATGAAACAATAAAAATGAACCAGAACCAAAATCAAATGTTACAATGCATTGAAATTATCACACAGGAATTGATAAAGGGGTCATATGTAAAAGGCTCTAATAAAAAGTTTTTTAAGAAGAATGAATAGATACATTCCATATATAAAGAGAAGAAATCTTTATAGAAGAATCACTAATCAATAGTAACCCAACTGTGGTGCAACATCTAACCACAGCACTCAGAAGATGGAGGTGGGAAGACCAGAAAATCAGAGTTATCTTTGTTGTATCTATTAAGTTTGAATCCAATTAAAGAGACTCTGCCAAAAAAAAAAGAAACTAAGTACTAAGACAAAACTTAGGAGTGTCCTGATAGGTTTGTGGATGCACCAGAGCTGAAAAGAGACTTCTAAATGCCAAAACCAAAGTAAGACAGTCACTGTGAACATAAAACAAAAAAAGACTATATATGAAGCAACATATTTAAGGATGGATTTGTTTTTAAAAGTTTATTGTAATATCTAAGGCACCTTATTAAATGTTATTGGTATATAAAACAGAGTTTAATAATCTAATTGGTTAAATGAAATTGTATAAAGGATGAAAGAACATTTAGAACACCATGAAGCAAAGATTAGGTAAGCAAATGGAAAACTATTTGATAAATGATAAATTTAGTATAGCAGTAATTAAATGCAAATGGCCAAAATACATCAATTAAAAGACAATAATTTAATCTGAGGATAGCTAAGGAGTGTGGCAGGGTCACTGAAGAGTCTTGCTCATGGAGAACTTTCAGTAGATAGCATGCTTCTCTCCATTGCAAGAAAGAGGTCTACTTACATGCTGTCAAGAAAACACAGAAAAACTAGTTCTTAGAGAATGAAAGTATATCTTAAAAGTAAAGATGCCAGAGAAATAAAAGAAATATAAAGATGTTGTGTTCTCATTCTTTCAAAGATTTGTCAAAGTCATGCTTATTAGTAGAAGGAAAATATTCTTGCTCTTAATGAAAGAATGGCTACAAACACATGCAAATGTCCATGCATATGTGCATGCACATGTACACACACACACACACACACACACACACACACACACACACACATTCACACATATATTCAATGAAGACAAAAGTAAACATGCTTTTAAAAAGAAGTACAAAGCTGGAAACTTGATAGTACTCTTATTTCATATAAGGTCAAAAGTGAAATCCTCATATATAAAGAGATGTTAACCTGAAAATATGAAGATATTTATGAAAGGGTATGGCAAGGTAGAGAACGAATTCGTGTAAAACAAACAAACAAATAAACAAAGACTGAACCAATCAGTATTTTCTGGAGGGTCAGGATGACATTTTACTGGAAAATGTTGGAGAATTAGTAGGTGATGTCATGGGTCATGGGAGATAGGAAAGTGATAGCTTTGAGCAAAGAATGCATGGATGCTCTTACTTTATGAAAAAAAAGGAACCCATGGTACAAGAGAAAGAGTTAAAAATCTGATGAAACAGACTATGGATGGTGGCAGCTGGACCAAAATAAGAACTGAGACTAACATACTAAGGCTAACATACATAGGAATGAGGCTATCATTAATATATGTGCTAAAAATACAAACTTATACAGGAGATTTATGTGCAACTGTGACCTTGTAAGATTTTCACTAAAATAGTTTTTGCAAGGGAGGATGTATGGGATGTGGACTGTATGGAAAATAACATCTGGAATGTAAAATTTAATTAATTAATTAATTTTTAAAAATTATAAAATAAAAAAGTATTTCTAAAAAAAAAGAGAAATAATATTTAAATGAAAAGATCTGAGTAAGGTAAGTAGGAAATAAATTGAGTTTCTCTGTGTTTTTCATCTTAATCATCTAAAGTAGGATAGGCATCATCTTATGCCCCTGACAGTGCTATGAACTGGGGCATACATTGAAAAGTGAAGGGAGACTTGAAATGGGGATTGTCAGGGTAGGAATTGATTAAGATTATAGTGATTTATGATCTATTGGGAAATGCTATAAAACAAACACATAATGATATTTAGTTAAAATTGTTGTATAAAGAATGTGTCTTTTAATAAGATGCAGGGATATGACTCCTAACTTCTTTATCAAAACACTTTATACTGAAATTACAAGCTTTTTAACCCACCGCCCATCGTGAATATCTCTATTCATTATATCATTATTTATAATTGCTATCTTAGTTGTTTTGGAGAATGGACTTTGCTAATGAGCTCCTTTTGAACACTCCGAGCCTCTCTGCATCATGCTTTCTTTTCATCCTGGGCTTGGTATAAACTTGCTTTTTATTTGTACTGCCCTTTGACTCTTCAATTTTCTGTTTGCTTTTTAAATCCTGGCTAATTAGAGCATTTCACATTCTTCATGATAAAGAAGTTCTTGCACAGGGCATGTAATTAGAATATCTGATGACAAGAGCTGGTATTTTTAACACCCCAGGGTTGAAAGATCATATCTCAGAGCAACATCTCCCCTCAGGATGTTTTGCATTTGAGCAATTAACCTCCTGTTCCGGACATGGCCCACTATTCATCTCCTAACATCCCTTAGCTAGGATTATTTCAAAGTCTGCTCTTTTATCGCCTTTTATCAAATATAGTGAACCCTTAGGTCAAAGTAAAAAGGCCCAGAGCGAAAGCCTCATCATCGTGCAGAAATGATCATAGCACCTTTTATTAGAAATATATCATTGAAAGCCTCCAAATTGCCTTTTGCCCTACATAAAATTGCTACACTCATGTTTCATTATATTATTGAAGTTAGTTCTTCAGTAAATTATACGTATGTGTATATAAACACTTGTGCATGCAACCACAAATACATGCACAAATATACTTCATGCACACATCCCCTACCTAGTGAGTCACAGAAATTGTAAGGAAAACTAAGGTCTTCATAAATGTTGATCCAGAACGGAAAAGGATGTCCAGAGGCTTCTGCCTCCAGACCATATTGTCTTCTCATTCCTTCTTCAAGGATTTCACTTAGTATCTAGGTAACATGTATTCACTTCATAAGCATTGTGATTTGTGTATTATGAGTTGCAGTCATGGAAAACAGTAAAACATAAAGTTTCCACAGTGGCATTTACCTGTCCTTTCTGCTACTCAGGAAACTAAGACAAGAGGACTTTGTGAGCGCAGGAGTTGGAAACCAGCCCTGAAAATATATCAACAGACCATCTCAAAGACACGAGCAGAAAAAAAAAGAAAAATGAGGATGCTGCCACTAGTTGGATTCCTGTGTTCTAGTGGATAGCCCCATATTTATTTATATATGGGCAGAACTAAATAAAATTGGTGGGTTATTGTGAAATAGGAAGATGTGAAGTTAGGATGAAGATGTACTGGAGGACTGTTTTAAGTGTGAATTGGAGGGAGAAAAGAAGAGTATATATTAGCCTATTTTATGGTATACATACATGAGATTCTTTGAAATAAAAAACAAATATCAAAAAGACAGTATTTAGGCATCAGAAGAAAGAAAGGCATTGAATATTGTCACCACTACAAGCAGGGTTCCAGAAGAGGAACACAAACTGCATCTTGACACAGATGCAACATTCACATCTTCCCACAGACATAGGAGAGACTTCAAAGAATTTGAAATTAGCACCATCTCAGTTGTTGACAGGTAAACAGAAAGCGATTGAACAGGCAGAATTAAGAGAGTAGCAGTGTTAAGAAGGGATTTTAGTACATGGTGATGCAGAGTCAGGTAAATGTATGCTTGTAGCCAACCATTGATCTGAGCACAGGGTCCCCAATGGAGGTGTTAGAGAAAGAACTGAATATGCTAAAGAGGTTTGCTACCCAATAGGAAGAACAACAAATCAATCCCAACCCCCCCAAGTGTCCCCCAAGCTCTCAGGGACTAAACCACCAACCAAAGAGTACACATGGAGCGACCCATGGATCCCAATGCATATGTAACAGAATGACTTTGTGGGGCATCAATGGGAGGAGAGGGCCTTGGTCCTGGGAAGACTCGATGCCCCAGGGTAGGGGAATGCCAGGGCAGGGAGACAGAAATATGTGGGTGGGTGGGTGGGTGAGGGAACACCCTCATGGAAGCAGGGGTAGGAGCAATAGTATAGGGAATTTTTTGGGGGGGGGACCAGGAAAGGGGATAACATTTGAAATACAAATAAATAAAATATCCAATAAAGAAAGAAAAAGAAAGTATATTCCTAATCCAGTTTTGTTCTATATGATCAGTCTGAAGATCCAGGTGAAAGATAACAAAATCTGGACATCTAGACAATCAACAAAGCAAGAAAATTTGCCTCCTGGTATTAAGCAGTAATAAACTTTAAAAGCCTCGCATCAAGGCCAAAAGAAATAACATGTATTATATGTTATATAACAAGTGTTGTAAATATATGTAATATACAATAAAGTATTGTAAATAAATAAAATATCACATAAAAAATAATAAATTATCAACAGGAAATTTCAAAAAAAAGAAAGAAAGAATATGAAATTTTTCTCTGTATATAACCATTACAAAGAACATCCATAGTATTTCCCAAAATGGCTATATAAGTTCACACTCCACACAACACTGTATAGACTTCCCTCTGCTTCACATTGTGTCCACCCTTGCTATCTTCCAAGTTTTGGCTAATATACAACTTAATCAGTAGTGAGGTGACATCTCATTGTGGATTTTTGTTTATATTTCTCTAGTTGATGCTTAGAAAGTTTCAATAGATGGATAGATAGATTTAAAGTAGATAGATAGATAGATAGATAGATAGATAGATAGATAGATAGATAATAGATAAATAGATAGATGATAGGTAGATGATAGATAGATAGATGATGGTAGATGATAGATAGATAGATAGATAGATAGATAGACAAATGATAGATGATGATAGATATAGATAGATTGATTGATAGATGATAGATAGACAGATGATAGAGAGATGATGATAGATGATTGATAGATAGATAGATAGATGATAGATAAATAGATAAATGATAAGTAGATGATAGATAGATGATGATAGATAGATGATAGATAGATAGACAAATTATAGATGATGATAGATATAGATAGATAGATTAATTGATAGATGATAGGCAGATGATAGAGAGATGATGATAGATGATAGATAGAGAGATAGATAGATAGATAGATAGATAGATAGATAGATAGATAGAGATGATAATCAGCCATAAAAATAAATATTTTATTTGACATTAACAAGTGTAAACCCAAAAGGCACTATAGTAAGCGAAATATGCCAGATACATAGAGAAAAACACATTACAGTTTTCTCACACATGTAACTAAAAAACTGAACTCATAGATAGGGTATCAACAGAGTATCTTCTAATTAAGACTGATAATGTTCTCTTGCCTCAGCCTTCTGAGATAGAGGGTCATCAGGTAGTCACCACCACACCCCAACAACCCCAATATCATTTTTATGTGACATAGATAGGTTAATTCTGCCAGTCTCACTAACCAGATTAATACAGAGGTAATTGAGCCAAAGATTAACTGTAAATCAGTGTCAACGTTATTCCTTCTAACTATTAGGTACCATAAGTCTTGAGGAGCAATCACTTCGCAATGAATCATTATCCCATAAGCTGAACATGAAAAACCCAGCCATCATTTTTCTTAGAATTGCATACAGAGGCAGGTGTTTGTAATCTCCAAGAATTATGATTCAGTAATTTCAATTTCAAAAGCCATACTGTTAATATATCTGATGTAGCCAGTTCAGACCCAGGTTTTGTAACGTTGTCAAAGTCTGTCTTCAAGGTACTTCAATGAATAAACTCTGGCTAAAACCGCAAAACCTAGTTCCTTAGTTCCCACATATTTTCTCCCTGTTCATTATGTGTGACTCTATAGTTGAGTCCATCTCTCTGAAGCCTAAGGGGCATCTCTACTTTTATCACTCCTCTTCTGGATGCCAACAGGCAGCTGGAACACCCCCACAGTACCATAATCCAAAGGTTTTATCACCTCTTCCATCATCAAAATTTATCTTTCACATCCAGACTCTGGTGGTTCATCTTATTAATTAATTTAGTCAAAGCCTTCATGGTTTATTTAGGCTTAATTTGTTATCACTGCCAGTAACATTCTCACTCACTGGGGATTTATTAGTTGAGCCCAGAGACTGAGTCTTATAAGTCTTTCATGGACCTACAGAAAGAGAGCCACAGGAAAAGACACAGCAGAAGGGGATGTGGAAGCAAAGTTTGTTTTCCTAAATTTACCCTGGATTTGTAGCTGTCTAGTCCATGGAGGTTTGTATAGACCCTACACCTGGGGTGTTTTCTCTCAAGAGAAGACCCCTTGCAGGAGTTTGTGATGTATGTCTTCCGCTTGAACTTAGCAATTTCAGAAAGAATGGATTCAAAAAATCCATAAGTTTTTAAAACCCTCAATGGGAATCATTGGCAAGTTATAGACATTTTAACACTAGGCAAGTACCCAGAGAAGGTAATTGAAATGTAAATTATAAGTACAAATGGCCATATAAAAAAGCGGGTTTACTTTAAATTTCATAACTATCCAATGTACAGTTATAAATTTGTGAGTTAAATCAGAAACTTCCCCTTACCTGCTGTTCCTGGTTGGGGGACCAAGCATAGCTGATGGCTTCATTAGCTCTCTCCTGAGAATTTGCCAGATGTTAGCAATAGTTCAGTACAAAGTGCCCTCTTGGATTGTTGCCTCTGAATTAAGAGAAGGCAGCAATAAATGAGCTACCAAGACACAGTTTCACAGTTTCACAGAACTGTAAAGTTTAGATTTTCATCTGCTGCCTCTGGTTTAATTCCTTCTGTAAATCTATCAGGTTCTTAAATATTTTGTATCTAAACTACAAAATATACTTTTCCTTGATCTGATAATCACATTAAATATTTTATGGGTAATATTTCTGTGATTCATTTACATAGTTTGCTACATTGAAATTATACACTGTATCAAGGCTAGTGAATAATTTCTGTAAAGACCAAGATAGCAAAGTCCTAGTTTGTGGGCCAACTAATTAATTCCATCATTACAGCAAAAGAGATAACAGGTAGATATGGATATGATTTTGCTCCAAGGACATTTTATTTATGAATAATAAAAAGCAGGCTAAATTTAGCCATAGATCTGTGGCAATGTTCTTTCTATGTAGTGGTTTTAATAAAACTTCAAATAACATTTTATTTATAAATAATATCAAACAGGGTAAATTTAGCCATAGGCCCATTCTTGATGCTCTCTGTATTCAGTGATTTTAAGGAATTTCTCTTTCATTATCTTCCAAGTTGTTTTGTTCATGTTTGGTGCTTAAGACTGGTTGTGACCTGACCTGACTGACTCAATGAAAGATTCTGAGAGTAAAATCAAATTAATTCGATAATAAGTAGTAATAGATTTAGGATAGTCTTAAGGAAAATAAATAGCTTGAAGACCACGGTTTTTCTTTTATAATATGAACAAATATCAAAGTTCTCTTTTGTGATATTATTTCAATTATTATTATTATTATTATTATTATTATTATTATTATTATTATTATTATTATTTTTACAATCTAGTTGTTATCACCCTCCCGGTATATTCTCTGACTATTCCTCATCCCATTCCTCCTCCCCATCTCTAAGATGTCCCATCCCACCACCACCCTACCCCACCAAACCTTCCCACTCCCTGGGGCCCTGAGTCTCTTGAGGGTTAGGTGCATCTCTCTCAGAGTCCAGACCAGGAAGTTCTCTGCTCTATATGTGTTGAGGACCACTGAACAGCTCATGCATGCTGCCTGGTTGGTGGCATAGTGTCTGAGAGATCTCAAGGGTCCAGGTTAGTTGAGACTGCTGGTCTTCCTATGGGGTTGCCCTCCTCCTCAGCTTTTTCCAGTTTTTCTCTAATTCGACCCCAGGGGTCCCTGGCTTCTGTTTATTGGTTGGGTGTAAGTATCTGCATCTGACTCTTTCAGATGCTTGTTGGGCCTCTCAGAGCACAGTCATGCTAGGCTCCTATTTGTAAGCACACCAGAGTACCAGTAATAGTGTCAGGCTTCCGCTTGAGCTGGATTTCAATTTGGGCCTGTCACTGAACCTCCTTCCCCTCAGTCTCTTCTCCATTTTTGTCCCTGAAGTTCTTTTAGACAAGAACAATTCTGGGTCAGAGTTTTTTACTTTTATTTGTATAATGTATAAATTTTAATTCCAGAACCAATTTAAAGAGATTATTTGCATGAATTAATGTCTTGCATCAATATTGTTCTTCCTTTTACATGGAAAATAAAGCCACACAAAAGTAGTTAAAATATTTCAAAAGCATAACTATATAGACAAAATCCTTATAGAGTTAAAAACTCAAATATTTATTGCCAGTAATTAATTATGGATAGTGAGATTTATAGTAACCATGTAAATGTTTTAAAAGAAAGCAGAGTTAACTTGTTTACTGTTCTTATTTGATGTTATTAGTGAAAATTAGCTCTTATTTTAAAACTTATTCAATTCTGCTATCTGCTTGCAGACATTGACTCATTAGGCATGTTAAAGATACTGCCTAACACATTTTTAAAGATTGTATTAACCCCCAATGATTTAAGTATCATGCTATCTTGGCTCCATAAATTGAGTAGCACAAAATAAAATGCAAATGACACTTTTTGAAAATATGTTCTTAAATTTAAATAGAATCTCTTTCTTCCCTCTAGCTCCTTCCATTTACCTTCCATCCAATTCCTCTCACGTCCTCCCTCCCTCAAATTTGTAGTCTATTTGTCTTTGATTATTACACACACATACACACACACACACACACACACACACACACACACATTAAATGCAACCTGCTGAGTCTTTTTCTTACCTTTGTGTATATTTGGTTTCAGGGCTGAACACTTTGTACTGGTTAACCAGTAGAGGCTCATCCCTGGGAGACAAGAATTCACACTTTATCCCAGCAGTCATTAGTTGACTATAATATTTGTCTTGGAGTGGGACCAGTGAAATATTTCATCTTTCACAATAACATGTCCATGGATATTACCATTCTCTGATTTTGTTTAAATTTGCCACAGACTTCCTTATATTCTGACTCTTACAATCCTTGGGCTACTCACCAGGGATGTCTTTTAAGCCATAAATGTAGGATCTGTGATGCAGATATATCCATTGGGTCCAGGATTCCCCAAATCTTTTAATCTCTGCATTGTGTCTAACAATGCTTTTCTGTGATGGTAATGAATTTTTTGTAATGAGAGGCTTCTTCAATGATAGGTAATTACTATACTAATCACTAATGTATACATATAGGAATAAGCTTCGGATAATACTTTTGAAAGAAATAAGATCTGCAAAATAGGATGGTTCTGTTTTCAGATTGTTTCTTTTGTTAGATTGGGCTCTGAGGCATCCATGGAGATCAAAGTAGTTCTCAACTAGACAACACAGAGCTGTTAAAAGGATGCTCTTGGCCTGCCTGGCATGTCAGAGTATCTCTAGGAAGATTTTGATGGATATTCCAGGAGCTACATGCACTTAAGAGTCCTCCCCAGGTTAAATGTTGATGAAATTGTCTGCTGCCTAGAATTTTCTTTGATTCTTTTCTCAGATACGATGGAAACATTCTTAAATTCTAAAACCTAGTCTTCAGGCTGACTTTCTTCTGCCTTTCAAAAAAAAAGAAAAATAGAAAGAAAGAAAAAATAAACTTGGATACCAAGCCTTCACCAAAGCTTGATTTTTTCAATAACAAAAATTAAAAATAATTATCAATATTATTTAGAAAGTACTTCACTTTGTTTTGTTTTGTTCCCACTTAGTTTTTACTTTAAAGTAAAGACAGTTTACTTTAAAGAGAAGAAGGCCAGTATGTTTGCTTATTACATTAGTGATTGCCTATTACTGACTATGATTATTGGAAGAAGCACTAGGAACTTCCTAATGTTACTTCCCAAGAAGAATCTTCACATGTTCTGGTTAAACCTCTGCAGTAGTTTGACCTCTTGTTCACTACACCATATGGTAGTTTTTGCAATTGAGGAGAATCTTTTCTTTATGAGTAAAATTTTATCTTTCTTTAAAATCACCTATAATGTTTAGTAACTCAAAGCAATGGAAATCAGTACAAATATGAACTTAGCTACAGAGGAGCAAGTCTCCCTCCCTTGTTCCATATTTGTTCGTTTGTTTGTTTTTAATATCTTAAATATCTGAAGTGAGTGCCTTTCTCATAGTAGTCTTATTAATTCATTTTCCAGTCATTTTAGAATCCAGTAAAAGTGCTCTGGATTAAAAGTTTATTTCTTTATTTATGTGGGAAGTAAGGTGTAGTCAAGCATGAGGAAGTCACAGGACTATGAGAGTTGTTCTCTGCTTCCAACAAGTGGCTTCTGGTGATAGAACTCACGTTGTTAGGCTTGAAAACAGTGCCTTTGCCTACTTTGGGCTATCTCATCAGAAGTACTCTATTGCTTAACTATCAATTTTAAAAGATTCAGACTTTTGATGTTACACAATATATAGTATGATAACTTACCTCAGCAATTGCATTTGACCTACAAGGATAGTCAACTTGCATGTTTATTAAACAAAAATTTCATAGTTAATTGTTTTGAAAATATGTGGATACACAAATTAATGACATACACAAATTTAAACATACATAAATTAGTAAGTGTTTGTGAATTTTTCTTGTCATTTGTTTCCATATATGTAATATAAATATATTAATTATATATACACTACTGGGAAAATTAACATAGCTTATTATTATCAAGGATAATCATAACATATTAAAAAGTATTAATTTTATATGAAAATAATAATTTTCACTTTAATGCATAGTTAAAAAACAGAAAAAAATTTAACTATGAGAAAGCATAAAGATTATTTTCAAAACTGAGGCTGGAGTTAAGGCAATATACTTCCTGGTCTGCAAGTGTGAAGACATGAGTTCAAACCCCAATAAAAACATCAAAAGCCAAACATGGTGATATACATATGTAATTCTAGATCTGGGGAGGCAGAAACAGGAGAATCCCTTGGGGCTCAATCACCAACCTGACTACTTTATTTTACAAGCCTCAGGTTATAATGAAAGGTCATGTCTCAAAAATTAAATTGTTGTCTCAGACCTACACACACACACAAACACACACATACTTATTCACATTAAAAGCTCTTCTTTTGAATAATAAGTAAAAAATGTAGTGAGAAACTCTTGGTTACTTTCTTTTTCAAGTTTAAGAAATTTGGAAACAGAGCACTCTAAAACCTATGGAATCTAGAAAATGAATTAAAACATGAAGCTCATGAATTTAAGGAATTATGAGACAAATGACTGAAGAAAATGATTTTTCCAGAATCTTACATTAGTTCTATGACTTTTCAGACAACATTTTAAAAAATATTATTGATCATAGATACAAAGTGACTAGACATGAGGTTCACAACTTGTAAATTATCCACGCAGTAAGACTTCACTTCTGCTTCATTGACATTCCTTAGCCCACTGTCTGTATGGTGAAGAAAAATCAATTTCATATATTCACCTTGAGAAATAGCAGAGCAAGAAAGGAAGAATCTGTCTCCTTCAGTAATTTCATGATACAGAAGACACAGATCAGTCTACACAGTTCATCACCATGGTGTTGCCTTGCCAAAATATCACTCCTTTTGGCCAAGCTGTGGGCAATGTTGAGTTTACCTTCCCAGGATCACCAAGTCTCCGAAAGTTAATTTCTGTCACTGTTGTTTCTGGGGAAAGAAATGTTCAGTGTGATACCATTGTTGTTGTTTTTTATGAGAGCTTTTAGATCTAATCTAGTTGCCTATGGTTCATCTCTTCTTCCAGAACTTGCTACCTGAATACTTCCCAAAATGCAGAAACCAAGAGCATGTTAAGGAAACTACTCTTTCTTTCTTCCATTGCACAGGGACACACACCAAACTTGATGTATGTGCTTTGAGCATAAATTTATTGCACATTTTTCAAGGCATTCACTGTCAATTCAGCTACATTGCTATTTTCGACTGTTTTATGATGTTCATTTTTCTCAGTCTGACACTCTAGTGAATTCTAACACACACACATTCAGTGAGGGAAGTCCAAACACTAAAGAAATACTGGACTATCAATCAAGTAACAAACACTTACTGAGTCCCTACTTGGGAGCATTACTTTGGTGTGTGAGAATGACACAGAGAAATATAAAACATGGCTCTTGACATTAAAGAAAGAGTATGAGATTTTACGAAGGCACACAGACATGCAGACATAGACACACACAACACACACAGACACACATACACATCAACGTGTTAACACACGTAGAAACACCCACTTCCATAGTAACACACATACATACATGACAACACACACATGCATACATGCATACAAACACATGTGCCCATGAACACAAGTGCACACACATAATATTGCTAGAAAGCATATAATAAGTTCTACTATGTTCAGAAGAATTAATGAATGGTAGCATTTTAATGCAAAGCTGATGCAAAAATTTGCAAATCCTTAATTATACTGCTAACTCCAGATATATTTCAGTTTACTGTATTTGTGACCCTATTCCAGAGAGCTATACATTGTTCCTTAAATATACCCTTAATTTGTCTAATCTGTTCATAATGTATTCTATAAGGACTAAAATAAAATAAAATAAAGAAACCCAGAAAGAAAGCCAAAACAACTTTCCTTTAGATTTTTTTTTCATTTTTTACTGGTTATTTTACTTACATTTCAAATGTTTTCCCTTTCCCAGTTTCCCCTCCACAAACCCGCCTCCCCTCCCCTCCCCTCCCCTCCCTCTGCTTCTATGAGGGTGCTTACGTGCCCACCAACCCACTTCTGCCTAGGTGCCCTACCATGTCCCTACACTGGCCCATTAAGGTTTCACAGAACCAAGAGGCTCTGCTCCCATTGATGCCAGATAAGGCAGTCCTCTGCTACTTATGCAACTGGAGCCATGGATCGCTCCATGTGTATTCTTTGGTTGATGTTTTAGTGTCTGGCGGGGGAGGGGTCTGGTTGGTTGATTGATATTGTTGTTCTTTCTATGCGATTGCAAACTCCTTCAGCTCTTTGCAGTCTTTCCCCTAACTCCTCCATTGGAGTCCCTGTGCTCAGTCTGATGGCTGGCTGTGTGCATCCACATGCTTCTGTATTGGTCAGGCTCTGTCAGAGCCTCTCAGGTGACAGCTATATCAGTGCCCTGTCATCAAGTGCTTCTTGGCATCAGCAATTGGGTTTGGAGTCTGCAAACTGGATGGATCCCTAGGTGGGGCAGTCTCTGGATGGCCTTTTTTTTCAGTCTCTGCTCTAGTATTTGTCCCTATGTTTCCTTTTAACAGTAATAATTCTGGATCAATATTTTTGTAATGGGAGGGTGGTCCCTGTCCACCAGATCTCCAAAAGTTTAATTCTTTTGACCCATAAGGGATGGGAATTAAATAAAATCGTGACATAATCCAAAGTACAAGTACAACCATGACTCACATATGATTCGTCAGTAAATCCAAAGCATGAGAGAAAGAGGAATGGTAGTAGCCTGTCGACTGTCCTTCTCAGGACATGTCTCACCATAACAAACTGAAATTGACTGCTTAGAGTTTACTTATTTGTCTGGAACAGTGGAACAGCCTTAGAGTTAGTCAGTAAAATTAACTTGTGTCAGAATTGGAATAAAAAAAAATGAAGCCATTATTTCCTGGAGAGAGGTAAAGGCAGGTGTGTGGACACTGGCTGTGTCCCAATGGGATCCTGCAGAGCTCTTCACTGTTGCAGGCTGAGATAGTTCCTAAGGACACTGGGAAATTATTTCAAATAATCACCACTTTTGAGGACACATTTAGCCATCACTTACCACTTTCTGACTGAAATCTCTGAGGACTTTCCTGTACTTGAGATGATTTCTTTGACTTTAACCCTTCCTAGCCTGCAACATTTATGTAATCTGGTTTCCTTGTCTAAAACTCCAGTTCTTGTACTACACCAGACTCTATTGTCCCGACTGAACAGAAACAGCCACACATGAGGATCTTCAGGTAAGCAAGAAGATGATTTTAAAAGGCAACCATCCTCTGAAGAAAACAGAAAACAATGCATATCTACAACTAACTTCCAAAGCAAGACTTCGCTGAAGAAAAAAAAAAAAAAAAAAAAAGAGGATTGATAATAGTTGCTGATTTTTGGACCTTACCAAAAGTCAAAATTTCAGAACAGAAGTTCTAGTTTAGGAGCTCTAGAAAACAATGCCTAAGAGAACGAAGACTCATAAAACACCAAAACCAGCTACAAAAGAAGCAAGCATATCAAGAAAAGAAATTAAAGTAATTAACTAAGAAAACAAAACAGAAGATGGGAAAGTCACTACTGCAGAGGAAATTAGAATATTTTGTAAAAACTAGATTAGCAGTAAATTAGTCAGAAACAGTCACAGTTGTCTTGAAAGGATTGGGAAAACCCACATATGTGAAGAATTTAAATATTTCCTTATTCACCTTCCCCATCTTAAAGTGCTTTTGGTCCTGTGGTTCAGAACTGACACAGGTGTCAAACTTTCAAGTTTTCATTTTAGATAACCTTGTTCCTTTCCTATTCTCACCATTAAATATCCTTTTAACTATCAAAACTAAAGTTGTATTGTCATGCATTTCATCTAAAAATTGCCATGAGCAGGAATTTATAATGCCTTCTGTCCAGGAGAGGAGCTAGAAGTAGTTACAGTACCTGTTGAACTACAGTAACTTCCATACCAGCCTGAAGCGGTGCTGCTTCTTTCAGAACTGAACCAAGTACTCAAGGTGGGATCTTATGAAACTTACAGGGTGAGTAAACCCTATGATTTGTTGTGAATTTTATCAAATTAAAGCGGAAATCCACAAAATTGGAGAAAACTATTTGCCATCCATACAAATAATTATTTTTATTCAGAAGAAAGAAATCCAACAACTCAACAGAAACAACAAATATATCAATTTAAAATCATATAAAAGTCTTGAATAGTCTCTTGTTCAAGTATAAATGTATTAATGGCAAAAATATATGAATAGATGATCAGATTTACTAACCATGTAATAACTTAAAATAAAAGCTTTATTGAGCTATCACCATGTAGTAAGAATGGTTGCTAACACAGAAAGTAAAAATAACATGTAAGGGAATGAACATTAGAAAATGCATTCACTCTGAATGGGATTGACAATTCAAAAAATAATACTGTAGAAAAAGAAAAACATTGAAAATCCTTTAAAAAGTAAAATATAATTGCCAGCAACCCCACAGTTTTGAATGCACCTCAAGCAATTCGAAAGCATGATCTAAAAGAAGTACTTCAGTATTTCTACTTTTAGTAGTAGTATTAAGATATAGCCAAAAAGTGACAGTAACCAATGTTTCTATTGACTAATGAATGGTTCAATGAAAGTGAAAGTGCTGTATGGTCAATTAAATTGTTTAACCTTAAAATAGAAGCCTACTACTCTAGACTCTCTCTCTCTTTCTTTCTCTTTCTCTCTCTCTCTCTCTCTCTCTCTCTCTCTCTCTCTCTCTCTCTCCATATATGTATATATTCATATACATACACATACATACACATACACATACATATATATATGAAGAAATGGCTGTTATTTTTTTTTAACATTTAGAAGGTGAAAAATGTCAAGAGATTAGTTTCACAACACCTAATCTACACCCAGATCCTCAGAAAGCAAGAAGAGAGCAGTTGGCAGGGCTTGAACTTTTGAAACTTCAGAGCCAACTCCCAGGAGCACACTCCCTCCATAAAGCCATAGCATGCTAGTAGATCTTGAAGTTTTATAGCTCAACCTATTTTCTATTCTCTCTGATTTCAGATCAGCCTAGATGTGACCAAGGAGGCTTATGTTCCTGCTATCATGTTCATTTATGTTAATATACATCCTTCTTACTGAGTGTAAAGCACAAACACTTTTGATTTCCATAAAATTATATTTCATAGGCAATTGCTTACAATTTACACATTTGTACTCTTAATATTCTTACAAACTGTCTCTCAAAGACACTCATTGTAGACATAGTACAAAAAAATTGGAAAATAGAGTACTAACAATGAAGAATTTATATTATGATAATTTTCAAGTGATGTTGTCAGAGAACTATGGCTCAGTAAACACCTGATACACAGGTTGAAAGATGGGAAGGTAGATAGCCTGAGAGATAAAGGATGGATAAATGTGATTTTATCATGCTACTTGTAAAGTGAAGATTAAATACTATACATGAGTGTAATTTCAATTGCTTAAAGACTATATGAATATTGTATTTACTATCAGAGGAAAAGGTGATTTACTATTCCTTCAATAATATACACAGATAAGAAAAATTCTCTGAGTGAGTAACAAGACAAAGGAACATTTCCATGAGTAACACCAAAACAAACTGCAGAGTGCATTTGGGTATGAACATTCTCAGTTTCATTTCTCCAAATGGAGTGTGTTCATTTTAGATTTTCTCATCAGAAGACAAAAGCTCTTCTGATAACCAAGTTTCCACCTAAGAATCCATTAAAGATCTTCAAGGAGAAGCTGAGGGCTGAAGCTAGATACTGAAGTATCTTTGCATTAAATGTGTGCTTAGCAAGAATTGTTGCAGCAGGTGCATAAGCCAAACACTGAGATAGATGGTGTATCTTTAGATATGAGAAGATCAAGGAAGGGTTATGTCCCAAATATAATGGCTTCTGGATGACTTAGAAACAATTTCCTAATGTGATAAAAGTTTGAAAGCAAATGCTCTGTATAATGTTGGAAGTGGTAGTGGCTACTCTGAAGAAGAAGAGAAATATGAGCACAGTCTTAAACTTCTTCCAAAACAAAATAAATTGAAAATATGACACATTGACTAAAAAGCTTGCTGTGTAGATCTAAGGACTTGAGTTTGAATAACCAAATCCCATGAAACCAATCATATTAGTGTCTCTAATTCAGAGTTTCTAAGGTAGTAATTGAGGCTGAAAGTAGGAGCTCATAGCCTTGTATAGGCAGTGGCCAACAACAAAGAAAGCTCCTTTCAAACAAGGTGGAGGGAAAGACTCAGGCCTGGGGTTGTCTTCTAAATTCTGTAAACATGGGGCAACATATATGTGCCCCTACATTCATATACACATATATTAATAGACACACACACACACACTAATCTAAAGCAGTTCAGAGTTAAAAACAAATGACAGAGTTAACAAGGTGACTTCCTGATTATATTGCATGACCTCATGCAATTCAAATCAATTAATAGCTAAAGTGGAAATGAGAGGTTTTGTTGCCAGCAGGGAAACATGGGAAACTAACTGTCTCATTGATCCAGCAGATGCTTCCCTCACAGGTGGGATTGATGAGTTGAGGCTTCACAGTGAAGGGATCATTTTGTTTAGTTTCTGTCCATGTCCCATTTGATATCGCTGAGATGTGACTGTCTGTATAAGTTGTCTGCTTTCCCAATCCACTGTTGTCTATAATAAGAATTTAAGTAAAAATTAAAATGAGGATTGTGACAATAAAATATGTATGACTAACCTGACCATGATACACACAAACTCTTCCTTTCTTTTTTCTTTTTTTTACAGTACCTAGTATTTTTATTACTGTCTGAAAATATGAATATGTAATAAAATTGAGGTTACAGTAAATAAGAAGAGAAGGCTTAGAACAATAAGACCTGACTATAAAGCAATGAACTCATTTCACTGCAGACCAGAGATTCTTCAGATAATAATTGGTGCTAGATATTATAGTTGAGAATCTTTTAATTATTGGATGTTTTATTTATTTACATTACAGATGACATCCCCTTTCCCCATTTTCCCTCCCTAGAAAACCCCTATCCCATCCCCTCTCTTCCTTATACCATTTTAATTACAGGCAAATATTTAGGTCAGTTCTAGGTTGAGGAACTAGCAATACAATAGATGCAAATAGTCATGGAATAAGCAAGACAATAAACACAAATAGTCAAAGAACAAACAAGGCAATAAAATTCCTGAACACTCCCATGATCACTGTTTCTAAGGGCTTATCAGGATGACCAAAATGTCTGAAGCCTACTTCCTTGTTCTAGCCTAAGATTTAGATTCCTGCCTGAAATTACTTCTTTGTTCTGGCCTAAGATTTAGATTCCTGCCTGAAATTACTTCTTTGTTCTAGCCTAATGTCAGATTCCTGCCTGAAGCCCACTTCCTTGTCCTTGACCAATGTCATATTCTTGCCAAGCAGCCCATTTCCCTGTCCTTGGCCCATGTCAGCTTCTTTCCAAGCAGGCCCAAAAGCTCTCTGCCTCTAACCCTTTTTTATTTCATAAACAAGACTGAGCCAGTCTTAGGTCATTCTGACAAGAATCAAACTCCATCTTTCATGGACTGCTATTTTGTGATTCTTTTCAGTGTTAAAAATTTGTAATGAAGTTACAGATGTCTTTTTCTACAAAAAAAAAAAAATAAGTTTCTTTAGAAAATAAAACAAAAAGAACAATAGAAAGACAGGAAGGAAGAGAGGGAGGGAGGGAAAGAGGGAAAGACGGAATAAGGAAGGAAGGAAGGAAGGAAGGAAGGAAGGAAGGAAGGAAGGAAGGAAGGCAGGCCTACACAGAGTTGGCAAGCAGCTGTAAAGTCTATTGTAACTCTCATAAGGACAGAATAGCTCCTTTTCATTACCATTTCACTTGAAGAGAATCTGTTCTACAATAATGATGAGGTTGTTAGATTTAATACTTTCGTGCTGAAGAATTCCAAATCCTCCATCTACCAGCCATCAGGCTATAGATCCTATTTAATACAGCTTGCATTAAGGCTAGAAGTTACTAGGTTTCCCAGTCAAATGGCATCAAACCTGATATAAGAAATAGTTTTCTAAAGTGAAACTCAAGTAGAACCCATATGAGAATTGATTTCTGCCTATCACAAAGCAATGCAAAAAAAAAACAAAAAACTTGAATCTCTCTGTGCACAGATATTTTCTAATATGATTTACTTATAAATGCCATTTTAACTAATTATAGCATTATAAAATTTGTTTTACCATTTATTTGGTACAGAAAACATAACAACTACCTATTGTATACACATAAGGATGTTTTAAAAATTATTTCTAAACAATTTAGTATCCTACATAAATAAGCTTAAAGCAGGGAGGAGTCAGTCCTTCTTTAACAGAATAAAAAGGACACGATCCCACCATATCATTTAATTCAAAAGGAAACAAACCAAGATATGTACACATATGATACATAATTTTTAATAATTTTAATTTTTGTTCATGCACTAGAAAAGAATCTTTTGGGGAAGAGGAAGGGAATTAGTTGGAGGTGGAGAGACGAGAAGAGAGTAATGAGAGGGAGTCAATGTAATCAGAAATTATTACCTATTTATCAACATGACATAGAAAGCTAGTTGTATGTATTAAAACCACATACTAATAAAAATTTTAGAAATACATAGATATTTACCTAAAATTAATCTTTAAAAATGTCTAATTTCTTTGGATGAGATTTTCCTAATCATTGATTTGTTATCAAAATAGGTAAAAAGTCTCTACTAGGAACATAGTTTTGTGCCTTTTATAATAGCATGTTTTACAATGGATGCAGTTAGATTGTGAAAGACTTGACATGAAGATTCAAATATGTGATCCTCAGACACTCATAGAAAGTCATGATTGGAGTAGGCATTTGAAATCAATGCCAAATTCTATGTATATACAGTTTTCTCCAGGGACCAATCCCTTGATAGAGTATCTCATCCCCAAAGGTCAGCTCTAAATAAGATATGTACATATGAACAGAGTAAATGGATTTGGTTTGCAGTGTGTGTGTGTGTGTGTGTGTGTGTGTGTGTGTGTGTGTGTGCGCGTAAAACAATAGTAATTAAAGAATATCATGAATTTAAGAGAGACTTGGAGAGACATGGGAGGAGTTAAAATGGGGGTAAGAGGGGAGAGAATGATATACACACAGAATTCATACATGAAATTTAAAAATAAAAATAAAAGTTCAAATTTGAAATATTTTGGAATGAGAGTTGGGATTTTTATGAATATATACACAATGCATATACATATTGCTCTATTTAATACTCACATTCTTTTATATATTGTTTAAATATAAAGTAAGATGAACGCTATCAGCAAGGGAGTGGCAGAATTTCATTAGTAAACCATATGTAAGTCATACTGAGATTCTCTCAGGTAAGGTGCTGCATAATCCTACCTTATAATGCTAGAGTTATTAGATCCTACAAAAACATATAATTAGCTCTCTCTGTTTAACTAGGATACAATGGAGTATTTGTAAGCTAAGATGAAATGTGCACACTGCGATTAAGGTATGTAACCGTCTTTTATATAAACAAAAGAAAACAGAGCTGAGGTTTTTTTTTTTTTTTTCTACAGGTATAATGTCGTTTTGAAAGCACTGTGTTTCTCAGGGGCCATGGATAACAGCACTACATCCATCTTTGTCAATTTCATAGAGGAGTCATTAGTGAAATGTCACCTTCTGAGGTTTTCACACCTTGAGTACAGAAAGTTTTTAGTTTCAAAAAATAGCAACAATAGAAAACAGTGTCTAATTGCAGCAGGCATTAAAACTGTGCCACAGACACATTTTGCCATTGTGAAAAATATTAAGCATGTCAATACCGTTGTTGTAACTGTTGCTGCTATTATTATGTCACTGAAAATTTACCTCATCTACCCTCCTTTCTTAGTATTTTCAAGTATCTGTAAAATAATGTACTGTTGCAAATGCAAATCCATAGATTATCACCTGAGTGTAACACTGCATTACTTTCCCAACTATTCTTGATTGGAGATTGCTTTGTCACCATTTGAAGCCCAAGTTTTGAGAAACTGAAAACCATTCCAAAGTGATGTTACTCCCCATTATTCTACACAAATTCAAAATAAAGAGCAAAATCAGAGGATGAATAACTCATACATTCTTAGCAAGATTCAGATGTCTGTGTTTACAAACTTTTTGGCAGCTAAATAAACTCCAAATACGGGATTCCAAGATGACAGCTATTGTAGAGAGTAACTGAATTTAGTTATCCGGGAGCAATTTCCCCTTTCAAACTAGCTTCAATAATTTTACCTAATTTCAAATATTATAAAAGGCTTAAAATGGGAAAGAAAGCCTACTCATCTGGTCATAATCCTGCTAAGTGTTTATTTTTCTGAAATGTCTATTTTCTTAGGACTTTGTTAATTATTCATTGGGGCTAGAGTTGTGTGACAGCCACATACAATAGCCACTGATTTCATGTCTCTACAAGTTTTGAAACACATAGTAGATGCGTATTTACTGAGCTCATTTGGCAAGTACAGTTGTCAGTTCAACATATCATGAGTACAAAGAGAAGCAATGAGGCAGAGCTCCCAGCCTTTGCAATCTCATTGCAGAGAAGCATGATAATCCTGTGATTGGTACTGAGTGGGTGGAAGCAGAGTGTGTACTCTGGCTCTGTGACCAGCCTCCTTTCAGGACTCTGTCATTTTCTTCATGTTGCTGTCACAACTCAACACACAGTTCTTGCCTTAAAACAAAAATGTGTTTATTCTCTTATAAGCTTCTGATATACAAAATCACTTCACCTTGTTAAAATGGATCTGTAATCAAGGTTATTCCTTTCTGAATCTTCCAGCCATAGAATATTTCTATATTTGTTTATCTTCTGTAGAACATTTATAATTTGTGTTCATAGATCAAAGGTTCATCCTGAAAGCCAAATATGCTGCAGATTTCCCCTTCTCTGGAACCTGGTCCAGTTTAATATCTTTTATCTTTGAATCTGATACTTCTACAATCCTTTTACAAGGACCAATTAGATAACATTGAGCCAACCAAGATTTTTCATTTTAATCACTTATTCTGAGTTCCTTTGTTGTACTTGTAAAGATCATTTATTCATATAAATAACATCCATGGATATTAGAGATCAAGGCAGTCATTGGAAGGGGCAATATAGATAGCATAGCATAGGTATATTATGAATAACATTTTGCATTACTCAATAATTTTGTAGTTGGTAGTAATCCTTTGGAATTTCTGCAAGTCATTTATCTGTCAGTCCTGTGCATCTTCTGTAATCTTCAAAATTTTTAAATCAGATATAAATGAATAATTTTTGTAAAATTAAACTACAATATAAATGGACAATATTGTTGATAATAACTATTTAAATGATTCATATTCTCCAAAGTACATTTATATACTTATTTTAGTATTAAACTGCAATTGCAAATTATTTGAATACTATTACCAGTTTTTAGAACCATATGTATATATATATATATATATATATGTGTGTGTGTGTGTGTGTGTGTGTGTGTGTGTGTAAATGTGTATATTGACTATTGACATACCCTGTCCATCAAAGATAACTTATGGTAAAAGAAGCCTCCATCCCCAGGCACAAATAGAGATATCTACATCTGTGCTCAAGTCAAAGTGGTTTTTTTTAACTAGTTTGCAACAACACACAGTTTTTAATTGATGAGATTTGGGGTTCCGTGCTTACCATTGCTTGAAGTTTATGTAATTCCTTTATTATTGAGGTTGAGCACAGCAATTCTCTTGATAGTATAAATTAATGAAATGTTAGAGAATTTTAATTGATGGCTTTCTCAGATGTCTTCATAACCATTATTATTCTGTCTGCAGAGACTGATAATCTCTGGAAATTTCATGGCATCTTCACATCTTGAGACAGATGTTCTGAAATAATTTTCAATTATGTGTCAGTTTTTGGCAGTGTGAGGTAGATAGGGAAGAGACAGCAGAAAACAGGTTCCAATGTGTTGTCTTATTTCTATCAGGTCTGTCACTTAGAAAGGGCTCTGGAATCTTGGGGGCAGTTCCTATGGTAGGCCCTTTCCCACTAGATATCACCATACATCACCTGGGCATTTTCTTGTATCAGAAAACAAATTAGTTTGTCTAGTATGGGGCAATAAACCAGGTATTTTGCATGTTTATTTCCCCCTTTGACAAACATTTGTTGAATTTATATGTGAGAATTATATGTGAGCAGATAAGATAAAGGTTAGAACATCTTTCCTGATAGAAGTTCAGGTCTAGAGCTAAAAGAGCCTTGGCTATATTACAGCATAAATAGTGTTGTGATTCCTGTGAACAGGTTGTGTTAAATGTGTACCAAAAAGATCATCTAAATTCAATTTTTAAGGAGGGAATTTCTTCTCGACAAATTGAGTATTGAAGGACTAACAGGAAAATGCATCCTAGGAAAGACAAGCCCAGCTATAACAGCTGATGGGAGCTGTAACATGCCATGACAGCTTGGATTATCAAGACTATACCACCTTGCTCTGTGAAAGGGAAAGAGGAATATAGGAATGCAACAGCTGTAGCTACACAAAAGGGACCTTAGGGACTTTTTTTTTTTTAACAGTGAGCCAGCTCAATATCCTGGAGCACTCAAAACAGGGAGTTATAAAGATTCACGTTGTACATTAGAAGGCTACTTCTGGTTCTTAGGGGAGGTGTGAAGTGTGTGTCGTTTGACCAACCAGTGTGTTCCCACCTTCCCTAGACTGGAACATATCCTGGAAGAGTGAACTAGATGGAACTTTATATCAGAGTTATTGGACTCTGTTGTATTGTGACTCTACTACTGTGAATTCTTCACAGAAGGAGAAAGGGGAAAAATAAAGGTCTGTGATGCTTCTTTCTGGCTTCCTGACTGCTGGTCCAAAGTTTACAGTACCTCTTGACCAAGTAAGGACACCCATTGGCTTGCTCTATAGAGTTCTGCCTTTCTCTTTGCTGCCAGACTGACACTATACATGTCTTTGCCTGCCAGGGGCTGTTTAAATGGTTCCTTAAATTCTGCTGTAATTCAGCAATGTAAATGTACCACTTTATAGTTTCCCAAGGTGCTTACAGAAAACACTTTTACCCTTATAACACAATGAGTTAGCACCTTTACATGAATCTCAAAGATGGAGAGGCCTTAATTTTAACTTATATAATTTAATAAAGATTCTGTAACTAGGACAGACAGAAATGTAGTATGTCTCCCTGTGTAGATGAGCACTTCCTTCTCATTCATTCCCTACCGGTGGACTTAATTAATTACTTCTTATAGTCACCTGGGTGGAAATATCTGTCTGAACATTATACTGAGACCTCAAGCATTACCAGTCTTCCATGGTGACAGTGGATTTGAACAAAATCTGGTGTGGTTTTTCATATATTTGATCTTGTTTCCAGTGAAACCATGAAGTTAGTTATGACCTGTTTACCATCACAGTTAATAAGCAAGGGTCCCTCAGCAATCACTCTAGATTGACAAAACCTAGTTATATATGCATTTTTGCATTAAAATATATTAGCATATTTTAAAAATATGATGTGTATATTTCACCTTTAAAAGTCTCTCTCACGGAGAGATGTAAAGCCTATTGGAGAAAATCCTGTATTATTTGTATTCAATATAAATTATGATACACAATTAATTTCTAAGGGAAGTAGTTCACAAATGACCAAAATATAAATAAAAATTAAGATACATTAAAGACTGTTCTTTCACTCTAAACAGAGTTAGTATTATATTTCAAGTTAGCCACAAATTTAAAAATCATTACACTTGCATACATAGCAGTTCTACTTTTATGTTTTATCCCAGTGTGAATCCTATATTGCAGTCATAATATATTGCATGTAAAATGCCAATCAATTACTCACTTAATTGATAATGCATTTTCTAATATCTCTTTCTTACATTGTCAAAGCTCTTACTTCAGTCCTTAGTTATCTTTTCATCAGAACTCTTGATAAGATCTTCTAACCATAGGTGAAACTCACAGGCCTGCAAAACACCTAAAAAGTAGATACAATGACACCTAGTGGTCTTGTAAAAAATGCATTTTGTTTTGTTTTGTTTTGCTAGAAGCTAAATAGATTCAATGAATAAAGGGAGAAAATAACTGTGAAAATTGAAGGATTTCAAGCTTAAACTCTGAAGCTGGTGTTTTTTGCTCTCTAAGTATGTATGTCCTCTACTAATTTGACTTTACATCCCACAGGGGACAAGTTGAACTGATTCCAGAATGATTTGTCTTCTTATAAATCATTTGTATGCTGAAGGAATACATTTAAACTTGAAATATAAAGGAAAAGCAGAGGAAGCATTCCACAAAAACTCATCTAAATTTGAATTAATCAATACGATATAACTTTACAAGTCCCTGATTGTTGATGTTTAAAGCACAGAAAATTTCAAACTCTTCAAATTTCTTCTTCTTTTTAAATTCCCGACTATTACAGAACATTAAGTAAGTATTTCAGAACCTTTTGTTGCAGTATTTACAAATAAACATGTAGACATCTTCCATGGCCTTCTGAAAATTTAGTGAATTTGAAAAGCAAGAATCTTCAGGATAGTAATTTAGATGGTAGGGGTTATTCACACATCAACAGATTCATCATGGAAAGGATGACATAATCCTATGTACCATAACAAAATGTCAACTTCTGTTTAAATAGCTGCCAAGAATGACCTCAAAAGTTGATCTTACTTTTGCTTTGGAGGTGCCTGCAATATCCACCTTAAGACATTCTAAGGGAGGAACATATACAGGGTTCTAATTCTTAGTTCAAACACATAATCCTCAGATCAAAAGAGGAAGATGCCTGGCCTTTTGCTGTCATATATCACTGGGAGGGGAAAAAAGCACAGCTTAACTCGAAATGAAATCTCACAAGGCACATAGGCAAATTCTACTGTGAAGTTTGAGATCTGAGTTTTGTGGGATTGGATGTCAAGCACTGCTTCCCTATTTCTGTTCCTCCAGTGGCTGCCTTAGCACAGGATTCTTCAGACACCTTCCCAGCTGTAGCTTAGAAGCCTGAACCTTTCTGAGGGCCTCCATTTTTCTGTGATAACATGCTGTTGACACTGTCAAGCTTAGAAGTAACATGTATTGTTTATCTTATTTTCTTTTCATTTTACTGAGCTATAATACTTCCTAATTGTATTAGCATTCCAATCATGTAAGTTCAGCAAATGTAAAATTTATTTAAAGTTTTCAGGAAATGGTATTTTTTTTATTAAAAAGTCCTCAATTTTTACAGCAGGGTAACTTTAATTATAATTAGTTAAATCTCAGTGTATACTTTTTCTTTCTTTTTCTTTTTTTATTCCTTAATCATTTTTTACAGTCCAGTCTTTATCCCCTTCCAGTTCTGCCCTCTGACCGTTCCACATCCCATACCTCCACCCAGCTCCTCCCTGCCACCAAGAGGATGTCCCCACTTCCCCATTCCTACCCCATCATACCTCCCCACTCCCTGGGGCCTCAAGTCTCTTGAAGGTTAAGTGCATTTTCTTTCACTGAGTTAAGACCTGGCAGCCTTCTGCTGTATGGTAGGGGAAGAGGGGAACATGATCAGATATTAAGGGGGGGCAGGTAAAGCATATTTCATTATATATAAATTTGTGACTTAAAGCCTACCATACAGGAAAGGAATTTATCATCCACTTCTAAAAATTATTATCTTATGTAAAATTATATTACCACTAACTACATAAAAGGAGATTTATTGATTATAGAGACATATTTAGAGACATGTGGTCAAAATTTCACTAGGTTTGAAGACATTTAATAGTGAGTTGGGGACCCCACTGGAGACAGTTACAAAGTCGGATTAATAATATATCTCTTTTTAGCTTCTAGATTCTCATGGGAAGTACATCTGAAACAGGACAAAAGTTCTTATATCAACATCTTATTATGTTCATCTTAGAGAAGTAAAAACTTGCATTCCCATAGATGTCCAGGATAAAGGAGGCTTAAGCACAATCTTAGGAAGGGGAATCAGTTCTCCAAGCATTTGAAAGATAGAAAGGCCTCCGTGAGTCTAGCCTATTAAAGCTGCCCATCAACAGCAGTCACCGAGCCTGGGCTACACCATGTGTCCTTCTCATTGTAGGTCAGAGACCTTGGAGAGAATTATGGAGAGCTGCGTATCTAGTCATGAAATGATGCCTCTAATCACAAGTCACTCTAGTTTTCCAGGTTCTTGCATCTCAGTGCAAGCAATCGAAACAATTTTCCATACTACACTATCACTCGAACATAAGTATCTACAACAATAAAATTGGGTTATTTTCTCAACTGTGGTTTAGAAAATTTGTAGATTCTAAATACTAAATCATGGAAGGAGAGATCATATACAGCTATTCTTTTAAACCAGGAGTAGTTACTTTTAATTTAGTAAGCACTAAACTCTGCTTAAAGTAAGCACATAAAACATACAAATATGGATAAATCCAGATCCAGATAAACTAAAATGTTCCATTCCATAGTGTTGTTAAAGATAATGTAATACAGTGAACCATCCTGGAGAGTTTTATTCTTACAAAATTCAAATATATCTTTCTAATAGGTTAAGATGGGACTTAGCTTGTTGTCTGTAATAAAGCCACTGATGACCTGATGACTTTCAGGTCTTGTTGGCCAGGAACACTGTAGGTTACATCATTCAATTTGGGATTTCACTTTAGCTTTCCCTGGATCCTTCAAATAATTCTTGTTTGTTTGTTTTCTTTATTTCTGTTGTTTTAAATTTCATTTAAAATACATATCTTCCAAGAGTACCAATTTGTCCATTTTATAGAGGGCTTCAGTAATTCATCATCACAATTTTGTTAATCAGAAGAGACATTTCTTTCTGAGAATAAGCATGTACTTACATTCTGTTTAGCCAAATAGCTGTAATAGTATTGACTCAGTATAGTATATTTCTTCAATTTGTATTCAAGATAAACTTATTTGTCTAAATCTATGCATAAAATATTTCTTATCTATGATAAGCAACTTGTGCTAATTGACTAAGGTCTATTATATAGGAAATATATTTGAAAAATGTGAAGAGTGAGTAATAAATTATACTAGTTCAGGCTGCATTTTGTAAAGAGCTGTATGCAGTTACTTAAAGGAACATCTTTCACAAAATCTAAGTAACTACTCATTTTTTTTCACACAGCTTTGATAAGGTCATATGTTGCTTTGCTATTGACAGAAACATGTTTCGTAAAGCATTGTGACTTTATCTTCTAATAAATACTTTTAAAAGCTCAATTGTACACCACTTCCTAATGGAAATATTGTATATATAAATGTCCTCAGCTTCTTTGCTAGTTTGAAAGGCTATTGCCTGATAGGACCACTCCAAAGCTCCACTGTGTTCCTTCTGATCTCTTCTGGGACAGCACTCCTCCTCGAGAAAGCTTTATCTATAGAATAAGAATACAACCACACAAAGTCATTTTTAAACTCACTGGTGATTAATTTATTGCTATAAATCATCATTTTGCTATTTTACATCCTTCTTGGGGAGTGCAGCCACAAGCAATTAATTCTACCTCTTGAAACATGCTAACATAAAGCCTGAAGGATTCTGAACATAGTATGTTTGTAGTTTTATTTCTTCCAATCACCTATAATGACTAGTTGCTTTACAGTTCTCCAAAACGGTAAACATCCAAAAGCATCTCCTCATTCTTTAAGGACAGGTTTCCAGAAATCTGAAGTTGTCAAATTTCTATAAGGTGATTTTCACTTACATATTAGGAGCTAACTTTGTCAAAATGAGAATAGCACTTTTGTATAAAAGTTGACATAAGTACCTTTTATTAATTATTACTTCACTTTTAGTATCCTATATAATATTTGAGATTACAGTATAATTACATTATTTCTCCTTCCCTTCTTCCCTTCAACCCATCCATGGACTTCCCCTTAACCCATCCATGGACTCCTCCTTGTTCTCTTTCAAATTTATAGACTTTTCTCTTTAAGTGTGGTTACTTTTTGATGTCTACATCTCTGCTGTATGCTGCCTGATTTAATTAAAACCTAGTGTCGGTGAAAATGCTGAGGGGCAGAATGCTGTGAAAATCTTGGTTGGGTATTATAGTCTATAACTTGCAAGGCTTAGATGAAGTCAGTTAATAACTAATAAAAATTACAGTCTAAGTATTTTTATTCTTCATTATCAGTATGCACCACCATTGTCTAATCTGAATTTTTCTCTAAGTGAATGTGAAATAGAAATGTTCAAATAAGGAAAACACACAATCTTTCACAGTCTCTTCCCCCTTATCCCCAGTCCAAAAGACACCAACTTTATCAGTTAAAGGAGGACCAGGGCTCCATTACAACAGTAACAGGGTGGATTACAACTGTCTGTAACTCCAGTTTCAGGGAATCCATCATCTTCTGGCTTCCAACTGAATGAGGCATATAGATTGTGTATAGAAACACATAGAAGCAAAACATCCATACACATAAAAATGTAAATAGAAATTAATCGAGCACTCTTCACTTGACTCTAATAGAAGTAAAATATGTAAAATTATGTTTTCTTGATCTGAATGTATTTGTAGCACAGATATTGCACATGGTGCATTTAGCTTTACAACACATCATATTATTCATTTGGAGATGGGGCTCTTTGAGAGCTCTGAGACCCAAAAGAATATGAAAATATGAGAGGAGAGACTGAAAGAGCATGGACCAGATTCTCTAGGTTTGAATTCTGTCACGGAAAAGACTTCTGTATGTTAAAAGCAGACTTAAGGAATAAGATGATTTGAATAGAGAAAATAGAATTTATAATATTTTCAAGAAAATATAAAATTTGCAAGAAAATTGTATTCTTTTTTTGTTTTTAAAAATGTGGTTTTATTAAACTTATGTCAAACTTGGAAAAAGAGAAAATTTGCTGATGCTCACTCTTGTCATAATGTGTCATGGCCTGATACACAGATTTTGATCTCACTATGCATTTCCATGGACTCCTCCATACAGGCTTCATCTCAAAGGGATTCTCAGAAATCTTCTCAAAATTGGAAGAAAAGTCTACCCTTCTTTAAAATTGCCTTTTGCTTTAGCAAATTATGCATTTATTTCTAGATTCTAACACTGAAGACTGCATTTCAGGAATAAGTATTGGCACAAGAGTTAATGTCAAGGAACTATTCTGTAGTTTGATTAAATATCAATATCTCAAATATGTGAAAGGCTAAGGCATTGGTATTTACCAAGGCAAAGGAGCAAAAGAAATGAAAAGCAAAATTGTGTATCTATGAATTGAGAGCTCAGGAAACCGTATTAGCATCTATAATAGGAAAAATACTGAAGGGCTCAATCATAAGTAACCTATACGTACATGTTAAATACCTATACTCTAAATGACAAGAAGGTATCTACCTATCTGTCTATCTATCTATCTATCTATCTATCTATCTATCTATCTATCTATCTATCTATGAACAATGTGCATGTGCTCCTGCCTCAAGCTTTCAAAGCTGCAAGGCTTCCCTCTCAACACCCAATCAAGCTCTCCACCCTCAGGTCAGCAATGCTGGTAGTGTTTGCAGACAACTTGTGGTTAAACTATTGTGTCTAAACTATCACAAAATGCAGTGATCCGAGTGAAAAAAGTCAGCGGTGAAAATTCTGCATACTGTCTTACCTTGCATGAAAGCATTAGTCACAACATGTGCTTGCTGCTGGCTTATTCACAAATACTGGGGTGTTTGTTTTGAGAATTCACCCTTCTAAACATTTATATTAAATACTATCACGTGAAGAAATCCATCTACTTTTCTAATTTGGTTTGATTTGATTTTGTGGGGTGTTTTGTTGTTTATCTTGTTTAGTTTTTTTTGTTTTTTTTTTTCTTTTTAGAATGTAGTTTCTGGCAGTAAATAATTTAACATTTTAAGAAAATAAACCATTTATTTGGAGGTACTGGCTATTTGATAACAAATCATTTAAATTTTCTGATATCTAGGACATATTTGCCAGGTCAAAGCAGAACTTTGCAAACATAATAAGTATAGTAAAATGTTGATTTAGTAACAGAAAAAAAGAATAATCAGGGAATTATTTGCACAATAAGAGTATTCATGCAGCTTGTCTACATTACATTGACAAGCATTTAATGAATGTGAATCCACAGGAAAAAAAACCTTAAATTGCTTCCTTGTTTACAAATGCCTTTGTCTACACATGATTGAAAACAGTTTCCAATGCAGGGGCCCACTTTACATATTTTATGTACTTTTAAAATTCTCATTTTAAATTTCGAAAGCTGAAAAAGATTTTTCAACTTTATATGAGTTATTGAACTTTTAACCAAAGATTATAAATCTTACGTATTCTTTATTCTATATGTATTCAAAGGAGATCTAAATAGCTATTGTTAGCCAGACACAAAATAAATAACTGTACAGATAGCTTTTACTGTTTGAAATCTTTCATCAGTCACCTTTTTCCATAAACATGTCCTACTACTCATTGCTGAGAATATTATCTACAAAGCAGATATTAAGAAATATAAAAATATAAACCTAAGATGCTGTGTCTCACAAACATATTTAGCAGGTAAATCTCTGAGAATATTTGGGGATTTTTGTGTATGTGTGATGTACTTTTCATGCATAAAATTGGTTTTGATTGTACCGTAACTAGACTAAATATGCACTTTTGAAAAATCTATTACTAAAGAATTAAAGCTTTCTAAAGCTTTTAGTTTTTTATTTGATTTTTTATATGTATGAACTTTTTTTAAAAAATAAATTTATTTATTTATTTGTTTGTCTATTCTTCATTTGTATAATACATGCCAGTCTCAGCCTCCCGTCCCTCCACTTCTCTCACTGTCCTTCCCACTGCCCCCAGATCCACTGCTTCTCTCTCTTGTTTCTCTTCAGAAAACATCAGGCCTTCAAGGGATATCAACCAAACACTGCATAGACATAACAAGATGCAATAAGACTAGGCACAAAACCTCATATCAAAGCTAGGCAAGGCAAGCTTAGAAGAAAAGGGGGTTCCAAGAACAGGCAGAAGAGTCAGGGAAATCCCCATTCCCATTATTAGGAGTCCCACAAAAGCACCAAGCTAACAAGTGTAACTTACATGCAAAGGACCTAGTGAAGACCCGTGCATAGTGAAAATCCATAATGGCCATTATGGTCTCTGTGAGCCCTCATGAACTGTGCTTAGGTACTTCTGTGGGCTGTGTTCCCTGGTGTCCTCAGTCCCTCTGGCTTCTACATCTTTATTACTTTTCTTCTATGGGGTTCACAGAGTTCTGCCTAATGTTTGGCTGTGGGTTTCTGCATTTGCTCCCATCAGCTGCAGAAAACTTCTCTGATGATGACAAGGCTAGAAGAATATCATTAGGAATCATTTCATTTACCTTTTGGTTGTTTAATTTTTTAAATATTTTATTTATTTATTTGGACATAGTTGTGTTTGGTTCTACCTAAGGTCTCTGGTGCCCAGCTTCAATTTTCTAGCTACTGAGGAAGTATCAGGCACGGGCTCCCTCTCATGATGTAGACCACTAATTGGGTGGAACCTCCCATATGCTCTGAGCCACCATTGCCCCAGCACATCTTGATGGCAGAATAGGTTTTAGATCAGTGGTTAGGCGACTGGCTCATGTCCCAGTCCCACCACTGAAAGCCTTGCCTAGTTACAAAAGATGGACATTTCAGATTCTGTATGGCTAGTTTCTCAAACTTTTGATCACAGACACATTTGATTGATTTTTCCCCACACCTTTGTTTATAGGCATAAGCATTCCAAAGAAAGGCCATGCATGCATAAATTAAAATCTAAAGTATTATTATAAGAAAAGTATGAAATAAGTTCAATTCTATCCAGGTTGTATGCTAAAGTAAAAATAAAAAATTACATGGCAATTCTTGACAAATAACTTTATATTAAGATACACGTACCAGGTCTTCCGAGCATGTGTTACCGTTTGAGTGACACTCTTGACAGTGGAAGTGTGTGTGTTTTTGACTCTTGTGCCTGCCCCTGGGACCCTTTCCTCCTGTTGAACTGCGATATCCAGCTTCAATGTGAGGGCTTTGCCTCGTCTTACTGTGTTTTATTTTGTCATATTGGCTGCTTACTCTCAAAGGCCTGCTCTTTTCTGAAGAGGGAGGGAAGTGGAATGGATTGTGTGAAAGAGGAATCTATTTTCAATAATAAAAAACATATGTTCTTGGGAGCAGTGGAAAGAGTCAGATGCAGATATTTGCACCCAACCAATGGACACAAGCTGCTGACCTTTGTGGTTGAATTAGGGGAAGGCTGAAAGAAGCTGAGGAGGAGGGCAACCCTGTAGGAGGACAAGCAGCCTCAATTAATCTGGATCCCTGAGATCTCTCAAACACTGCACCACCAAAATGGCAGCATACACCAGCTGATGTGAGGCCCCCAACACACATACAGCAGAGGACTGTCGGGTCTGTGTTCAATCAGAGATGATTCACCTAACCCTCAAGAGACTGGAGGCCCCAGGGAGTTTAGAGGTGAGGTGGGGTGAGGGATAAGGGTTGGGACAGCCTCGTGGAGACAGGGCATTGGGTTGGAGATATAGAATGTGGTACATTCATTCGGGGGATAGATAGGGGGTGGGGAATAAAATCTGGAGTGTAAAAATAAATAAATAAATAAATAAATAAATAAATAAATAAATAAATAAAATTAAACATAAAACAAACATGTACTCAGAGAGCTTGTAAAAATTAAAATATTTTAAATTGAGAAAGAGATTGGGAGGAAAGAAAGGAAGGGAAACTGCAGTTAGAATACAAACTAAATAAAATAATTTATTAATGGAGGTACCTAATAACATAATGCATAGTTATCACATTCATCCTTATTATCAAGAATAACTGTTTCCTTAGATGATGGAAACTTGGCATTCTTCCTATAATGACAGAGACAAAATTACAAAACATGAGTGAAAAATTATAACCAATGTTGTCCTTTAATCAAAAGTTCAGTTATAAGAAGGTCATTTAAGAGAATAAGATCATGGAGTGGGAGTTCTGAATTCCAGTGAGTCGTAAGCCTCCCTTATATATTTCATGATATCAGTAACACAAGTGTATCGGGCAGCTAATCTTCATCCTGCTCTAACTAATCACATAAAACCAGCCTATTGTAAGTGATTAATATGCTTCAGAGCCACAGGAAAAATGGGCATGGATGTGCCATTCAAGATGTGATTGTATTAGTTACTTTGCTTGTTGTATGATGGAATACTTGAAACAATTTTATAAAGATTTTGCCCATATTCAGGGTACATCTTCCTATCTCAATTAGCCTTGTTTGTATAATTCCCCCACAGTCATATCCAGAGGCTCATCTCCTAGGTGATTGAACACCCTATCAAATTACTGACCAATGTTAGCCATCACAATGGTGGTCTTTAAAGTTGCATTTTTTACTTAACATATTTTTATTAATTCTTTGGAAATTTCATGATACACCACATTCTCAGTTTCTGGTGTTTCCATGTCCAACCCCCACCCTTGTGACCTCCTCGCTGGAGTATGACAAAATTCTCAGTCGGAGTCCCTTAAATAGAACTGAGTCCTTCCCCTTCCGTATGCCGCCAAAAGCCATCGTTTGTGGAGCACTACACCTCAACATCTCCATCACAATTTTTAAGAGTTCGTTTTGATAGTTTCTTATTTTAAGAAGTTGCTTTGCGGGAGGGAATGACAGGGGTTATCACAGAAGCCTTTCATATCCTTCTTTCTAAACTATGCATCCGAAATTATCAATATCATTGCCAAAGTTGCTTCCTTGCTCTTTACAGTCAGGGGCAACATGGATGATGGTCTTCCATACGGTTTCTGGTGACAGCATATACCATAACCAACACCTGGCTGCAATAGAGCCAGAGATCCAGACAAGGCCCTTTGAGGCAGCCTAAATCATAGATATCACCATGACCTCACATAGCAGTGCAGGCCACTCCCATCAATACAGCCCATCGGCATGGCTTCAGGCTCAGCATACACCATGGACATTGAATAGCATTATATGGTAACTTGGGCTTAAAACATCAACCCGGTCCTCAGCTGCATCAAGAGAACTGACCCACACATGGCACGCAGTGGCGTCATGTACTACAGTGGTGGTTCCTCAAGGAGGTACAAACCAGGAAGTGAACCATTCTTATCTCCAGCCTCCATCATTATCCATAGTCAGGTCAATCTCTGGGCCAGATGGCATGTTCAGCGGCTGATTTTGCGTCTGTTTCAGGCTGGTGCATACTACCTTGCCAACCCCACTGGGTAAACACATGTTTGACCGCAGACCTCAGCCCTCTCTAATGTCTATCATTACCAACAATTCTCCAGTCCCGCCTCTCTCACAACATAAGCACTGTTCTGCTCTTTTATCTTTCTTTTCTACCTCTCCATCACACATTTGTTCTTCATAGTGGTGACAGGTCAGTGTTATTGCAAGCATGGTGCAGATCACCCTGGACATTTTTATATCATGAGATAAAATCAAATATACACATTATATTTCTATATAAAAAATCAGATGTCTTACGAATTCTAGTATTCAGTTTTCATCCAGGTGCTTTTATTTAATATGTGTAAATATATTTACTTGTTTAAAACTAGAGTGAACAAATTGTAAAGCAAGCATCTTTTCTTTCCACATGTTAAAAAACAGAGTTAGAAGTAATTAGTATGTTAGTAATTAATATGTTTGTAGTAGGTGGACTTGCAGACTTAATGAAACTTAAAATCGCAGTCACACCTCTGGAGATATTCTTAATGCACTTAGAGAATTAACTGTTGGGGGGTGGGTGTGAAGCCACATTCAAAGTAATGACACTTTTTAAGCAGCTTTACAGTTATACAGACAGGAAAATGGTTCCTTGACTTCTTACATTTTTTTGTGCAAGTTGTTTTTGTGGCTAAAGCTGTCTTCCTCTGTTGGTATCATAGTACAGCATCTTTGGATGGCTTTCTTATTTTCTTATTTATTTATTTATTTATTTATTTATTTATTTTAAACAGTCAATTGCTTCACTTATTGAGACCTGTAACCTACGAGTGTAATAGTCTACTTTAAACTAGAAGCATTAACTTTTTTTGAAATACATATACAACACTTTTCCTTCTTAAAAATATGATTGGGATTTTTTTAATGGCAGGTGAAAAAATTATGACTCTTTAGTGAAAGATGAAAGCAGAAAATAACATCCTTCTTTTAAAAGAACAATTATTTTTTGCTTTCAACTTTCACTCAACAGCCTTTATGTTAATGATGCCTGCCTGCTTTTCTTTCCAAACTCAGACCTTTGGGCTGCTTTGTATCAATATAGCACAAGATAAAGACTGAGGAATTCTATTCTAAACTTTATTCACGAAGATGGCTAAACAAAATGGTATGCCAAGATATCTGAATTTCTAAAATTCTTAACAGTAGTATGTATATTAGTATGTTGAGTGTAGCAAAATAGAGCCAATGATTTCTTACTCTAGGACATAATTTATTTATTCATTTATTTGCCCAACTTATGTTATGGGTAAGAGTAAGGTTCACATCCAAAACAAAGATTCTTTGGCTTTTTAATGAAGAACAAAACTCAAAACTCAACTACTTTCTAGATATTTCCAGGCCCTCAGCACTTGTTTGAGACTGCGTTTTGCACTGAGAAGCTAATAGGATCTCTATGCAGAAGACCATTGTTGGACTTCCCACATTGTATAAGTCAAACTAATAAACCCATTTTCAATATATATATATATATATTATTTCTATTGATTTCATTTTGCAGAGAGCTTTGTTTAATAAGGTGTTTCAGGAAAGCCTAGTCTTCTGGAGAAGTGTTTGAGCCAATAAGAATTAATAAATCAAGAGGGGGAAAGGTGATGAGATGTTGGGATTCGACTCCTAGCAGAAAGTAGCTATCATCTTTGCAACCATCACAGGCCATATACTCTGACAAGAGACTTGTTTTCAATAGCCTACAACAGCTGAGCACACTCTGATGAACATCTTGTTTACATCACATATTTTGTTTTGCTGTTTAGTGTCCCCAGCTGCAAGGCACACTTGGTAAAGTGTCTTCAGCTGTGTTCCCCTACTTGTGCTTATAAATACCCAGGATTTCCTTTCAATAAATGAGACTAGAGACTTGGTCACACCCTCTGTATTGTCTCCATTCTTCCTGTCTCTTCCAACCCCACTCTCTCTCTTGCTAGACCCTGTTTTCTGATCCCCTTGGACCAGAGCACTTAGCCCCAAGCTGGGCAGTGCAGGCCACAACATAGTGGCCCCTAAACATGGGGCAGAATGGTCCTCAACAATGAGAAACAAAGAAGAGAATAACAATTAATAAGTGATAGTGGGGCCATAAATTTGAAAATTTCAGGAGAGCCTGAAGGGGTAGAGTTTAGAGAAAGAAGGGGTATGAAAAAGTCATATAATTCAATTATGATCTCAAAAGAACCCCTACATAATATTATAGGGAACTACAGCTAACTTCTAAATATGTCTCTGTAAATGTCCAGTACCAGCCTTCCAAATGAAGACTGTTATTTCCAATATTGGATTGATTTCTAGACCAGTACATGATTGAGTCCAAATAATTGGTCACATTTAAGAAAAATACAAGAGTCATTATAACTTCTTTTTGATTCACTGTTTCATGACGTCTAAAAACTTGAGGGAAGGTACCTTGTCCCATCATGGGTATAGGTAAGCAAAGGTGGGTGGGAAACATATGTCTAATACAGCTTCCCAGTCACCATTGTCAGGGCACTCAGCAAGCTGACAGGTCAGCATCATTCTTTGTCTACATTTCAGATGTTATCCTCTTTCCCCATTCTCCCCTGCCCAGAAACCCCTTACCCATTCTTCCTCCTCCTATTTCTATGAGGGTGTTTCCCTCCCCACCCTCAAATTCCCCCTTAGCCTTCCTGGAACCAAGTCCTTCCTCTCCTACTGATGCCTGACAAGGCCATCCTCCACTACATATAAAACTGAAGCCATGGGTCCCTCCATGTGTGTTCCCAGGCTATTTGTGTAGACCCTGGGAGCTTTGATTGGTTAGTGTTGTTCTCCCCATGAGGCCACAAGCCTTTTCAACTCCTTCAGTCTTCTAACTCTTCCATTGAGGACCCAGTGATCAGTTCAATGGTTAGCTGCTAGCATTCGACTCTGTATATGTCAGGCTCTGGCAGAGCCTCTCAAAAACAGGTATATCAGGTTCTTGTCAGCATGCACTTCCTGACATCCATAACAGTATTTGTATTTTGTGATTGCACCCTGGATGGATCCCCAGGTGGGGCACTCTCTGGAAGGTCCCTCTTCCAGTCTCTGCTGCACATATTATCTCTATTTTGCTACTGTGAGTTATGTTAGCAAGAGATAAAGTTGGGACAGAATCTGGATTTCAAACAAGTGTTAGTGCATGTGTTAAGGCTCGTTTAATTATCAAGTTAAAAATACTTTTGTTTCTTCTACAGTATTTAATGTAAGTTCTATTGATTGTACCCTTTCGAATTGTGTTCATGTCAGTTACAGAAGTCTATCCATAACATTTTTTGTTTTTTGATTTTTATCCTTAACAGCTTTTGTTTTATTGCCCTGAGTAACACGGAGTCTTGGTCTTCTGAAAAAAAGCTTACAAGTACTAAAAGAAGTAAGTCAGAGGGTAGTGGGCTTGATTATTGCTGGTATAACAGCCCTAATTACATTAATTGCTAGCACCACTGCTTCTGTAATTGCTTTAACACAAAAAGTTTAGACAGCTAATTTTGTTAACCATTTAGCAAAAAATGTTACTAATATATTGAATATACAAGAGGATTTAGGTAGGCATTTGGAACATCGGATAGATGCTCTTTATTCTATTCAAATTATTGGAAGAAGGTTCAGAGTTTAAGAGTAAGGAGCCATCTTGACTGTCATGCTAAATACAATTGGCTTCATGTTAGTTCTAAAATTTATAATGGTAGTCATTTTAATTAGGAAAAAGTTTACAGACACTGAAGTGTATTTGGCATAATTCTAACACCTCTCTGGATATTTTAACTTTTCATAGTGAGCTTATGAATTCAAAGAATGCTGCTCCATTGAGCATTGATGTGGCAGATACTGCTGATAAAATTACCCATGACCTGAGGTCAGTATGTCTATTTTGGTCAAGCTTCAAGAATGGCATATATAGCTTGATCATGCTAGTCCTTTTTGTCTTGGGAATACTTTTATTTCTGCCCATAGTGTTAAAGCTTGTCTTTAGCAACATCAACATGTTGGCAGTCAAAGTACATGGCTTGAACCTGAAAATGAACCCCCAGACAGAATTATTAAATTAACAAGCTGTCAAGCCAAGAATGTATAAGGTTCTGCACAGAGCCTTACCAACCTAAGACAGAAGTGCATTGCTTTTGATAATGCATATTCCATGATGACTAAGTAAGGCATTCTTGGCAGAACAACCTAAGACAGGCTCAGTTTTGTTTATGAAATAAAAAAGGGGGAGAGGCGGAGAGCTTTTGCCGTGTTTGGCAAGAATTTGACATGGGCCAAGGACAAGGAAATGGACTGCTTGGCAGGAATATGACATTGGCCAAGGGCAAGGAAGTGGGCTTTGGGTAGGAATCTGATATTAGGTTAGAACAAAGAAATAATTTTAGGCAGAAATCTAAATCTTGGGGTAGAACAAAGAAGTAATTTCAAGCAGAAATCTATATATTAGGCTGGAACAAAGAAGTAATTTCAGGCAGGAATCTAAATCTTCAGGTAGAACAAGGGAGTAGGCTTCAGACATGAAAATGACTTTGGGCTAGGACAGGGAATTAGGCTCAGATACTTTGGTCATCCTCATAAGCCCTTAGAAACAGTGATCATGGGACTGTTGATGGAACTTTGTTTATTGCCTTACTTGTTCTTTTACTATTTGTGTTTATTGTCTTGCTTGTTCCTTGACTATTTGCATCTATTGTATTGCTAGTTCCTCAACCTAGAACTGACCTGAATACTTGCATGTAATTAAAATGGTATAAAAGCAAAAAGGAGGAGTGGGGTGGGATGGGGGTTCTAGGGAGGGGAAATGGGGAAAGGGAATGCATGGGAAATGTAAATAAAATATCCAATTAAAAAAATCCCTGCAGGTAAAAAGGTGATAATGTGCATTTAACAACTATCATCAACAGTTCTGGCTACAACCATATTACACTGTTATCTAGAGGGTCAGATCTTACCAAAATGTTAGATACTCCTTAGCTTAGGTTTACAAACATCAAAATGAAGAATAAAATTAAAAAGAATTACTCAAATGTCTTTGTTAAATAATATTGAAAACATGAAGTTTTTAATCTCTAAATTAAGCAAAACTGAAAAGATTTTGAATTAGGTTGACTGCTCATTCTAAGTAATACTCCTCATAAATTATTTCATCCATCAAATGAACTGGTTTGTTAACATTACCTGTATACATGTCTTTTAAATGCAAAACCTAGGTAAAGGCATTCTATATTAAAATCAATCCCATATCAACATTCTCTCTTCTTTGTTGGCTGTCTTTAATATCAGTATCTGTAATTTTGAATCTTCAAGGTTAGGGCACCTTCATGCATTAAATCCAAGAAGTCTTTACTTGACTGGGTTTGTGATGCTATTTTTGGAGTTGATAAATTGTCACTGTATAATGACTCTATACAATATTTTTAAATTATGTATAAAATATACTTTATATCTATAATGTTATTATACAATGAGCCAGTGCTGTTTCTGGTCCTTAACATTTTGAATTCTATTGTTAGGAATCTGATATAGTTTGACTTATTATGTTTCCTTGACTTAGAATGTAGTTATGAACAAAACAATGATTAATATGGTTAGAAAATTTTTAATGAAATTTACAGTAATTAAATCCCCACTGTGTATACAAATGTGTATCCAAATATGTATTTACATGAAAATATATATATGCATGTAATACAGTCTTTAATAGGTATTTAATTGTAATTTGCACATATTTATGAACTATAATATTGAACTATATTTTTACATGTTTGTGAATATAAAAAACCATATATGTTTATTATATGTGGATACACATACATAAATTTGACACTATTTATATTTAACATGATAGCATATATTTTTCAACTAGAATTTTTTGAAACCTATACATAATATACAAAATAATATTTGTTTATGTTTAAAAAATGGAAAAATAACCTAATGTCTTTCCTACTCACTCAAGCCATTGTCTTAACACTAAACCTAAATGAAACAAGGCTTGTTATATATAACATGACAACATAGCGAACTCACAATTTGTCTTTTAGTCAAAAACTTGACATATTAAGCATTGGGAGTAAAATTGCTGCTAAAAATTAAAACTCACCAGATTAAATACTTTTTAAATTGTCTTTCCAATAAAATCATGTTTTTCATGTATATCTCTTTCTCAAAGCCATAAATCATTATCTTCCTAAAAAATTTTCCCAATGGTCTGTTCTTCACGACTTGTAAGGGACAACACTGCCTTAGGTTGGGCTTCTATTGCTCTGCACCTGTAAGTTTCAAGCCAGTTAACTTTTAGCCCAGAAGAAATAAAATATTCGACTTAATAAATTTGCGAAAAATGCGTGGAAACCACAACAAATTCCTATGATAGTTCTAAATCTTCTTGGAACATATTTCATAGTCCCTGAGCTGTGAGCATGTTTGAAGATAAAGCAGCCTGGTGAAGGCAGGATGAAACCTTTATTCACATCTGCCAGCTAATAGAAGGATAAAACGCTACAGCTGCCAGGGTGAGTATTAATCATTTGAAAGGGGGAAATTGTATTAATCTCTTGTGCATGCTCTGTTTATATATGAGTACTATTTATGCATTGTATGCCATGTTTTTGCTAAAATAACCCTGCCCTTGATAAGCCATGGGGAAGTTTTCTGACTGGAAATAATTCACACACTGCAAAGTTTAAGTGTCAGCATACATTAGTGATAGAGAAATGCCAGTTGTATTATTAAATGCAAAGAATCAGAAGAGTACATTGAAATCTAAACTCTTTTCCTTAACCAAGACAGTACATAAGATGATTTTTAAATTTCTCTAATATAGCTACGTGTTACGTTTTCAACAAGACCAAAACAAAGGTAGTTGTATGACATTGGATTATATTTTCACTTTATTATTAGGAATATAGTTTAATTAATTTTAATTTCAGTCTCAAATAATGCTATTTTTTTAAATCAAAATTACTTAAGAACTTGTAAATGTGCAGGTGTTTCTCTGACCGTACAGGAGAATGATTCTGTTCTACGAATGGTATCTCAAGTAGCCCCTGCAAGTCCTTCAGGAATGTCCTGACTCAGAGTTATTGACAGCCAGAATGTTTTTGTTATGTGTCTGAGTACTATGTACAAACAGCTCCCCAAAAGACCAGTAAGCTGCAGGGGAACGATATGATAAATGACTGTTGAATCTGACTCTCAGCAGTTGAGAATTTACAACATTTAACTCCTCCTCCTCACTCCAACTACAGCCTTGAACCTCCATTCCCTTTTAATTCTATAATAAAACCTCTTTTTCTATAATTATCATTTTATACAACACACACAGAGAGAGAGAGAGAAAGAGAGAGAGAGAGAGAGAGAGAGAGAGAGAGAGAGAGAGAGAGAGAGAGA
>JANHMN010000013.1:1959007-2002802 GCA_030674055.1 Rhabdomys pumilio | reverse complement strand
TATATATATATATATATATATATATATATATATATATATATATATATTAGAAGAATAGTTGTTTTTTCTTAGTGACCAAGAACTATCTTGTATCAGGGTCTTGGTCTTATTAACAGTGTCAGATATGAGCTCTAACTCATGGAATGGGTTTTAAATCCAATTAAATGTGATTAAATATTTTTGTGCCATTGCTTACATCTTAGATGTAGCTGTAGGTAGGTCTCTATTATAAAGATCAATAATGCATTTTTGTTCATCTGACTTTTAAAAACTATTTAGAAATTTGAAATATTAAAATGTTTATTTCATTTTCTAGAGTTATTTTATATTCTTTCCCCTCAAAAAAATCAGCTTAAAAAAAACCTAGCTAAAATATCATGGTTTGAATATGCTTGGCCCAGGGCATGGCACTGTTCGGAGATGTGGCCTTGTTGGAGTAGATGTGGCCTTGTTGGAGGAAGTGTGTCACTGTGAGAGTAGGCAATGACACCTTCCTCCTAACCATGTGAGAACCAGTCTTCTTCTATCAGCCTTCAGATAAAGATGTAGAACTCTCAACTCCTTCTGCACCATGCCTGCCTAGATGCTGCCACGCTCCCTTTTTGATGATAATAGACTGAACCTCTGAATCTGTAAGCAAGCTCCAATTAAAAGTTGTCCTTATTAGAGTTGCCTTGGTCATGGTGTCTGTTCCTTGTAGTAAAACCCTAACAAGACATGAAATTAGTGAAATAATATCTTTGAATTAATGGAGAAATTATATGTATATTTACAGCTTTAACCAAATATTTCATAACAAGGATATTTTATGGTGAACTTCAGTACAGTTTCTATATTGGTAAAGAAAAATTTAAAAAGAGAAGACCAGAAAAATAAATACACAAATGAAAATGATATCAGTATTTTATTGTCAGTGCTAATGAGAGGAAGGAGAACATGAGTAGCCACTGGCATGTTAATTATATAATCACTTTCTGAAAAATATTTAGAATTAGGAAAGAAGCTGTCCCAAACCTTTCTCAGATTCTGATGTCACCCACTACCATAGGTTTCCTCACATTGTAGACAAATCATTTCTGTAATGATTCTCTTTATTTATCAACATGACACAAACTAGAATCACCAGGGAAGAAAGTCTTAAAAGATTGAATTAATTGATGTGGTAAGACCAAATCTAGTTTGTCATGCTACTCCTTAGGCAGAGGGTCCTGAGCTGTGTAAGAATGAAAAAATTGACTTGAGAATAAGCTAGCAGACAAGAGAGCATGCATATAATTATTTTGTTCTTCAACTTGCTGTGGATATGATGTGACTACATTATTTCTTGTTGGGGTATTTCATCATATAAATAGAAATGAAACCTGGAAAACCCTTGATCTTAGCATTTGCATCTGTAATAATATATACCTTTATTTTTCAAGGTAACAGGCAATAAATTGCTACATTACTCTAGTATGGGTACATTTTAAACTGTATCCTACTTGAATTAAAATAATTTCAAACTCACAACTGGTGATTAAGATATCAACTCTTGGGAGGATATAATGCAGCCTAAACTGGAGATCCAGTCTTCTACTGCTCTGTGTACATCCTTGAAAAACCAGACACTCAGATTTCAGTAAGAAAATCAGTTTACAGGTTTAATATTCTGAGAAACCCAAATATACATAGTCAGAATTGAGAAACCTGAAAACCTTCAAAGTCACAGAGTACCTCAAAGGATATTATCTGTCATTCCTCTGCATTTTATAAGAAAAATGTGCCTCTCAAAAATATTGCTTCTTCAGGAAAATATATTGAAATTGAAACATAAAAATAAAGAAGAACTCATATGAGATATTATTGCAGGAAATTTGAAATCTGCCTCCCACATAAATATCTGAGAAAACAATTGAGTTTCTTTAACAAAAGTATAAATCCTGTGAAGTTTGTATCATATAATCTTAGAAAATGTTTTGTAGCACCTGATCAGGAAATACGTTGCTACTAAAGAGAGTACACCAGGGAGGCTCAGATTTATATAAACATGATTTCATGAGCTCCTGTGAGCTAGTGCCGTAAGAGTCTTAATTCTAATATTTATTATAATATAATACAGTAATAAAGAGTTAAATGAGTACATATCTTTGTTTTCAAGAACAGATTGATGTCTAATTTATAATTTATGCATATTCCAGAATTTGTGGGGAGCAGAACTCAAGATGGCTCCTGGCTGGGTACCAGATGCCCTGGTGTGTTGGTTCACTGTTTCAGGAAGCAAGAGTGGCACGTAGTCTAGGCTTTACCGTGCATGCTTTCTGCTTGTTCATTGTTACATAAGATCAGGCCATGTGACGTATGTGCTCAACACCAATCGAGAACGACTTCGTGGCAGGTTCTGATTGGAAAGGACACAGAGATTTAAGGGCTGGGAGCTAGAGCTCGGGGGCTTTTTACTATACTTCAAAGTTCCTGAATAAACCAGTGATGGGAAGAAGAACCCATGTCTGTTGTCTATTGTCTGCTGGTCGAATCAGGAGGTGACAAGAATTATTTGTTGAATCAATAAAAAAAGAGAGAAAAAAATGAGTATCGGGTTTCTACTTACATTATTGAAGCTAGTCACATTCTATTGTAGGAAGAAAGGCTTAACTGCTGTTGTCTTTAATGTCTTCATTGTTGGATGACATGTGTTGTGCTAGTCACATAACAATGAGACAGGACTTCCATACTCACCAATACAGTAAAAGTGAGGAGGCAATTAAACATACCCATAGAGAGTGGGGAAATTCCTTAATTGGTAAAGTGCTTGCCATCATAGCATTAAACAGGAATGCTGTTGCACATCCTAGAATCTCAGCACTTGAAGTAGAAGGCAATAGAAGCGAAAATTCAGGATAATCCTTGGCTACCTAGCAAGCTTGAGGCCAGGCCAGGATACACAAAACCATAAAAATAAATAACCTTTGTAAAATGACTATAAGAAGTATTTTTAGAGTCCTCTAGCACTTGACAAACAAGGATGGCAGATCTTCAGGAGAACAAATGAAAAGTAGTTGTCTGTGAAGAATCACCTTCTTGCAGGCTATCATTATAACAACATGAATTGTTGGCGTAGAAGAGGCAAATGAGACACCTGCATATAACCACTTGGAAATAAAGAGTATTCTCATTAAGGAGATGGAATTGATTAAGCTATGAGCTACAACTTAATAACTATGAAATAAGAAACATGTTTACTTAACCCAAAGTCGTCATATTTATGTGTCCATAAGTAATTCCTTCTAAAAAAATAAACACTTCACAGCATCAATTATATTTTGTAAAATAGATTTAGGTTTATTATCTACAACTTTGCAGTGCATTATCAAATAAGCATCTTAGTCATGAGGTGAAATTCTTACACATCTAGACTTTCTTCCTCAGTTTTCATTACTGATTTTCCATCCTTAAAAATCATAAAGTATCCTAACTTCACTGTAGAAACTAGCAGGGCCTGCATCAAAATCCAATTGTATGCTCACAGTTATAATTATTCAGTATATATTATGTGTATATATTCTCTTGTGTGTGCAGGTCTCTCTCTCTCTCTCTCTCTCTCTCTCTCTCTCTCTCTCTGTGTGTGTGTGTGTGTGTGTGTGTGTGTGTTTACAATCTGGGTTTTTATTGTTTTGGAGACAAGTTCTCTTGTCTGAATCTCACTACTTAAACTAGAAGGGCCGGTTTGCTGTTAAATCCCAGGAATTTATTTACCTTTGCTCCTATAATGCTGGCATAATATATATACATTATTGATACCACATTAGGCATTTTAAAATTCTGGGTTCTGGGAACTAAATGCAGGTCCTTAGGTTTACTTCCTCAACAGAACTTTCTTATCAGCTCAGATTTTCCTTTTTAGGCAAAGACAAAAGCAGGTTTACATTTACAGTCAAGTGACTGAGAATTGATTAGAGAGCAATAAGTTAAATGTACATAAGAAAAGAGATGAATAACAAGGCCATGATGAGAAGGCTGGAGTGGAATTAAGATTTATAAATACCAACAAAGACATTGTTCTGATTGTGATAATGAAACCAAGATATAGTCTGATAAAAAATTGCATATAGTGATATAGTGAATAGAAAAGAAACAAGATTATTCTTGAAGTTGCTGATATTCTGACCAAATCAAGAAATGGATCACCTGCCAAAAAGATGTTTACAAAGCTGAGATATCAAAGACACAGAAGATGATAATTCAAAATATAACTCAAGTAGAATAATAAGACATAGATACCAGAAAGTCCAAATAATATGAAAGAGAAAATAAATAGTCACAAATGAGTAATGAATGTATTATTACTTGCCACATATCTGTGATTATTTTGAAGAATACAAAGAAACTGGATGGGTTGCATGGTTACAACAGCCTCTATAATTAAAAGCTCATTATGGAGGATTCCAGAGTTCTATTGCTCCTACCAGGAAATTCAGAGTTAAAACAGAAAAAAAAAAGAAGGAAAAATTCTTTGGATGAATGAGAATGGTTAAAACTTTGAGAAATGGATCAGATTATTGCTTGATTTTCTGGAAGCCAAGCTACCTTCAAGTGAATTTGGAAAAAGAATGTTAAAATTCATTCAACAAAGAAACGTCTAAACTAAAATTCTACAATTATAAGTGTCATCAGACACTGGCACATTTCAAAATTTAAGATAGTGTCTTGGTTTTAGGTCAGTTTGGTATAGAATTTCATAACTAAATAATAGAATTTATCTGATATTAAATGCCAGATACATTCTCTAAATCATGATGCCCAGAAGGGCACCAATCAGCCACTGAACATTGAAATATGTTCACAATGACTAAGGAACTGAGGTTGAATTACATTTATTATAATTCATCAAAAGAAATTTAAAAACAATGAGCCATGTATCAAACTTTTCATACAAAAACACAAATTTCAAACTTTTATTGTAACTAATGCAACTGCATAAGGGAAAGTCCATGAGTATATCTGTTAAAGAAGAAATCAATCAAAGGCAAGTGGCACACCCGAGCTCTAGAACTTGATGTGATAAAATGATTCTTCCATTTTTTGGGTATATGCCCAAGAGTGTTATCACTGGGTCTTCAAGTAATGCTATATCCAACTTTCTGAGGAACCACCAGGCTGCTTTCCAGAGTTGCTATACCAATTTACAATCCCATCTAACCTGGAGGAGTGTTCCTCTTTCTTTACATCCTCCTCAGCATCTGCTATCAACTGAGTTTTTAGTCTTAGCCATTCTGACTGGTGTGAAGTGGAATCTCAGGGTGGTTTTCACTTGCATTTTCTTGATGACTAAAAATGTTGAACATTTCTTTAGGTGCTTCTCAGCCATTTGAGTTTCCTCAGTTGAGAATTCTTTGTTGAGCTCTCTACCCCATTTTTTAATAGGGTTATTTGGTTGTCTGGATTCTAATTTCTTGAGTTATTTGTATATATTGGATATTAGCCCTCTATCAGATGTAAGATTGGTTAAGATTTTTTCCTAATCTGTTGGTTGCTGTTTTGCCCTATTGACAGTGTCCTTTGCCTTACAGAAACTTTACAATTTTATGAGGTCCCATTTGTCAATTCTTGATCTTAGAGCATAAGCCATTGGTGTTCTGTTCAGGAACTTTTCCCCTGTGCCTAGGTATTCATGGATTTACCCCACCTTCTCTTCTATTAGTTTCAGTGTATCTGGTTTTATGTAAAGGTCCTTTATCCACTTGGACTTGAGCTTTGTACAAGGAGATAAGAATGGGTCCATTTGGATTCTTCTACATGTTGTCCTCCAGTTGAACCTGCACCATTTGTTGAAAATGCTGTCCTTTTTTCACTGGAAAGTTTTAGCTCCTTTGTCAAAGATCAAGTGACCATAGGTATGTGGGTTCATTTCTGGGTCTTCAATTCTATTGCATTGGTCTTCCTGCCTATCTGTACTAATACCATGCAGTTTTTATCGCTATTGCTCTGTGGTACAGCTTGAGGTCAGAGATGGTGATTTCCGCCAGAAGTTATTTTATTGTTGAGAATAGTTTTTGCTATCCTGGATTTTTTGTTATTCCAAATAAATTTGCAAATTGTTCTAACTCTAAGATGTTCCAACATATAACAAGGACACATGCTCCATTATGTTCAAAGCAGTCTTATTTATAATAGCCAGAAGCTTATTTATAATAGCCAGAAGCTGTAAAGCTGTAAAGCTGTAAAGAACCCACATGTCCTTCAACAGAGGAATGGATACAGAAAATGTGGTATATTTACACAACTATTCACCAATTAAAATCAATGAATTCATGACATTCTTAGACAAATGGATGGAACTTGAAAATATCATCCTGAGTGAGGTAACCCAATCACAAAAGAACACACATGGTATGCACTCACTGACAAGTGGGATATTAGCCCAAAAGTTCACAATACATAAGATACTACAACTCACAAACCACATGAAGCTTAAGAAGAAGGAAGACCAAAGTGTGGGTGCTTTGGTCCTTCTTAGAAAGAGTAACAAAATTCTCAATGGAAAAGTACAAAGACAAAGTGCATAGACTGGAGAGAAGACTGTCCCACCTGGGGATCCATCCCATGTACAGTCACCAAATGCAGACACTATTATAGATGCCAAGAAGTGCATGCTAACAGGAGCCTGATACACTTGTCTCCTGAGAGTCTCTGCCAGAGCCTGACATATACAGAGGCGGAAGCTCACATCTAACCATTGAACTGATTATGGAGTCTCCAATAGAAGAGTTAAGGAGAAGACTGGAGGAGCTGAAGGGGCTGGTGGCCCCTTGGGGTGAGCAACAATAACAATCAACCAAAGCTCCCAGGGTCTAAACTATCAGCCTGGGAACAAACATGGAGGGACCCAGGCTCCAGCTCTATATGTAGGTGAGGATGACCTTGTCGGGTACAGGTGAGAGAGGAGGCCATTGATCCTGAAAAGGCTGAATGCCCCAGTGTGGAAAAATTAGAGAGCAGGTAGGCTGGAATGGGTGGATAGATAAGGGTATACCCTAACAGAAGTAGGAGGAGGGGGATGGAATAAGTGGTCTAGGGGAATAATGGGGAAAGGGGATAACATCTGAAAGCTAAAGTATCCAATTTAAAAAAAATTAATTGAAGCTGAGCATTTGAGACTTTTTTGTCAACAATTTAATATTACCCATATTACTGGGATTCCTTATAATCCTCAAGAACAGGGTATTATGCAAGCAGCCCATGGAAATTTAAAACAATGTCTTCATAAAATAAAAAATGGGGAGGTATATTCCTGTACATTACAAGTTTACTTAAATCATGCTCTTCTTATTTTATTTTATTTTTTTTTAATTAGATGCCAAGGAATTTTCTGCTGAGTGTCTAACTAGGCATACTTATGCCTATGTGAAGAGAAAGGATCCACTTACTGGCATATGTCATGATCTCAATCATGTATTTAATATGGGGAAGAGAGCATGTTTGTGTTTTTTCTGTAAGATGATGAAGGAGCGTGGTGGCTGCCAGAGTGATTGGCGAGACATGTTGATGCTGGAACAAAGAATGATGCTGACCTGTGAGCTTGCTGAGTGCCCTGACAATGATGACTGGATAGCTGTATTGGACATATGTTCCTGACCCACCATTGCTTTCCTATATCCCAGATTGGATAAGCTGCCTTGCCTAAAGTTTTTAGAACTTGTTGGTCAGAGAATCAAAAAGAGATGTTACAATGAGTCTTGTATTTTTCTTAAATGTGACCAGTTATTTGGACTCAATCATGTACTGGTCAAGAAATCAATCCAATATTGGAAATAACGATCTTCATTTGGAAGGTTGGATCTGGACATTTTCAGAGACATATTTAGAAGTTAGTCACAGTTCTCTATGATGTTATGTTAGCAAGAAATAAAGTTGGGACAGGATTTGGATTTCAAACAAGTGTTAGTGCATGTGTTAAGGCTCTTCTAATTGTCAAGTTAAAATTACTTTTGTTTCTTCTATAGTATTTATTATATTTTGCATTGATTGTACACTTTCTAATTGTGTTAGTATGTTGAAACCTGGCATTTCTGTTAAGGGGGTATATCAACCAGCTTTTGCTTTATTCCTCTGAGTATTACAGAACCTTGGTTTTCTGAAAAAAGCTTTGAAGTACTGGAAGAAGTGAGTTAGACTTGAAGCAGAAACAAGAGGGTAGTGGACTTGATTATTGCTGATTTAACAGCTTTAATTACATTAATTACTAGCACCACTGCTTCAAACACAAGTTAAGACAGCTATTTTGTTAACATTTTAGCAAAAATAATGTTACTAATGTGCTTAGTATACATGAGGATTTTGATAGGAATTTGGAACATCTGATTGATGCTCTTTATCCTATTCAAAGTATTGGAAGGAGGTTCAGAGTTTAAGAGTAAGAAGCCATCTTGAGTGTCATGCCAAATACCATTGGATTCATATTAATTCTAAAATTTACAGTGGTAAATTTTAATTAGGAAAGAATTTAAAGATACTTGCATGGTATTTGACATAATTCTAACATCTCTCTGGCTGCTTTAACTTTGCATAGTGAGATTATGAATTTAAAAAATGCTGTTCTGCTGAGTGTTGATGCTGAAGATAATGCTGATAAAATTATCCATGGCTTGAGGGCAGCATTTTCATTTTGTCAAGTGTCAAGAATGGCATATATAGCTTGATCACACCAGTCCTTTTTGTTCTGGTAAGAGTCTTACCAACCTAAGACAGAAAAGTGCATTGCTTTTGATAATGCATATTTCACTATGGGTAAGGAAGTCATTCTTGTCAGAATGCCCTATGACAGGCTCAGTTTTGATTATGAAATAAAAAAAGGGGGGGAAATGTGGAGACCTTTTGGATCTGCTTGGCAAGAATCTGACATAGGCCAAGGACAAAGAAATGGGCTACTTGTCAGGAATTTGACATTGGCCAAGGACAATGAAATAGGCTTTAGGCAGGAATCTGACATTAGGCTAGAATAAAGAAGTAATTTCAGGCAGGAATCTAAATCCTAGGCTAGAACAAAGAGTAATTTCAGGCAATAATCTAAATTTTAGGCTAAAACAAGGAAGTAGGCTTCAGGCATGAAAATGACTTTGGGCTAGGACAGGGAAGTAGGCCCAGATATTTTGGTCATCCTGATAATCCCTTTGAAACAATGATCATGGGAATGTTCATGGAACTTTGTTTATTGCCTTGCTTGTTCTTTGACTATTTGTTTTTATTGTCTTGCTTATTTTTTGACTATTTGTGTTTATTGTCTTGCTTGTTTTTTGACTATTTGCATCTATTGTATTGCTAGTTCCTCAAACTAGAACTGATGCTAATACTTGCATGTAATTAAAATGGTATAAAAGCAAACAGGAGGAGAAGGGATTGGATAGAGGGTTTATGGGGTGAGGAAGGGGATGACATCTGAAATGTAAATAAATAAAATATCCCCCAAAAAAGATTCCTCCAATAGGTCACTCTGGTCTGCAGATATTGGTTTAAATGTCACACCAAACTGCTTCACTCAGTTATTTATATGGGTTCAATAACATAAAAATTAAAAAATGGTTCTAAAACATAAGGAAGCATTCAATCTCTTTGTTTGACTAAACTAGCTCGAAGTGGTTCTTGACTCTCTTCCTCTCTTTCTTTAGTAGACAGTAGATCAGATTAAGGGAAGACATGTGTAACAAATGATCCATCACTTTACAATACAAGATATAGATATAAATGTTTATTTTGTTACATTATTTTGTTGTCTACAATATCTATTTTAAATCAGAATTTAAGGTGTGGTTTCTAAGAAGTTTGTTAGCTAAGCAAGCTAAAAATATGCAAAAACAAACAAACAAACAACACCAAAAAACTTCAGTTGTACAAAATATAGCCACAGAGAGGCCCTTATACCCTACCTACAAGATTAGTAGATATTGTTATTCTTAAAAGAATACACAGGCAATTACATTGAATAGAAATTTTAAATGGATTCTATAAATAACAGTACTAAGTTTAAGCAAAGAAATGGAAAACAGAGGTGAGTAATTAATTAATTGTTTAGTAGAGTTTCAAATTTTGTTTTTCCAGTTGCCTTCAAGGGTTTCAGAAGCTATGCTGGAGTAGATGGAGGAACATACAGGAGTAAGAAACCAACATGGATTAGGCAAATATTTGCATTTGCAGTATAGGCAAATTCTTTACTTTAAACACAATTTCACCTCCTCTGCTCAATTGTGTTCCCAGGAGTATGATTTCTTCCAGGAGACTGTCATAACTGAAATCAAAGGGACACACTGATATTTGCTCATTGTGCACTAACTGGGTCTAGTTATAGAAAAATTGCTGTTATAGTAATGTTGGGCAATGCACATTATATATTATGTCTCAGCTAATATGGCTTAGCTGACTTCACAAAATTATGTGGCCTCCTTCTACGTCTCTCTGTGGCAGTCATTTATACAATTTTTAAAATAATGTTTTTAAGCATTATTTGAGAATTTACCACAATAGACCTGAACACATTAATCCATTTAGCTTCCAGTCCTCCCCCACAACTCCTTATAAAACTATATCCTCCTCCAGACTCTTGCCCACTGTCTTATTTTTGTTTTTAAGAAGACATTATCTCACTATGAAATTCTAGTCTTCTGACTCTTATTCTCTTTCCACCTTCCATGATATTATCTAAGATTCAGATGTAGGGGGATATAATGAATGTATAAACTGGAAATGGCTACTCATTGCCAGTTGTTCTTTGCCTTCAGACCACTTGTGACCTTTTTGCAATGATCTCTTATAAAATAAGGAGCTTATTTGATACTGGGGTGAGAGCCACACTTATCTGAGTATGTAGTAATAAGTATTTTCAATGCAGTTAGAGATTATTTAGCTTAGGAAAGTAGCAATAGTGTGGTCTCTTCTTGTTTCCATGGCCTTACCAGTTATGAGTAGTTGCCTAAGTTTACAGAACCAGACATGTATTTTGAGAAAATTAGGCAGATAAGTGTCACTATTGCACTATTTTAAATATCTTGCCATATTGGTTGTTGTCATTGTATTTAGGCTACATAGAACTATTCCTTATTTTTTTTTCTTTATTGGCAGCTTGCTATGCTCCGTCTGATACTATGAGATTTATTCTTCAAGGAAAGGTTTCCATGTCCAATAGAGATTGATTTGTCCAATTCCAATTGTCTTTGTTACAGTTTAAATTTTTCAGTTGTACAGTTTTCTATTCAATATTTAACATCTATGACTGCCACAGCAATGATCATTGCATTATGACTCTGGCCTAGAATAGTGCTTAGATACTATTTCAGTGGCATATTAACTGAATGGGCGCATTAATGTGGCTAGATAGGCATTATTCTTCAAATGTCTCCAAGTCTTCTGCAGTATTGAAGAATATTCACTTAGCAGAAAATGTGTTTTTAATAATTTACTGTGTATTACATAGTGTAGAAGATACATGAGAATATTAGCCTCTCCTTCTAAAAAAATGTTATTTGAAGAAGAAACTAGTCACAAAAGTGTAATTTCATGAGATCTGAAACCAAAAATTATATTGTTGATAATGTCTTGATAATCTTTCTCAGAAAACAGTGACTGATAAGTTAGAGAAGATATTATTTGAAACAGTGAACCCTTTTCTTGAACATTCATTGTAAGCAAGAGGAGTATGGTGAACATATGTTTAGAAACACAGAACAGCAGTATACATTCATATGCAAATATATATTTACATATTACAAAACTGCAAAGCAGTAGATGTGGGGAAGAAAGTGTGAAGAAGAAGAGATCAAATATATAGCCAAAGTTGAAGTCTAGATTGCTTATAAAACACATTTAGAAGTGACAATTGTACAAAATGGGCAAATATGTACCTGTGGTTTTATCTAAACTATGATAGGCTAGAATGAAGATGCTATAATCAAGTAACTTCTTTAAATTCCCCATGAATTCTTTAAATTCAACATATGGCTAAATAGTCACTAAGCCTAAGCCTGGGAAACTGCTGATCAAAATTAGATAAACAAGTTTAACTTTGTGTGACTGTGAATTTCACAAAATGGCTTTATTGTGAAACAAGTCTGCATGCTAACATTTACGTATATACCATCACTAGCTGTCCACGAGATACAGAAGACTCCCTGTAAGAAGCATTACGGTCAAGGAACAAGCAAAACAATAAACACAGATTGTCTAGTTCCTCAACCTAGAACTGACTTTAATACTTGCATGTAATTAAAATTGTAGAAAACCAAAAGGGAGGAGGGTGGATAGAATAGGGGGTTTCTAGGGAGGGGAAATGTGGAAAGAGAATGACATCTGAAATGTAAATAAATAAAATATTCAATAAAAAAAGAAAAAAAGCATTACACATAAAGGGAACCACTGTCATCATCTAATATTTTAGAATAACAATTTTGAAACTAGAAAGTTAAAATCCAAACAGACTTTGTAGCTTGAGATTATTACAATGCCAATATAGAAATTCAAAAGTTTATATTCAAGTAGTAAAAAATAAGAAAATAGAAAGGAAAATATATTTGGGACATTCTTAAGAAAAAAAAACAACCTTATGTATATCTATTATGAGAGCTATATACATAGAAAAGAATGTGTTTCCCACTTTTCTCCATCATTAGGTCTATATTGATAACATCAATGGAAAGAAAAGTGAACACTGCTAAAATTAAAATAAATGAACTTTTATTCAAACTAACTTAAAGTTATTACAAATTTTCATTGAAATTATGCAATATGTTGTTGGCATGTATCTGTTTCAATCATACCCCTTTTGGTATGCTTGATTTCATGTATATTTGCATATTGTTGTTTAATTTTGAGTAATTAAATTGTATCTTTACAGACAACAAATAATTAGGAATATATGTTTCCTCTTCAGAGAGCAGATAGTCTCTCATAGACTACTTCAGCATAATATAATTCCAGGTTTTGAACTTGTCTTGATTGTATATCTCCTTTTCATTTTGTTCCAAGTTTGCTGAAAAAATTATGTCAAGCAAGCATTAGAAGCACAATATCTACATTACACACTTTCCTCCTTGCACAAGCCAAAATGCTTGTTCAAAAGAGAAAAGATGTAAAAATCTGCTTCCATCATTTCTCATCTATTTATTCTTGACCAAATAGCTCCTTATCATAGGTGGGATCTAAGAAATGGCTCCAGAAAGCTGACAACATTGAATCCCAAAGAGAAGAGAATCTCTGGCTCTTGTCTGAACTCTGAGAGACTGAAGACCCAAATCTCCAGTTCTCTGCATTTCCTGGGTGGAGTTTACTGACCTGGGAAGGATAACATGGTTTTAGAGTGGAGCAACAGAAATTCTGCAGATCTCCTTGCCTTTCATTCAAGAAACTGGGTAGTGCATGCTTTAAGTAATATATAGACAAGCAAGTGGTGAATGCCAGTCAAGTACAGAATTCTAGCAGGAGCCACAAATAATGTATGCCACTGCTTCAGTAGTCAGATGTGAGCAGATTTCTGAGAGTGTCTTAGATAGAATCTTTCATATTCTAAACATTTCCAACAGAAAAAAATTAGACATTTTCATGTACTGAATATACAGATGCAAATATTTGGAAATAAAAAGCCTATCATGAAATTAGCAGATCTATGTAAACTAAAAGTGGCTATCTGATACCTAATCAATACATATTATATATTTAATGTATCTTAAGGAAGTGTTTCACTCTAATTTTGAAGAAAATAGTGTAGATTCTAGAATATAAGGCCATCATTTTCAAAAACCCATTTCTGAGAAAAATTAAACTATTTTCCTCAATTCAAATGTAATGATTTAAATAACTTACATATGGGTCGTAAGTACTGTTATTCTCATGTTAGGAAAATACATGCCTGTACGGCTTATACAGTATGTTTCCAATGTTACTGTGTTTGTCTGTATGGTACATTCAACGGTGAATTTTACAACCTTCTGATTTTTTTCTTACCCATTAACATCTCTTTCAATCTCAGAATTCCCTGTAGCATTTCTAGTGTAGACATATTCTCTCATCCCTGGTTTCTCTGTGAATGTCCTCTTTCCTTCTCTGTGTCTAAGGATAGGTTTGCAGGGCAGAGTGTTCATGGTTGACAAGGTTCTGCTTCAGTACACAAACTCTCATGGGGTGTTTCCCTAGCTTTTTGCTAACACGTGAATTGGAAACCTATCATATGCACATTAGTTTGTTTTTTTATTGCCCCAAGAGTCATTTCCTTTGCTGGTTAGTTTTTGTCAACAAAACTCAAGTCACCTAGGAACAAGAAACCTCAACCAAAGTATTGCCTCCATCAGATTAGCCTGTGACTTTGCTTGTAGTGCAGTTTCTTTGCTAATTGAGAGAGAAGGACCTAACCCACTGGGAATGGTGCCATATCTGGGCAGATGGCTCTTGGTTAAGTAAGAATCTTGGCTAAAAATGATTCTGGAAAGCAAACCAGTAAGCAGATTTCCTCCATGGCGTCTGTTTCAATTTCTGCCTTCTGGTTCTTGAGGTTTTTAACGGACTTATCATCATGATTGACTATAAATTATAAAATGAAACAAACCCTTAACTCTTCAAGTTGCTTTTGGTCTAATGTTTAATCACAGAAAAAAAATACTAAAGCAATATATATATTCTTTCAAAAGTGTGCTTAATATATATCTCGGGATGTATTTGGTAGAGTTAAATTTGACTGATGACCTTTAGCTTTCTGTCCATGAATGGGTATGTTTTTGTGTTCTTTTTCTTTCTTTTTTTTTTCTTTTTTTTCCCCGAGACAGGGTTTCTCTGTGTAGCCCTGGCTGTCCTGGAACTCACTCTGTAGACCAGAAATCTACAGAATCTTTCTGGCCTCGAACTCAGAAATCTGCCTGCCTCTGCCTCCCAAGTGCTAGGATTAAAGGCGTGCGCCACCACTGCCTGTCTGCTTTTGTGTTCTTGACGTTTTCTTTTTTACATCTTGAAGAAGGGTTCTTCCTTTCTAGAACTTCAATAATACCTCATAGCTGCTCCTTTAATGCTCCTCCAAAGTAACAGTAGACTTCTCCAATTCCTCTTTGAACTTTTTCCATTACTTCTCCTGAAAATGTGTACTTTCAAGCATCCTGACATTCAAGATCACCTGACATTGCTTCCTCTGTTTTAATTTCTCACTATTGGTTCTTTCTGTCATCTTTTAAACTTCACTGAGTCTCTGAAGCTCAAGGATTTGTTTGTTAGATTCTAGTTTTATTAATTCCTTGAGAATTTTGTATAGTATATTTTGGTCATATTTATTCCTTCCCCCTCAACTCCTCCCCAGATTCACCTCCACCCAATATGTGCTCCTCTTTTAACTGCTTTTGTCTCTATGTTGTTTTCTAGCAAAATTGTTAAATTATCTCCTTGTGCTTTCATGAAGTTCATTGGGTTTGCTCAAATGATGTCATTAAATTTTCTAATCAAGAGTTCTTTTGGTTATTGTGATGGATATTTGGTTATTGTGAAGCATTGGTTGCTAATTTGCATCTGGAACTAACTTTTAAAAAAAAGCAGGTAGGCAGTCCTCTGAGGAAATTTTATTGATTGGAATACATACCCTAAATCTGGGACACATCTACTCCTTGAAGTCTATATAAAGGACACAGAAGAAATGAATCTTTTGCTGTTTTCTCCCTGCCATCATTCTCACTAGAAAGTTTATATATTCTGCTGCTGCTGCTGCTGCTGCTGCTGCTGCTGCTGCTGCTGCTGCTGCTGCTGCTGCTGCTGCTGCTGCTGCTGCTGCTGCTGCTGAGGTATTTCTTCACTGGTATTAGAGCCTACTTCTTTGGGATTTTGGTAAATACTGACAACCAGCTGAGACATACAGCCTTGTGCACTGACTAACTATTGGATTCTTAGATTTTTCATCAGCAGACAGCCACAATTAAAATAGTTGGACCACAACCAATAAGCCACTTTAAAATTGTGACTATTTTGTCTGCATGCACATCTTTGTACCATGTGTAGTCCCCTTGGATGCTAGAGAAAGTTGTCTTCGGGTCCCCTGGAATTGAAGTTACAAATAGTTGTTAGCTGCCACGTGGGTGCTGGGAACACAAAGGAGATCTGTAAAGAAACACATTCTCTTAACTACAGAGTCACCACTCTAGCCCTAAAGTTTCATGTATATTTTTACTGTTAGTTGAGATCATGGGATTTTGAAAGCTGTAACTGCTTTTTGGTCTCTGGCATCATTTGGACCTAGAAACATTATGCATTTATTCTAGTTTTCATAACCTTGCTTTGTTCAAGCCTGTCTTACCAGAAATTCTAAATGGTTATTTATTTTCTCTAAGATTGGAGTCACTTCCGCTATTTCACCATCATATAGAGTTCTAAGACAAGGACAGTTAGGCATCCAGTATTGATGTGTTTTAATTGTTTTAATGCTACAGAGCAATCAAAGACCAGGTTTGTTTAAAAAACCCAGAGTATACCTACACAGGGTTCCCTATTCCTCCAACCCTTTTCGTGTGGCACTGACAGATCTTGGTACCTTATCCATAGTTACTGGTCTGCAGCCAGGCACTGTGTCTGTGCCTATGATAAATATAGAATTTCAGTTCTATGACTGTAGTTACTGATTTGCAGTTGAGCATTACAAGATATTTCTCTCTGAAGTCATCCTTGAGCAAATGACCCAGTTTCACAGGTCACATCTTTAGCTACAACACTGCAAAGCAGCATCCTGAGATTATAGCCTATACCATCAGGGCAATGGTAGAATACTAAAATGAAAGTATTATGAGGTATGCACAGGTAGGGTAGACTACTGCCACCAGTCATAGAACAATAGAATAGCTATCAGAAAAACAGGACTTTCTCACATTTTGGAATCAAGATTTTTATAGAGACTGAGATGGGTGTTGGGGGACAAGAGCTTTTAGGTTCTGGTCAGAAATTTTGCACTAAATTCCAGAGCAACATTCTTCTTACTACTACCCCCAGGTAAATGAGGTCTTGCTTCAGTCTGTGTTTCCTGAGTTGGAGCATTGCCAGTAAAGATAGTCCCTTGGCCACCTAGGCCAATAATAAACTGGAAGATATCTGAATCTCAGACTTTCCAGAGTATATAACTGTAAGAACCATCTCAAGAGTGCACTATGTCCCATGTCTTACCTGGTGATGATGAATGTATGTCAAAACATCAGTCTATAGAACCAGGATAGAAACTATTGGTTTGATATTAGTAAAAGTCTGGATTTTTATTTGTAAGCAATAGGCTGACTTGCTTCCTAGATTGAGGCATGAATGATACCAACAATACTTTGGCCACCAAGGCTAATCCTAAACTAAATCAGACATGAATTTATACATCTTAGATTAGGAGAAAGGGGGTAGACATTTCCTACATCTCTCCAAATCTAGCAATGACTAAGAAAACCTAAATTCATCTGCTCCACCGGCATGCTGGACTCTACCTGATTCTAGTACAGATCTAGAGCTCCATCTTTGAGTTCTTGTTTAAGTGTGGAACATTTATTTTTTCATTTGTTACTGGTTGTCACTAGAGCAAGCCTAGCATTGATATTTAAAACATGGCACTGTCTTGGCTTTTATTTCTGCTCCACATCAAAAAAAAAATCTGGCCCCATACCGTAAAAAGAAAAATAAGTCTACATGGCTAAGACAGTCTCCGTTACTTTCTGTTTCAGTATTAGCTTGTGTTGAGAAGTAATGACAGTTTATCTGACACCTGTTTTCTATGTACAGCCCTGATAGTTGGTTTCAGGTTTAAAACTGGACCCAGTTTCCTTTCTTCCCCAAGGAGAGGTACATCTCTCATGTAGCTCCTTGGACTTGAGTGTAGGATACTGCAGACCTCTTGCTTTACTTCAGTAAATTTGTTCTTTATAAAAGAAACAGACCATGTAGACTCTCCTCCTGACTTCCAGAGCTCTGATATAGTAGTTTTGTATGAAGGTGGGTGGTCACATTGTGTCTGTGGGTAGAACATCGCTGGAGAACTTCCTTACCTGCTATAGCTGCTATTGTGTGTGCCATGTTAGTTTTGGTTGTTGCTTGAGCACCCTCCATGTTGCTTTCACAATGGTCTTGCTAACTTAGATTTCCTCAACAGTTCACAATCTATCCTTTACATTGTTGCCAACATTTTCATTTCATCTCCTTGAAAATAGCCACTACAGCAGGTGTGAAGTGATAGTTCAATATAGTTTTAGTTTATATTTCTGTCATTACTCATGATTTTGTATTTTATTTCTACAAACTTAACCAGTTTTATGCCATCTGAGAAATAGCTAAATAATTAGCCACGCCAAGTTGTTTTCATGATTTTGTGTTCCTTCTGTTTCAGATGCTCATTATCTCTATAATTTGAAAATGTTATCTGCTATACTTGAGATTTCTTCTTGGCTCTGCTGTTTCCTTATTGGCCACAGGTATTCTTTTTATTGAATATTTTATTTACATTTCAGATGTTATCCCCTTTTCCCATTTCCCCTCTACCCAGGAACCCCCTATCCCATCCCCCCTCATCCTGTTCTATGAAGATGTGTCCCCACCCACCCATCCACTCCCACCTCCCCACCCGTGAATTCCTCCACACTGAGTCATCTAGCCTTCACAGGACCAAGGACCTCCTCTCCTACCTATGCCTGACAAGGCCATCCTCTGCTACTTATACAGCTGGAGCCATGGGTCCCTCCCTCTGTATTCCCAGGCTGCTGGTTTAGACCCTGGGAGCTCTGGTTGGTTAGTAATGTTGCTCTCCCCATGGGGCTGCAAACCCTTTCAGCTCCTTCAATCTTCTCTCTAACTCCTCCATTGGGAACCCCATGATCAGTTCAATGGTTAGCTGTGAGCATCTGCCTCTGTATGTCAGGCTTTGGCAAATTTCTAAGGAGACAGCTATAGGCCAGAAGCATTTTTACTGTGACAGTCACATTTGCAAATATTCACTCAAGTTATCTCTACTTTCAGAATCATAATCTACAAAATAACACTAGCAAGACTTTCTTTTTCTCCAAGTTACAACATAGCTTTAGAACTCATGTTGACAGTTTTCCTATCTCACTGTAAGTGTCTAATCCATTTTGAGTTTGTTTGTGAATGTTATGATAAGGCGTTCCAATTCCATTCTTCGACATTTAAACATTAAACTTTATGGTCCCATTCATCAAAGAGACTGCCCTTTCCTGTTTCTTATCCTTGGACCATTGTTGAAGTCCAATTGACAATACATGCTTTTATGTGCATTTTTATGTCATCATGTGCATTTTTATGCCAATCCTATATACTATTTGACTACTACAACTTTGCGATAGGTTCTTAAACAAGGTAATTGGTTACTTCCACCTTTGTTCATTCTACTCAGGGTCATCATGACAATTTGATGTCTTCTGTGAGTCAATGTGAATTGTAGAATTGGTTTTTGTATTTTTTAGAAAACATCATTAGAATTTGAGAGATTTCCCTCAATCTACGAATCAGTCTGGGCAGTATAGATATTTGAAAAATAAAAACCTTCTAAATCAATAAACAAAGAAAATCTTCCCATTTCTTCACTTGTGTTAATATTTTTTACAAGAATTTTATAGTTTTCAGTGTATAGATTTTCGTTTTTTTGGTTAAAATTTTGTAGTATTATTTATTATGAATTATATTTTTATATCTAAGGTATGAAAGAAATGTACCTCAACACAATGAAAATCACATGTAACAAATGTACAATTAATATTTTACTGAATATGATAAAAATAGTTCCTCTAAGACTGCAAATAATAGAGAAATGACTATTCTGACTAACTTCATTAAATGTAGTTCCAGAATCTTAGTCACAGCAATCAGACAAGACCAATATGAAGAGAAAAAGATTCCAGGTTAAGGAAGTAGAAATAAATATTGTCTGCTTGCATTTAACTGGACATATACGTTATGTAAGAAACACGAACACACACTTTTTTGTACACACATATCAAAACATGTCAGTTCATTAAAGTTGCAGTATGTAGTTTCAAAATATAAAGGGTGACTAGCTTTTTTAAATGCTTATTATTTGTTTAGAACTTTATATTTAATGAAATAATACTACCTATTTCTCTCAAAGCAATAGTCTATGAACTAACTTTGTATACACTAACTTCTTCATTTTCCTCCCCACGAGTTCACTAAAGATCTGATTAAATTTCAATCATGGATATAGAAGTTGTCAACGGCAACACACAGCTCAATAATGATGTATTTGGATAACAATGAGATATTCTTCACAAATTTGGGGATACCATTATCAGTGTGTTTTCTTAAATAATTTAATCAATTAATATTTTCACTTACAATGAACAAAACAGATATTAAATGGAGAATAAATTTCAAACAAGATGTTTTTGGCTAGCATATATACTTCAAGGAAATTATTTGAATCAACAACAATTAACAATTTAATATTAGCATCATTAACACTTGAAAGAACTATGAAATCATATATTGTAACCATTGCCATTATTAGTGGGCATTTTCTGTAAATTCCACTCACATAACAAGAGAATAAAAGAGGAAATGGAGTCCTAAATGAAAAGAAAAACAAAATCATATAGATATTCATGGACGATATTATATCATAAAAAATTATAAATTTAATCATAAATTATAATCTCCAATGTCCAATAAACCTAAATCATAAAAAATAAATAAATAAACTTCAAGAAGAGGAGAGATTTTCTTATGACATTGTACACTGCATTCAAGGCTCTTCATTTTATAGATGAAACATTAAGGCATGTAGTTTGAGGTGACAAAACATTTATTATTTTATGTAAAAATTGATTTCTGTGGAAAAGCAGCTTAAGGATTTCTTACAATCAGTGTAGCTAAGCACCCATTAATTTGAAGACTATAACCTAGAAGTGTATCTGATATTTATTGAAAGAAGCAGAGGCTTGTAATCATAATAAGCAGCTGAATCTATGGCTTTTTACTGCCTAAAGAAAATATTCCTCTGACTAAAAATGTATATGATAAAATTGCCTACAGAACAGTATTCATCAAGTTTAAGAGATTCTATTTCTTACACTTTACAAAAAGTGTTCTTAAATTATGATATTAATTCATCATGTTACAGTAGAAGCGAGACTAGGTTATAGAGTGTGAATTTTTGGCTCGGTATCTATACATAATTTTTTTTGTTTTGTTTTGTTTTTTTGTGAGACAGGGTTTATCTGTGTAACCCTGGCTGTCCTGGAACTCACTCTGTAGACCAGACTGGCCTCGAACTCATAAATCCACCTGCCTCTGCCTCCCAAGTGCTGGGATTAAAGGTGTGCGCCACCACTGCCAGGCACCTGTAAATAATTCTAACCCTTTTTCTTTACCTCTAAAATGGTAATAATAAAGTCAGCTAATACTTAAGCTCATTCACAATAGGCATGGAATGACTCTGAACTGCACTATTCAACACATTAAAAAAGATCAAGATACAACTCATGCTGGATGTGATAGGCAACATGAATGAGGGTTCTACTCCTCTAATGGCATTGTTTGGAATTTTTATAAAACACAAGAAATCATCTTCATTGTACTTATTATGAGGTGAACATGTAGAGTTTGGGACATCAATAAATCACACCATATTTGAAAGTCATGTGGATCCATGATATACTGGACAATGTATTTAAAGTCTCCAATGATCACTTAATACATGAAAAATGAAAAAAAGATATTGATTTTTAAGGTCAATAGAATTTTGTTATGATTCCAGTCATAGACTGTATATAAATGTAATGCATGAAAATGAAATGTAAATTTCATATTATAATACTATAATATATTAATTTATATTGTAATAATTATAATAACAGGGACCAAAAGAGCTACATTTACAAAAGGAGTAATGCTTCTCAACTCCCAGATCTTTGCACTTTACAGCAAAAGTATTTATAGGACGCAAGCATAAAACATGTATTTTAAAAACTCACATGAAAATTTAAGAACCTGATGTTTGATATTTACATGTATTAACATTTAGCAACATCCCACTGCTTTGTAATTAGAGTTGACTCCCAAGAGGTACACCATAATTGCTCATTTTGTAGATGTGGCACTTCTAGATCAAGAAGTGATTAAAATATTTATATTGCACAGCTTGCTCAATTCACTTATATTATCAGATTAATTTACTTTAATTCTCTGTGCATCCATATTTCTCCTCTTTCCCCTCCAAAATAGTACTTGAAAGAAAATAACTTTTCACTCTAATCTTAATAACAGCTGGTTATTTGAAATAAATAAAATGAAGATAAATTAATATTGAGTACTTGATACACTATTATATTGTGAATATAGTTTTTTTTCTCTGAGACATAATATACAAAACAGACAGTAAAGTCATTTAGAGTATGATTTCCCTGAGGAATTAGCTTTGGATTAAAAATTTTCTAGAAATCAGATGTCAGATTTCTTCCTTACACAAAGAATAATTTTTTATGTTTGAAATATTTCTGATTATGAGAAAATTAATATATATTATGATGACTATATTTCTTGTCTCAAATCCTTATATTTAATTACTATATCATTTAACCATTTTACTCAGCAAAAAATCTGTATTCATAATTTGGTCGACAAAGTGTTTTGTTTGTGATTATTTGTGTTATGGGGCCTAAAGTTAGCAAGAAAATTGTCTGGAGTTGAGAACACAAAGTTGTGGGATCATCCACAGCCAGGAAAATTAGCTTTGGGCACTTCAATTTTGACCTAAAATAAAGATGAAACCAGTATAATGCTTAATTAAGTCACCAAGACAGAAATCACCTAAAAAGTCATGTCACTGGGACTGTACTACGGGAAGTAAAGGCTACCAGCTTCTATCATTTTTGAAGTATGTCAAAGAAATGCAGATTTCATCCACCCTATGGCTCATTGGAGGATGGGTTTCCCTCTCCAAGCCCTGTTGCCTTAAGGAGATGCACACACACACACACACACACACATGCACACACACACACACACACACACACACACACACACACACAATATCAGAGAAACTGGCAGGACTTTTGCTCCCATTACTGTTAACATTCACTGCCTGCAGTTGTCTATCAACATGAAAAGAAAGGAAACAGAAACTTGTCTAGTTAGACTCTAATATCTTCTATACGACAGTGTTGTAATCCCTTAAGCAAAACAGAAAATGGGAATTAAGTTAGGAAAAGGGACCTGCCAGGATATGAATGCACAAAATCTCTCCAGCCCGTAAAAGACCTCTATGGGTAACTCTATTGATTTCACCTGGAGGCAAAACTTTGTTGTAGCAAAGTAACTTAAAGAATAATTTTCAAAAAGGGAGAAAAGGGCTTATAAGAGATGGGAGGGGAGCAGAGCACATAAAATGAACCAGATAAACAGAGATAGAACACAGCTAAACTTTGAAAATCAAGTAAAGCACTTCAGTGTATATGACAGAAGTTGAATTTTTCTCACTTTCCATATGCAAACTCTAAAGGATAATAAATAAAAGTGGTACTAAAGGTTATTACACTGTGATGAGACTGAGTCATCTCCATGGCAAGGTTTAAGATTTCTTCTAATTCCAAAAGCTTCCTTAGTAAGAGCCAGGCAAAACCCTAGAAAACTCACCCAAAGCTCCAAGGACTTAACTGATGACAGATATGTACCTAAGGCCAATCAATATATTCCATAGGTTCCTTCCCATACTCAGATGACAGTGTTCAAGGAAGTAAATAATAAAATACAGGTGACCACCCTAGCCCAAGACTTAGTATTTTCTGTCTCCATGTTGTTACTTGGAGAACACACTGTGTGTCAGTCCCGCAACCACTGCCCCCATGAGGACTGACTACAGCTAGTTATCTCTAGCTGACACTCTGCCTTTTCATTGCTTTGTGTCTAGTTTAGCATCTTCTTTCAAGCTGTTAAGAGAACTTTGTGAAAGACTGGAAATGTAGCATAAGCTACAAGGTAAACAAGCTCTCTTTATAAAGTACTTCTTGTCTGTGGCATTTGCTTATTTTCATGATGTAAATATCCCGTTGATTGTTAAAGGCAGGCTGTGAATCTAAAGGCAAAGAAAACAGGGAAGCAAAGAAAATGGGTAAGCAAAGAAAACAGAAGCATAAACATGAAATGGGAAGAAATGTATCAGGCTGCTTTTCTGGGGTCAGGGCAAGTTTGCTGCAGCAGTTTTCTAAATCTGAGTAGAGGAGTCTCTGATAACGGAGCTTCTTAAATGATCCATCAAAAGTCGAGAGTCACAAATGCCTAGCAGAGCCCCTATCCAGTCCTTTCCTTCTTCTATATCTCTGGTGTAGCAAATGAGGCTCTTAATTGATCATTTGAGAACCAAACTTCTTCAAACTGTGTGTTGTATATATATCATTTGGTTTTTGGAATACATATACTTTAAGGCTTCCTTTGTCAACTATTCACAAATCTCATTGCAGACATCACCCTAGATCCCCTCTTTCTTTACTAGAGAGGCTGGTATATAAAAGGGCAGAAGGAACTGGTTCTTATGAATGTCATTATTGAAAGTCTGTAGGCTAAACATTATATTATTTAAACACAGAGATAATTATACTTCCCTTATAAAAACCTCAATTTACCATTGCAAAGTGCTTTGTTTCATCTTTTACGTTCCCCCCTCTTGCATTACAACTATGATTTATAAGAGAAGGTACATCTATTACTGAACTATCCCAGTCGCATCATGTGCACCATCTGTGCACACGAGGAGCTCACTGAACCTCGCTGAAGAAGGCTGATGGACTGTGGACTCCAACCTGCCTAGGAAATCAAGAAGTCTGAGAGTCACATCCAGTACCGCCATCAATAGATATATTTTAATCAGTCATTGCCTTACATGAGTCAAGTTCCAATAACAGAAAATTACAGACTTAAATGATTATTAAAAAGATCACAGAATTTTTTTTCACATAGTTCTGAAGGCTGTTAATGATCAGCCATAAGCAGATGTAGTGAATAGGGGTAACTTCCTCCTGTTTCTCGATGTTTTTTGTTTTGTAGAAACTGAAATTTCATCTCTTCAGCATTTAAAAAGTATGAATACTATTCATTGGTTCTCCAACTTATCCCCTAATCAACCTAATCCCAATTTTATTCTTTGTAGGCTAGAATTTCAACATATGATCAAGAGGCAATCCTATTTTTCCCTTGTAAATTGTAAGGGACTATTTATAAAATGAAATATAAGTGGGTACTTTAAAAGAGTACTTCCAATATTAAATACTTCCAAATTCAGCTGCTACTTATTCCAGGGATAACATGAAAATCTAATAAAAATGGCAATTAAACTCTCCATAAAAAATATTTATTGTCCCTGCCAGGGGAACTAAGTCCTTTCATTTTCAAAAAATTGACTTCAGTACTGTGGAGTCTAATATTAAGCATGTCTGCTAGATACAAAGGAGATGATATTATATAAGTTTCATAAATGAGGCCACATTTGTTTATTAGCTGGTAGCTGCTGTATTTTTAAAAAGCTACCAACAATTTATCAACATAAAAACAAAAAAAATATACCAAAACTGAGGATTTTTTAGCATTCTTATTTTTCTTCCAAATGAAGGAAAAGCATTAGTAAGAACTAGGCATTAATCCTGGGCTATGCACTTGCTGCGTGTAGTCCACCTCTGAGCTGGGGAGCAATCTGAATTGCCAATTTTTAACAAAATAGTTGGTAGATACCAGCATAAGTAACTACTGTTCCATTCTGCATCAATGTAAATGCATGCAAATATATTTGTATGCTTATATATTTTTTAATTTCAGTCAGTTATCAGTGCAGAAGGAGGTAATAAATGATGTACTTATGAATCCCACCATAAAATAAAAGTAAATGTTTCTAATTGTAGCATTTTTGATTACTGTGTCAAACACCTCACCAGTGTCTCTTCATATATTCTAACAGCTTAATAATTGGCTCCCAAATTCCTGCCATTTTAGCAAGTGGCCCTCGGGGGCTAGAAAAAGGTTCCACACAAACTTCACAAACAAACACATCCTTGCTCTGCACCTCTGCCCTGCAATCCTTCCATTCAAGTCTAATGGGTGAGAAGATAGCAGAGGCAGAATCTAGAACAGGTATTGTCAGCTGCCCTGCCCTGTTGTCTTTTTTTGGTAAATGTACTTTTATTGAAACAAATCTGTAACTTACATATGAATGTATTCCTTATTACGTGTTATATACATATTCATTGTCAGTGGTTGGTTTCACACATCAGGAGAAGAGAGAAGCCTCATGTGCCTTTCCCTTTCAGTTCAGTATGTTCAGGGGTGCCCTTCATGTTCAGCCCATGTTTGAACAGTTACATTGGTGATACTTTAGGTGCAACTTCTGATGTTACTAGGAGACACAATCTCACAGCAAACTCTGTAGGGACGAAGATGGGTCTGACAATCTTTCTCCCTCTTCTTGCAATGTTCCCTGAGACTGGGGTGCAGAAATTGTGTTGTAGATGTGCCCACTGGGCTCCACAACTCTGTATTTTGACTGGTTGTGGGGTTTGGTATTGATTTTCATCTATGGCAAAGAGAAGTTTTCTTGGTAGGGGGTGAAGACTACACTTTTCTGTTGTTGGGAGCCGACTCGTAGCAGAAAGCAGCTATCATCTTTGCAGCCATCTCAGGCCATATACCCTGACATGAAACTTGGTTATCAACAGCCTACAACAGCTGAGCACACTCTGATAAATATCTTGTTTATCCCACATATGTTTTTTGCTGTTTAGTGCCCACAGCTGCAAGGCGCACGTGGTATTCACGCCTGCAAGGCCCACGGTGCACCTGCTATCCATGCTATACACGCCTGTAAGGCTTATGTCATATCCACACCTGCAAAGCACTTGGTAAAAGTGTATAAATACCCTAGACTTCCCTTCAATGAGAGAGACAATAAAGGAGACTTGAGACTTGATCAGAACCTCTGTCTTGTCTCCATTCTTCACATCTCTTCCCCTTTATTCCCATTCTCTCTCTTGCTAGACCCTGACCCGCGGACTGAAGCGGCAGAGTGGTCTGGGACAATCTGTGAAAAAAAAAAGAATATATATATATATATATATATATATATATATATATATATATATATATACAATAACAATAATTATGAAAAAAGAGGATATGAATTAGAAGGAGCAGAGAGGTATCTGGGAAGGTTTGGAGGGAGGAAAAGGAAGAGAGAAATGTAATTAACTTTCAGTCTCAAAAATAAAAAATAAAATATTAGTCACTTTACATATCAGCTAATTAATTTGCAATTCAAGAGACATGGAAATGTAGGTATTAAGACTTTACATCAGACACACTAAATAAGCTGAGTTTGAATTTTGTGAGATCCTCAAGAGGACCTATGCAAATTAAGTACTAAGTACTGACTACTGGTCCTGATCAGGCTTATATGCTAGAAGCACTCAGAAGACTTTAAAATTCAAAAGACCTCCAACCTATGGCTAAACATGCTCACCCAAAATTTCTAAATAAGGAAGGAAATAGATATAGAGATATACATTGAAAGTACTGGCCTATAAGATTCTGGAAGCTCAAAGACCATGGAAAAGGACAGGCAGGCTGAGACTCAGGCTCAACCCAGATGGGTTTTACTTGTTTGTTTGTTTGTTTGTTTGTTTTGCTATGAGATTCCACAGTCCCACTCTTTAAATCTTTGAAATCATTGAACTATATTTACGTGAGATAAATCATTCTTCCATAAAGTCAATTGATTTGAAACTCTCACTAAATCTATAAAGTCAATGTTTGGGAACAGAGGCCACCATTTCATTAACCAGTTAGACACCATCACCTGGCCAAGCTTACTAAACTGGACATCCTGGCATAATGAGAGTTTGCATCTTAAGAGCTGCATAAGGGGAGCTATATATATTGGATGCACAAAAAAACAGTGTTCCAGGATAATTAATTAGCATCTGGGTTTAGTATCTTAGAAAGGTGAATATGACTTGCTGCTCAAAAATAATAAACATTGTTTTCATCGCTCATTTTTGATAGCAAAAAAATGATTTTGGTTTTGGTATTCCATATGTTCTAATAAGCTTTTACAAGGACACCATGTTGAAGTAAGCAAATGGTATTTATTTTTTTCAGAAGCTAGTCTCTTTTACTCTCTCTCTCTCTCTCTCTCTCCCTCTCTCTCTCTCTCTCTCTGTCTCTCTCTCTCTCTCTCTGTGCATCTATCTCTCTGTCTCTCTATCTCTCTGTCTCTCTCTCACACACACACATACACACACCACACATACACACACACACAAAAGTAAACTTCTAAAGACAAGAAAAATTATACAAAATAACCCAAAATATTTTCTACGAGTTGAAATGATAAAGGTTTCCACTCGTAATGAGATCCTAGTTGAAACAACTCTTTAGATTTCTCCTGGGGTATGTACTTGCCAAAGACAGACATAATATTTTCTCATTATTAGCCCTTCAGCAGAAAAGAAACTGGGTATCATGTTCTTTTCCATCTCGCCGAGGAAAGGACATTTGAACTGGTAATTTAGAACATGGAAATGAAGGAGAAGTGGCTAGGGAACTCACAGTGATGCATAATTATTTCTCTGAAAGAGATGGGCTGTGAATACTTGTGTTGACTCTGCTTTGAGAGGCACTCTCCTGAGGAATCTGATTTAGGAAGAGGTGAAATCACTGGAACAGCTCCACATGAGCTCAGACACCTCATTTATTTATTGTCTCATGGTGCTCTGAGAATCTAGTATGACCACTGAAAGGGATGTCAAATGACCTAGGGTATATTTAGATATTAATTACCATGGTGTGTGTGTGTGTGTGTGTGTGTGTGTGTGTGTGTGTGTGTGTTTAACTCTGTGGTATTTTATGTCAAAACATACATTCGTATGGTTTAAAAGAAGCCATTTTTTTTTAAATTAAAGTTGAGCTTCTAAACCCCTCTATACTCATCTCAAGAAACAAAGTTAGTGTGGACCCATGTGCCATGGTCTGTATAAAAAGAAGAGGAAGTAAGAGTGGACCTTTAAGGCCACTTAATAAATTAGCAATGCCTTTACTGTATCACCGGTGTACAGTCCAAGATCTGAAAGAAACATGGAGCACCCACTTTTTAACTTACAGCATCTTCTTTTCACAGGAAGTGCTCAAGATTCTGTTTGCACAACCATTACACATTAAAAATAAAAACTGAAAGAAAATATAACAATGTGAGAGAGGAGTGCAGGGTCAGCACTGGAAAAAGGAAGTAATGTAGTTATGTGTTAATTAAACACTATTTAAATAAAACATTACATGGCACTCAGAATAGATGCTGCAGCACCAGAAGTATATGGAGAAGCAGCCCAGGCTTTGCTTGGTTACCAGCCTCCCATTTCTGTTTTTCCTCTGCTGCTATGCTTCTCATCTCTCACAACTTCCCAAAACCATGCTCACTCTTTTCTATTATCTACCGTGTAACAGAGGACTCTTCTAAAGCCATGACAATGACTTCAATGCCATCTTTTAATTCTAAATTTTGCTAATGCTCTTTACTATTCTTGGAGAAACACCAAAAGCTGTAAAGGACTTAGACTTATTATTATTTTATTTTTTGAACAATTTCATAATATACATAATGTACTGTGATTACATTGACCCCTGTTATACTTTTATCTCCATCTCCTCCGAATCCCTTCATATTTTCAACCAGTTGGCCTTCTATTTTCTTGATCCACTGAGTTTAGTTAGGGTTTGCATACATTTGCATAAGCATTTGTAGGGAGCTATTTGCAGGAACATAGGGAACTCTTCCAGTTGTTCTACAACTGGAGAAAACGTCACCCATTAATTTCCAATAGTTCTTCTGGAAGTTTTTTTCCCGGTTATCAGGATCTATTGACATAAATTTCAAGTAACTTGCAATGGTCAACTTCGAAACATTTCTTCTCACAGTACTGAATTTCAGGTAATTAACATTGCTTTCTTGAAGGAAAGGTGGAATTATACTTATTTCTTTCAGCGAGGCTCTTCCTGCCATATTCTTATTACAATTTATACAGACAAATAAATCTTTTGAACATCATTGGCGTTTAAACATTTTAAAGTCTGGTACAGGTAAAGATGAAGAGTTATACTGGTCATGCATGCCTGCTTTCATTCACCAAGGTCTAGTGCTGATTGCTTCTTTATATGTTTTTCTCCTAAGTGGACATTCAGTTAATGAATGGCTGTGATGTGAGCCCCTGTGACTAGTCTCTTTTAGTTGTTTCTCAGCTGCAAATTAGGTTGTTAGTCTGTTGTGTTTTTCTTTAATGTGTATTATAAATGCTATGATTTTTACATGTGGCATTCCTAATTGAACATGTCTGTGTTTCCAATAGAGTGCCTTTGTTGTTTGTCTCTGGGATGCATTTTGGTAATTCCCACCATATTTCAAGCTTTTTATTAAAATTACATCTATTATAGTGATTTATGAAAAGGGATCTTTATTATTACTCTTTGATTGTTTGGGAGTAGCATACACCTCAAACACACAAGACAGCAAGTGTATCCAATAAATGCTTTGTGTGTTCTGATTGCTCCATCCTTATGCTGATTGCATAGGATGGAGCAATCCATTTTCATGGATTTTTTTTTTATAAAATCCATAAAATGTTTATAAAAATTGTATTTTTATGGTTGCTCTTATGCAACCATCCTCACATTATTCTCTATCTCTTGATACCTTCCTGTTTCCTAAGACTGCTAATTTTGAAATTAGGTCAATCAACAAGCATCCAATGGCCTCTAGATATTCAAGTGAAATGAAGAATTACATACTTCTTATTTTAAATCAAAAGGGCAACATGACTACTATCTTTGGTGAAGAAGGCATGTTCAAATCTGTACATCTAGAAAGAAAAACCAAAACAAGAGGGGAAAAAAATACCTGGATCTAAACTTCAAAAGACAAGATAAATCTAATTGAGTTAAAAAAAATATAACGGCTTTGAGATAGAAGTAATATCATTTGCCCCTCTAAAGCTCCTTGAGCCTTTTAAGTATTATAGTGTCCCTGTTTCCTGTGCCCTGTTAATGGAGTAATGAAGCCTAAGAGATAACACATCTTTTGCATGGATGGCTGAATATTTTATGCCAGCTTCTGAGATCTATTACAAGAACAAAATCAAGAAGTGTAGTAGGTTTGGCCTAATACTCAGATTGTAAATAAATACAACAGTGATCATCAGAGAATATTCACAAAAACAATTGTTTTGAAAAAATTATCATCGAATAATGAAATGAGTGTGGGAAAATGTATGGGAAACAGAATTTTTTCTGTATTCTACTTTTTTTTAAATTTGGATATTTAATTTATTTGGTTGTTTAGTCCCTGGGAGCTCTTGGGTGTCTGTTTGATTGATATTGTTCTTCCTATGGGGTTGTAAACCCCTTCAGCTCCTTCAGTTCTTCCCCTAACTCTTTCATTGGGGTCTCTTTATTCAATCCAGTGGCTGCTAGCATCTGTATTCTCTTTTAAAAAAATCTACATAAGGCACTATTTTCAAACACAAAGAGCAACAAAAATGCCAGCCATGGAAAACTTACTTTAAAGTTGTTAATCAAGAAGTCCAAACAACCTTCCAAAAATAATATAGGCTATTATCATTGGCCTTAGTTGCTTCCAAGTACTTAAAGCTAAGACCCTGTTACTGAGGAAACCACACATGTCATACTTAGGACTTGAAAGAATCATGCTATGGTTAGTGTCGTTGGTGTTTTCTCAGTGATACCATTTTATGTGTATCTCTTTCCTTTGTTGTCACATCTACAGTTCAGTTCATCTGCTCTTAAACACTAATGCGTTTAAAATAACCTAAAATGAGTGTAATATAAACACATGGGAATGAGGGTGCTTGGGGAGTATCCCTTCTTTAAAGCATTTGGGACCAGACCAGGAAGGGTTCAGATTTCAAGTTTAACCAAGTTTAGAGATATATGTTTAGGGTACTGGTTGAGCTGAAAGTAATTAATTTTTTTAATCTTGTCACATCTTGAAAGAAATTTTATGAAGCTACATCCTTAGTTGAAGAGTTACAGGCATGATGTGCCTACTGAAAGGAGATTGTTTCTCCAGGGATGAGCCCTTTTATAGGTTAACTAACTCCAAATGTTCAATCCTAAACACATGTATATATTGTTGTCTTAGTTACATTTTATTGCTATACACCATGATAAAGGTATCTCAGAAAGTTTAGAGGCAATAATTATAATTGTGGGGAGCATGGCAGTAGGAAGACACTAGAGCAGTACCTGAGAGCTTATATCTGATCTACAAGCACAAATCAGAGAACTATCCAACTGGTAATTGCTTAAAATTTTAAAACTGCAAAGTCCATTTCCCAGGGACATACCTCCTCCAACAAAGCCATGCAAGGAAACACTTCTTAAATATTTCCTGTAACTGGGGACAAAACACTAAAATATATGATCCTAACACAGACACATACACATACACATACACACACACACTCAGACACACACAGATACACATATATACACAGCATATATATATTATATTCAAGGAAGAATGTAGAGGAGCATGGGAAGTATTATAAAGGTATATTTTCTAAGATACTTTTTCTTCATTGAGAAAATAAAACATATGAAGCAGCATTAGTGTTCTAAAATTTGTATTAATTTTAAACACCATTTTATATTTGTCAAATAACTTTTATCTAATTTAACCTAAAATATATGAAACATATACACAAATTACAAATAGTTAATTATCCTGAAATATTCCAATCCTAGAGTTGATGTATTTGGACATGAAAAGTTCCCAGAGAACTGAGAACCAGTAGGAGAATGGGGAACACAGATGCTGAACACATGCAGCAATGGATGGTTTGATTCCTGTTTCATAAACACCTCAACCCATGACAGTTTTGCTTATAAACTAAAGTCTCCAAACAGCATTACCTAAAAACAGTGAGGAAGAATGTCCTACTAAAATTGAAAAGTAAACTTCCAAACAATTAACTGGCCTATGAGCTACAATGCATAGGATTTGTGGACTATTTTGAAAGAAAAATATTGGTGAGAACAGCCATTGGTTTGATAAAGATAGGTACAAATTATTTACTCACCTATTTGAGATCTCTATGTCCTAGAACTGGAATGCAAATAGAGATGTATGTGTATCACTTTCATAGGAGTTTGGAAAGCCTCTTCAAAGTTAGAATGCCCGTCATAAGCAAAAGCAATATCTATCGTTACAGCTGAGGCCATGTACCAAAAACTGATTGTGATGACATAAAGCAGTTTTAAGTCACTGTGAGTGTGAAGAATGTGTTCTTCATTCTTTATGCTAACTAGCCACCTGGATGGGTAATTGTCAGAGTTCTAAGTAAGAATATACATTTAATATCAAAATATGAAGATGAACTTACCCATGAAACTTAAACCATTCTCAAGGTAAGATTAGAAAAAGCAAATTCGAAAAAATAAAAATCAATGCTTTATTTCACTTTAAAAAATAACAAACCAACATTACAAATTAATTTGAATAGTAAATATCTAAAATTAAGAAATGTAAACTAGATATGTATTAACCAGGTTTGTATTTCTTTGACAAAACAGACATGATTTTAATTCTAGCCTCTCCAGGTCCTACCTATACTGTCATAAAAATATCTTGCAATACTTCAAGAATCCATTTTTCCCTGTACATAAGAGGGCATAGCAATTATCTTTGGCAGTTCATATATATTTTTTAAAAGCTTGAGTGACCTAATTCTTAGTTTATTTATGAAGGCACTGACATCAGAAAATTTATAATTGAATTTATTTAATGTTTAATAATATACTTGATGCAATGTATTCCAAATCTCCAAATTAAAATAGTCAATTAATGACTAGAACCATCGAGGTAGGAAAACTTAGTAGAATATTTAGTAAGACTCAAATTTATTCTCTAAAAATAAGATCTAAAAGTTAATATCCTGATATATTTCTAATAATGTTTCTAGTTACATTTTTATTGAACATGTCAATAATGAATGATATTTTATAATAATAATCATCTAATGCACTTGAATTGCCCTGGACACATTGTAATTTATCAACAAATGATAGATCCCTGAGGTGACACAAAATAATGGTGACAATAACAGCATTGTTGGTGAGAGACAGAGAAAAGAAATGAGATGACAAGATAAAAAATATAAAAGACTATATTTCTCAGTCATCACTACACACATCATGGTCCCATGGGTTGATGGGAAATGCAGAGGCTGCAATTATTGTAGAAAGACAAACTGGTGAGAAATTTTAGTCCTAGGCAACAGTTTCAAGAGTAAATATTTTCTTCGTAAATTTTTTTGTTAACAGATGAAAATTTTAACTGTGAACTGAGACTTTATCAAAGTTCCTTCTAGTATTGAAATCCTTTCAGTATTTTCTTTAGCCTGACAGTTTTGCTCAACATTCCTGGTGTCCTTCTAAGAACAAAAGCCAGCAATGATCTTTGTTTTAAAGCCAGTTATTAGCTAGTTAGAAAATCTCAGATAAATGCACAAAGTTAACAGAAATAATTATCCTTCTTCCCAGAGAAATAAACATGCTTCCTGATGCTTGATCAGAAATACAATGTCTGTCCTATAGAACTGAAGCATATAATTTCATCAGCTCATACTACTTTAAACAGAGGACAAGGTAGTTGCATGAACTATCCCAAATAGCACATGTTCCAATTGTAATATTGATTTCAATTTGGAATATATAAGAATATCACTAATGTTTGTTGTGGCAGAACCATGAGATTTGGGCTATTAAGTATGAATTAGCTTTCTGTTTTCCTTCCTTATTAGTATATTCTAAAATCTCTAAATTGCATGTATTATACATTAAGAAGATAATTGGCCCAAACTGAGGCATGCTGAGTCTATATTTTGTGAAAAGATCAAAAATAAAATAACCATTTCAAAGTCAGCAAGATAAAATTAGAAAGTTTCTCAAGTAGAAACAAAACCACACCCATTGTAGTTATGATAATTGCTGTGTAAAGTCACCACTATATCATGCATTTCTCGGGGTATTAACTCACAATGAGCATCACAATGAGCAAAGGTTTTCTAGAAGTTCAGAATTGAAAGAATGAATGTTCATTGTAATGGGAGATTTTTTTATAGAAATATTTATATCACAGATGATAACCCGAGCTTCAGCAGTCATGGTGGACAAGGCTTCTATCTATGGAAAATGAACACATTGGTGTGTGTGGTGAGGGTGAAAGCTTCTTTAAAGAATTGACCCTTGTCTGGTTTCACTTTATGGAGATCATTATGACTATGTACTGTGAATAAATAAACAGACCAGAAGTAAAGGAGAATTGGAAGAATACACACTAATTATTAAAAATGAAAGAGGATGAAAAACTAATCATGAATACAGTTTAAGGGCTATCCGGTGTGCTTTATTGATATACCTGATTAAATGATTTGCAAAGAAGGAAGGAGAATGTTTGCATCCAATATTTTCTTTAATTTGAGGATGGAAAACACCATTCACCAGTGATTAGAAGTAAAGGAGTGACTGAAGAGAAAGTCTTATGGACAAAGATGGGTTATCGCTCGTACTTAGGGTCAGCAGGATGAGAAGAGTACAGTAAAGAATAATGAGAAGGATTCTTTGGAGTGCTGAGAGGAAACAGAGACACATGATCTCTTCTCTTGCAAGCATTTTCATTAAATCCCTAAGCAAAATAGAGAGAGAGAGTTAATGAATGGAAAGCACATGGTAAAACACTCAAGCTGTCAACAGGGATGCAATAAGTGGATATACTAAGCAGTGATAGACATGACTCCTAGCACAAAGTCAATCATGGACCCTGTGATTTCAAGGTTAGCATTCAAGTTTCCTGTAGGTAGAAAACACTTGTTTTTTCCATATTGAGACTAAAGTGAAAGAGGGGGAGAGGAAGGTGGCAAATTACATACTTTGTCAGTAAAAATTTTAATTTCCAATGCTTTCTGTCATACAATTTAGAGTATTTCTTCTTTCATATAAATTAATGGTGACAGTCTGTCTGTCAGTCATTATGGAATGTTTTTTATGACTTTACTTTTAGAATATTTGTGTAGCCCAGGGTGGTAGCATACATAGGCTTATATTTCCCTTTTGGGGTCCAGAAAATAGACATATGGCCTTGATTGTCACACTGTCCCAAGTCCTCAATATATCATTGTTAACTTCCCCATGTACAGACACCACTTATTCAACATGAACCCATATTTCTATCATTGTTTTCACTATAGATAAAGAGGATAAGTTTACTTCTGTCCACCAGTCATGGCCTTCACTTTGAATTTCTTTGTAATCCAGATGACACATACATCACCGGAAGGAGCCAGGCACTGCTGTCAATAAATTGATTAGCAAAAGTATATTTTACCTACTATTCAGAAGGTGAAAATCTTTAAGGGTATTTGTGTTTTAGGAGACACATACTAAAACTCATCTTTACAGGTTTAAAGCCTCTTAACATTCATTACATGATTGATAATCTATCTTTCATTATTCAGTGAAAATAAAGGTAAATGTAAAGATTGATACTGTTAAATATTATTCTCATAAATCATGAAAGTTTTGCATACCTTTTTACAGAAGGAAAATGTTGTATTATAACATAAAGGGACTAACACTTGGAAAGTTCTTATGAGCAAACATTTTCAAAACTTCATACCAGTTTACCATTCAATATTACTTTGAAAGCACATCTATTCATTCATTAAATTACACTAGGTATTTGTTTTAGCATTAGTGATAACACAGCAAAGTAACACAGAAAAGTGTTGTTTCCCATCTAAACTATATCTTAATGGAGAGAGCAAAATGCCCAGGAATCTGTCTGCAATGAGGTAATTGTTGTCTAAGTGGAACTCACTGAAGACAATAATCTGTGCCTAAAAATTGATGAAGATGGAATATTAGTATGTTCTCTGCTTAGTACTCACCATGCTAGAGAGGAAGAGAAGAATAAGACAACATTCTTTGTCCCTTAATGTTGTAGTGGTATACATTCTTTGTCCATCCCTACAGACAACTGTAAACCTGAGATTACTACCTTAGTAGTAGGTCTATGTCTATGATTGAATATTTTGTAAATAAGCATCACAAAGAAAGAGTAAGAGAGAGAGATGGGGTGGGGGGTGGGAACCAAGAGTAGCTTGTCTAATGATGAAGTAAAAGGCAGACAGTAGAGTTGTAAAGGAAGGGGTACTCTCACAAGGTAGAAACAGCTTAACATGAAGAGGCTTCCAATGGAGGTTGTGCTCTGTATATTAGAACAATATATGAAATATTCAGTATCTCTGTTACCCATAAAACTTCTACTGAGAAAGTGTCTGTTCAAATACTAAGAGATCAGGTAAGAAGTCTGAAATTGACAAGAGAAAGCATTGAGCATCTATGAAGTGTTATGTCAAAAAAAGGTGATGGTACTCTTTTCTAGAAGTTAATAGTAATAATAAATAATGATTCCTGAAATGGAACACACACACACACACACACACAAATACACACACAAAATCCACAGAGTTAGCATGCCTTAAAAATTTTTGGAATTAAATGAAATAAAATATCAAGGTAAAACTTTAGCCTTGGGGACACAGAAGAAAGGAAGACATAAAAGCCTGTCCAGATTTCCACAGTGTAGGGAACAGAAGTGAGAGGACTTGGAGTCACTATTCTAGACTAAGGTGAAAGAGAAAAGTGATTTTATGCTGTTATTCTTTCCTCATGATAATGAAATACATATATGGTTATGCAGAGGGAGAAGAGAGGAAATGAGTATAAATATATAAAATATGCACACAACTTACATTTGGAGCAAAGACATCTTTCAGAGTAGAAGACAATGATTACTGAGGTATTGTTTATGGGGGATAATCTGACAGGATTGCTAACCAAATGAAAGTATGAAAGTTCAGAAAAATAAATTAAACATTATTGTGATTTGCATAGCTAAAATGGAAAATAAATTTAAAACATATTGAACACTAAAATAGCAAAATCAATAAAAAATGGGTCATTCAATGCTATGTACAGAAAATATTTCTAATCAAGACAGACTGCTATACTGGCTGAGAGAAGAGAAAATTGTTTTTTGCAGAAAGGTACAAAACAGAAAATATCCAACAGGAAATGCTGGCATAGGTAATGCTCAAATAAATAGTCCCGCAAAATTGTAAACAAAAGTGAATAAAGTTGATGTTAAAAGCAAAAATGAAAGCATTGTCACACTGTATAGTGGGGGATACACGGATACAGGAAAAGAAGAAGCAATACATTTGATACAAAGAACAAGACAGAAAAACAGCAACCTTTATAAAGAAACTCAGAGATGCCACACATTCACAGAGAACTGTTTTATATTATTCCATTTGTCTGAACAGTAAGCCAAAGATAATATGTGAAACTAACTAGAACGGCAAGCACATCTGAGAGAAAAGACATGCATGTCCTTATAAATGGGAGAATGAATCATCTAATGTGTAGAGGAGGCCATGTTTTATAAGTTAATCAGAAAAACAACTATGTATGTCTTCATAGAAAATATATCAAATACAAAATAAATGATGTATATACAATCAATATATTTAAAACTATATTTTCATAAATACTCATATGCATATACATACGTATTTATCTCATGAATTTCATTAATGAAGAGATAAAATTTTGCTAATTTATGAGAAGAGTTAAATACATTAACTGGTCTAAATGCCCAAAATGAGAGCAGTCCTGAGTAAAAATATTCAAGAAATAAGGCTTCAATATGGTTTACCTACTTCTACTAGCTTATAACTTATATAACCCATTTATTCTAGTCTGTATCTGCCACCTGGGTATTTACCTCTCCTCAGTTTCATGTGTCCATCTCCTGCAGCCCAGGACAAAATCTGCTCCCTGTTAACTCCCAGAGTCCCTTTCTCTCTCCTCTGGATGTCCTATGTTCTAATCCTGCCTCATCTCATTGACCATAGGACTTTTATTGATAAATGATGCTTCCACACAACACATAAGAGATTCCCTCTATACTCTCTCTCTCAGAGAAAAGGAAAAATGACAAAAAAAGAAAATTTTTGAAAAGAAAAGATAATAATAAGATTAAAAATACCAAAACAAAACAAAAAGCATACACACACAAAACCAACCAAACAAACAAACAAACAAAAAATCAATTGTGTTTTGAGTTGGTCAACTATTCCCAGGGTCTGTCTTATTGCTAGCTCGGAATTGGTTATTATAATCTTATAAATCTATAGAACAAAATGAAAATTGCTTACTTCTTGAAAATAAATTATGTATGCATCTGGTTGTTGGCTGACTGGGCACAGTATTCTCCCTTTAGAGTTCTTCAGGTTAAACACTGGTGCTCTTAAAATAACAAACTACATTTGTCTGCTCATGCTGTCCTTAAGATATTTCCATAAGCTTCCATGAATTCTTAAATCTAACATAAACTACAAACTTCAAGCCTAGTGTTTCATCCTAGAGCTGGAACTGATTCATACTGTAGAAAGCAGCTTGTCGTTGGCAGCTCTTAGTCACTCTTTTCACTCCATTAGAGGTTTTCCTGTTGCTTCTCTCTTCTCTCCCACCCACTCTGGACACTCACTTTACTTCTTTATGAACCTTGGAGTACTCTACAGAGTGCCTTTACAGTGCACTAAAGAACTAATTGTGTTGTAATGGGAGTCCTTTTCAAAATCCTCCATCAAAGGCAATGCTGGAAGTGGGAGAGTCTCTCGAGAGCTTAGGGAGTGCTTGTGTAGCCCAGCTTGTATTGCTCCCAGCTGGGGTAGAGTGCTATTCATAGTCCAGTACATTTCTCTTCCATTTTCTGGTCCTTAGTTTTATAATCACTGATCACTGAGAGAATCTAACAAAAGCAATCAAACTAATATTATGAAAGCTGTATGTATGTGTGCACATAAACAAACACCTTGCATGTGATTTCATAAAACTTGCAACCTACTTGAAGCCCATCTTCATGCCCAGTAAAGACATCATGTTTAGAAAGAACATAAGTTGCAATTAATAAAATTTAAATATTTTTCATAAGGGACAAACTGTAAAAATGTTCGGTCATTGTACAGAAAAAATAAGCAAATAAACTTGTTCTCCCAAGAGTCATGCTACTGTTCTATTATAAGACATTATCAGAGCCAACTGCACCCCTGTGACCTAGAGACGTATCATTAACCATTAGCTATCTTTTGTTTCATTGTATGATGGTTCCATATTAGCAGGATCATGATTTTGGCTCTTCCTGTTTTGACATCTGATGCCATGACACATTCAGAAAACTTGTCTTGCATAGCAGCTAGTACCTGTAATTCCAGCACTTGGGAAAATAAGGCGGATATAATAGTAATTCAAAGCTAGCTTACGTTATGTCAAACTCAGTCTCAGACAACATCAATGAAAGCAATAACAAACAAACCAACAAACAAACAAACCTATAAAGCAGAAAAATTCATATGAAGCCATGAGAGAAAGTAAATACGATTTATTTCTATTTTTTTTCATTTTTTCCATGAATAGTTCTTTCCTCCATTAAGTTTATTGATGAAAAATGTACCACAAATGTCTGTGAGTCCCATTCATCCTGCACACCTAGAGTGCATACTCTGTAATGAAACTTTCTCACAATTTCTTAGTTTTGTCTCTGTACATTTCTCTAATGGTGATAGGAAAGAAACTAGAAACATTGATTATAAGCTCACATCATTTTTCTTTTTCTCTGCAGTTATCACTACCAGAAATATAAAGTTCCAATGTGAGAATATATATGTCAGGACAGAAAACATAACTAAGAGGGGATAGCACAGAGATGAGAAATCATCCACAAGTCTTCCTAAAACTGCAACACTAGGATCAGCTTTTGTGGGGAGCCAACAGAAGGCAGCTATCATCTTTGCAGCCATCTTGAGCCAAATATTCTGACAAGAGACTTGTTTTCAGCAGCCTACAACAGCTGAGCACACTCTGATAACATCTTGTTTCATATACTCAGGATTTTCCCTTGAGTGTGTGAGACTTAAAGGCGTGACTTAAGAAGTGAGACTTAAGAGTGATATAAAAAGTGAGAGGCAGAGAGAAGAGAGTGACTTGGGACTTGGGACTTGGGACTTGGAAAGAGAGAAGCCAAGAGACTGGAGGAGAGAGAGACATGAGAATAAAACGGGACTGAATCACACTGTGTCTGTTCTCCATTCTTCGCACCCCTTCACGTCTGTCCTCACTCCTTCTCTGGCTGAACCCTGACCCGAGGACTGGAGCAGGCAGTACAAGCCAGGACAATTTAGCCCCCAAGCTTTTGGCAGTGTGGGTTCCAACATTTGGCAGCAAGGTCCCCGACACTTTGGCACCCAAGGGTGGTGCAGAGCGGTCCAGGACAAGCTTTGTCACTTAGACAAAGACCATTCATGTGTTCCATTTCTATTTTGCAGATCTGCAAACTAGATATTGTCTGTGAGTAATCTATAGTTATGACATGATAGCTTATGAGAGATTTATTTCTATGTAAATTAAAATGAGTTAAAGCTTGTCTCCAAAATAGTATTACCTTCACTTATTTGCATTCCAATGTGATTTTTTTTTAAGTTGGCAAGTATTTCAAAACACAACCTGAAACAATGCTAAATGAGCTTCTTCTTAGAAGGTTGCTATGGTTTAAAAACAATATATTCTCATAGGTTTGTGTGTTTGGAGACACATCCCTAGCTAGTAGCACTGCTTTAGGAACTAGATCCTAGGTGTTGTACATATGCCAATGGGGGAAGCTTTCAAAAGCCATGTTTGCCCCAAGTTCATGCATGCCTACCACTCTGTATCCTGAATTATGGAATTGTAAACAAATCTTTTCTCAAGTTTCTACCACCATAAACCAGGCTACACTGCCATGATGGACCATTTCCTGTGAAGCCAGGAGCCCTTATATTGTTTTTGCCAGTTATTTGAACTAAGTAAGAAAAAGTATAACCAATAAAAACCCTGGCTTTTGATTTTGGCAAAAGGCACGTTTAGAAAATGGCAAACAATTTTATTTCATTCTAATCATCAATGATCAACTTGCTTGACCTAGACATTGACACAAGTTACATGAAAAGCACAACCATAAGTGTAAGCATGAGGAGTTTTAAGAAATTAGTTATCTTCAATGAATTTTTAGACAAAAAAATGTTGCCATATTCTTCTTGCATAATATTAGGAAAGAAACTACTATTGGACTTGCCTGATCACACCCTGCTAGCTACCAGGAGTTCTCTAGCCAACACATAACTCAGAGATTCAGGTAGGATACCTACACTCCTTTTTCCAGTACCTCCATTCAGACCATCCAAGTTTCAATTCTTCTTTCCAGGGATATTCACCCTGGAAAGGTTCTTGGCTCTTTCTGTTTAGGATTTGTCTAACTGCAGGCTATAGATTTCCTGGGACTCTCTAGCTAGCATGTGTAACACAGAAACTCAAACAATTTCAGCCATTATAGATAACCCAGAGACACAAAGTCTTGCCACCTGTCTTGCTGGGACATAATTACATTATCCTGCCTCTGGACCCAGACCTAGTCCACAATACTGGAGGAAATTTGTTTCAAGCTCCTTGACCAAACTACTGAAAATACCAGATTACAGCAGAGAAACAGAAAACCTGTGATAAAGGCTATTTCCTGAAACACCAAACAGAGAAAATCAAAATCCTAACCTGGTTGTTCTCTTTGTGGAGTCTAAACTCTTCAGGTTCCTCAATCTTTCCCCTAACTCTTTCCAAATCTCCCCCAAACACAAGATTTCCCAAACTCCAGCTAATGTTTGCTGTGGTTCTCTGCATCTGTTTTAGTGAGCTGATGGGTGTAGACTCTTTCAGAGGACAGGTATGCTAGGCTCAAGTCTGAAAGCATAGCAGAGTATCATTAATAGTGTTAGAATTTGGCAATCCCATAGGATGGGTCTCAAGTTGGGTCACTCATTGTTTGGCCAATCCTCAGTCTCTGCTCCATCTTTTTCCATATACTTCTTATAGGCAGGACAAATTCTGGATTGAAGGTATTTTGAGTGGATTTATGTCTTTATCCCTCTACTGGGAGTCCTGCCTGGGTATAGAGGGTAGCCACTTCAGACTCCAGACCCCCCCATTGCTATCAGTCTCACCTAGAGTCATCTTTACATACTCCCTGGAGCCTCCCCTAACATGGACCCTTGGGAACTCCCAGAGACTGAACCACCAACCAAAGAGCATACATGGGTTGGACCAAGGCCTCCTGCACATATATGTAGCAGATGTACACCTTGGTCTTCATGCAGATCCTCCAACAACTGAAGCAACTGATTCTGTTGCCTGCCTGTATATCCTGTTCCCCAAACTGGGCTGCCTTGTCTGCCTCAGTGGGAGAAGATATGCCTAGTCCTGCAATGACTTGATGTGCTAGGGTGGGTTGGTGCCTAGAGGAAAGCTTTCCCCTTATCAGAAGAGAAAGAAGAGTGGAGAGGTTGTGTAAAGAGGGCATGGGGAGGAAAGGAGGACTGTAATTTGAATGTAAAGTGAATAAATTAATTAATTAATGGGGCAAAAATATCCTAACCTTGCTATGATTTAACCCTTTCCTGAGCATGATAAACAACACTGATGATAAATAAAATGTAATTTAATTTAAAATGAAAGATTACAAAACTCAACCACCAAACTAACTCCAGTTGTACCAATGCCAACACAGCACGCAAATAAAAGAAAGAAAGAAAGAAAGAAAGAAAGAAAGAAAGAAAGAAAGAAA
>JANHMN010000013.1:1933608-1950649 GCA_030674055.1 Rhabdomys pumilio | reverse complement strand
TTTAATTCACCATGTGTCTGATAACTGTTTATAGTTACAGCATATATAGATATAGAGCAAAAAATATTCACATTGATATACATATACATATGCATTATATATATATATATATACATTATATATTATCATTTCTATATCTTCTATCTTGTTTAAAAGAATATAGTCCCAAAACAACATTTTAAAAATAGACACATTTTGTAAAGATTTTGCTTTCTCTCATCTCCATTGTCTTCAAAATTAAAACATAAATTTGCCTGAGGAAAATGTAATACCCAAAGTAATTTAACGTCAAGAAAATAGAATAAAAGATTGGTGAAAAATAAAAATAAAATATGCTTATTTCATTTGAATAATTTTATGTGGATTCTAAGATGGTAAATGATTTTTTGTTATTCTTAAACAAAATTTCAAATAAAGAAGTAACAAAATATTGATTTTTATTTTATTTCTTTAAAACAAAAATACTCATCATTTTTCATTTAGTAATTTTGATCAGATTAATACCTTACAGCATTTGTGACTTTTCTAAATGCATTTATATTTGTTCCAAAAGCTTTCATTACTTAAAATTCTGTTAGCACTTAAGAGAACATACAGCAGCTACCGCTGTCAAGGTAACCCAGAGCAGCTGCGGCTGCTTCAGGGATTTTCACAGGATCAAGGCAGCCCACATTCCCATGGATGGGGAGGAGCTCACAGGGATGCAACCATTGCTGTGAGACAATAGTAATTGATATTTATGTTGTCTTTCTTCAGTTCAGGTTTAGGCAGTCTTGTTGGTGAGATGATGTGGGTGTAATATCTGACATTCCTAGAAAACACAATCTCACCATAAATTCCCTGTTTCCCTAGCTTTTTATAATATTTCCACCTCCTCTTCCACAATGATCCATATGCTTTAGATGCAGGAGTTGTGTTGTAGATGTTTGATTTGACACTGGGCTGAACAAGTCTGAATTTTTATTAGTTGTGGTTTTCTATAATGATTTCTGCCTGGTTCAAAAAGAATTTTCAGACAAATAACATTAAACAGACTGAGTAGATTTCTTTGTGTATTTATATATTTAGGAATATATGTTTTAGGAATATATGTAATATTTTTAGAAATGTGTATATTAATTGTTGTTTTGTATACATGTATATATGCATATTTGTATATACATATATGTTGTTTTGTACAAATATGTGAAATGTATATATATACCAATTAATAAAAAAGAGGCCATACATTTTGAAGAAATTAAGGAGAGGTATTATATGACAGGGTTTAGAGGAAGAAAACCTTAAGCAAAATTATATAATTATATGATAACCTTAAGATATAATTTTTTAAAAAAATAATTTTCACCAGCATAGTGGTACACATGTATAATTCTGAAACTCTGGAACCTGAAATGGAGAGGAATCACAAATTTGAGACTATTATGGTCCTCAAAGCAAAACTTTCTCTCAAATCACAAAATAAGGAAAAAGAGGAAGAAGGAAAGGAGGGAGGGAAGGATAGAAGAAGAGAGAGAGAGAGAAGGGAGAGATAGAAAACATCAAGATATATCCCTACACAGCTAGCAGATGAGATCAGGCACATTCAGAAGGATATGGCTGCAAATGACACAGCTACCAGAATGAATAAATTCTAGACAGTTACAAAGACAAATGCCAGTGAAATTCAAAAAATCTGGATCACTCATGGTCTGGCAACGGAAATGTAACATAATACATGTCTTCTCTAAAATACTTAAAAAAGTATTTATTGGCAGGTTTTTTTTTTGTTTTTTGTTTTGTTTTGTTTTTTTGTTTGTTTGTTTTGTTTTGTTTGTTTGTTTGTTTGAGACAGGGTTTCTCTGTGTAGCCATGGCTGTCCTGGAACTCACTCTGTAGACCAGGCTGGCCTCGAACTCAGAAATCCGCCTGCCTCTGCCTCCCAATATTGGCAGTTTTCTTAAGGTACTAGATTGTACCTACAATGTCATGAAGAATGCAGAATTTATACTCCTAGATGTGTATCTTTGAAAATGCAAAGTCTAACAAATTATCTGAAACACTTAATCCTAGCATTCCTCATTATTGGACAAAATACACACACTTTGAGTGAGCCAATGATTAATCTATAAAATACATTGTGATGGATCTTACCTTTTCAATTAAATTTTCTTAGAAAAACCTTTAGACATGCCCAGAGGGGTGTCTTCCAGGTGATTCAGAAGGAATATTCCATGAACTACTACTCAGGAAAAAGAATGATAAATTAAACACTGAAAATGGAGAAGGAGCAACAGCTTGAATGGGGCTCCATAAAAATTTGATAAGGGTAATAGGCTAATTTTAAGAAATTACATAATGTATGCCATGTTGTGCTATTTGAATAGCAAAGCTGTGAAAATGAAGAATAATTTGAACATCATCATAATTAAGGCCAGACTGGTGTCAGAAGTTACCAAAGGACAGCATGAGAGGCACAGTGACTGCAGAGACAGCATGAGAGAAATAGTGACTGCAGAGACAGCATGAGAGGCACAATGACTGTAGAGACAGCATGAGAGACACAGTGACTGTAGAGACACCATGGTTCCTGTCTATATCTACTTCATATCCACGTTTGTGTTCTTCATCTACAGCTTGCAATTGTTGCCGTTAGAAAAATGACAGTAATTTAAATCTGTTGTTACTCTTATGACAAGGACTAAATTTATAATTGTCTCGAAGTTTAAAATATTCAGTATAAAAAACTTGCATTTTCTCTTCCTTCATTCAAAGACTTCTACCTACTCAAATTGAGTATAACTGGGCATTCCTCACTTCTCCATCTTAACAAGGAATTCACCACAGGGTCTTCTATAGACCTCTGATGTATGCATGATTTCCACAGAATCTGTAGCTCTTTAAGGATCCTTATGCATCTCACTCTCTATGCATTTTATTTCCTCTTTATTGGGCACCCTATTCCCAACAAAATTCTTGCTTTCCAGTGTTTGCTAGTTCGTTATTCCTTTTTTCCTTCCTTCCTTCCTTTCTTTCCTTCTAATGTCTTAGAAGACACACTAAGAATGACTAAAGTGATTACTTTTTCAGCAGCTTTCCAAAGTCCTTAGTTGAGGAGATAACCATGTGGAGATCTTATTGTAGTTTGATTCCTAATTATTTCTCTGAGCTTGAACACAGTATAGTTGCACTGTATGAATTCACTATAAGCCTTGACTGTCATCTGTGCAGTTCTCAGTGCCTATCCTCAGTGCTCCATGTAACTTTAACTACAGTCATATCTTCAACATCCATATCAATTGGCTTCCTTAATCCATGTAAAAACAATACTAAAAATGTGTCCTCGTCTATGAGTTTGAAATTCCCAGGAAGGAATGTAGTGTGTATAAGAACATCTAATAACACTAAAAATGTATGAAACAATTATATTAAAAGAGAAGGGAAAAAATAACTTCTATAATTACCTACAGAGATGAGTAAGTAAACTTTGTAACAGAAAAAGAAGGAACTAAACAAAAATCAATATACACTATGTGGATAGTATGTTCTCCCATGAGCGTACTGACTAATAAATCTTTAACTTTATATACTAAGACTAAGTAGATGGTAAAATTAGAAACCTGATTTCTCAACATTAAGTTGATAATTTACAAAATAAGGAAACTGAAATAGTCTACATATTATTAGAATTGGTATCAACAAAGATAGCTATATACATTCTACATATGTCCGCACACAGAGAAACCAGGGTCAATACATATGGTTCTACATTTCCTGTCAACAGAGGGTGCTAGAGGCAACACATAGCACCAAAAACCACAACACTCAATATTTCTCAATGAAAGGATTCAGAAAAGCACAGAGAAATGGCTTTAAGGTGGAAATAGAAAGTTTATAAAGATTATAAATATGTAAACGTAGTTTAGAAAACACAAGTTTATTCCCTGTTACCACAGAGGCACTAAAAGAATAACAGACACAATACAAAAAGAGCACAGCCGGCTAATATATCAGATTATCATAGATATTAATTATGGTAGGTGGGTAAACAAAAAGTCTGTGTCTGTACTGCAGTCTCAATTGTTCTATAAATCTAAAACTTTTTAAAGAAGAGTACGATAAATAAATATGAATGAATGAATGAATGAATGAATGAATGAATGAATAAGTAAACAAGCTAGATCAGTGGTTAAGTAACAAAACAAACTGTGAGGGTAGCAATTGCCCTCTGGTGGTACCTTTCTTTCCTTTGGAACTTGGTACTGACAGAGGACAGTTTAGCATCTCAGTAGGTGCCATATTGGTTGCCAGTGATGTTGGACCATGGACACAGCTGGCTCAGGGATGTAATTAATAGGTGTCGCTCTGCAGTTCTAGCTTTTGGCTGGGGTGTAAAATGATTCATTCCCAAGAAGAAACTAGAGATTTTCATATCTGAACGTATAAGGATGAACTGACACTTTTATTTCAACAGAACATTGCACCAGTCTCATAATTCTTATAAGAATTATATACAGGTCGGTAGGTATATTTTCATCTCTAATATAATATGAGAAGTTACTAATTTAAAAGTATTCATCATTGATATATTCCACAGGTGAGTTGTTTTACTCAAGTAAAACCTCTACTCTTCTGAATTTTCATCAAAGACCTTACTTACAATGCATAACTTCCATATTTCTCTTTTGTTCAGCTCAGATGTTATAAAACAAGTATGGCTCCAATTATTTTTGATTCTCACATTAAAATAGGCATTCTTTTGCTTAAGTATGAAAACTAGATACTTCACTATAGAAAAGGGAAATATGTATCAAAAATGTCAAGAGATAAAATGTAATTGTGCTATTTAGGTTGAAAAAAGTTCTCTATTAATTATTTCTCTTCATGTAAAATGTATTCATATATAAAATTGGTTTTAATGTAATAACTTTTATTTTGTCTTAATATCATTACAATAATTTTATTTAACTATTGGCTTCATTTTGCCTCAAATAATTAGCAGAAGATATAAAATGGAAAATAAAAGTAGTCATGTCTTATGTGAACATAATTTTTTAATTTAAGATTTTCTATGTACAATATCGCAATACACTTAAAGATAAAGGATGCTTTCAAAAGCACTAAAAAATGAATTGCTGTGCTATCTTTATGTATGCCTGATAGTGTAACATTGTTATTACGAAATATGCCATTACAAAATACCACATTTCATTTTCTGACAGCCAGCCAATCGTGTATAAATTATAGCAATTCAGTCCTCATAACATTGTCAAGACATTTCTGAAATACAAATATTTATCTTAGAAAAAAAAGTAAAGTTGGTAAGAGGTTTTCATGTTATATATACATGTAACACTGTTATGTAAACATATAAGATCATGTTACTGCATGTTGTAACACAGCAACACTGAACATATTATATATATATATATATATATATATATATATATATATATATATATATGGATGAACTGACACTTTTATTTCAACAGAACATTGCACCATTCTCATAATGCTTATAAGAATTATATACAGGTCGGTAGGTATATTTTCATCTCTAATATAATATGAGAAGATACTAATTTAAAAGTATTCATCATTGATATATTCCACAGGTGAGTTGTTTTACTCAAGTAAAACCTTCACTCTTCTGAATTTTCATCAAAGACCTTAATTACAATGCATAACTTCCATATTTCTCTTTTAAAAAGAGTCCATAGCTCATGAGTGTAAGAGAGAGCAGAGGGCAGATTATATGTGAGGGACCCAAAGAAGGGAAATGGAAGAGAAAATAATGTAATTATACTTTAGTTAAAAAATTAAAACAACTCTCGGGCAGTGATGGCACACACCTTTTATCCCAGAACTTTAGAGGCAGAGGCAGGTGTATTTCTGAGTTTGAGGCCAGCCTGGTCTATAGAGTGAGTTCCAGGACAACCAGGGCTATACAGAGCCCTGTCTCAAAAAATGTTTGATAAAATAAAAATTATATAATGAATGAATGAGATGAAAATTGGAAAGCATTAATTATAAATAGTATTGCTATTTCTATTTCTATTTTTTGCCTTTAAATTCTCTTTGCAGAAAAATGTTTTCTGACAGGTCATCCTGACAAGGCTTTTGCCTGTTGTGGATCTGGGCAGACTCCAGCTTATAGTCTGTGGAATTAAAAGGGATTGAATTGTGTCCCCAGTGAAAGTTGTTAAGGCAAAAATGACCTAGAGATCAACTTGGAAGTGTGCTTTAGGTGTCCTGCATAACAATCAGTCTCCAAGTTAGTGTGAGGCAATAAGTAGACCTCAGAACTCAGGTGTGCCAGTGTGACTCTGTCTGCCCAATATTTAAGAGCTCTAACAGTTCAAATCCACAGCTCCTGAGAGTCAAGGTAAAGCATCCACTGTATGTGAGAAATAGAAACACTTCTAAGCATGGAAAGAGAAGTCATGGAGAAGCAGAGAGGAAACTCATGGGATTTAATTTGCTGGAGCAGGGCAGGAGAGATGACAAGGATCATGAGCAAGAAAAAAAATGGATGTAGACCAAATTTGGCACACTACGAAGCTTGCTTCTCACAGCCAGAACCATAGGGTGGGTCTGCAGAGCTCCAAAGCAGGGCCCACATTAACCGTCTTGAAAGGAATTCCAGTTATCTCCTCATAAAAGTCCAGAATTTCCAAAATTAAGTCCTTACATTTTGAAAAGCAATTTCTTCATTCAATATCTCCTCACTCAATTACATAATTTCTTATGTTATTAAAGGGGTTTTGCATCTATCAACAATATAGACAATAATTTTTGACAAGAGCAATGCATATCACAAACACTAAAGCAATTCAAATTGTCTAAAGGAACTCTGAAAGTAAATCAAAAGTTTTCTAAGGGCTGGCTAAATCCTGTTTGTTTTTTCAATTGGGTTTTGGTAACACACTTTCTAATTTCTAACAAACATTTGAGATGCAAGATAGGTATTTAATTTTCATAAACATATGTATGGGTATAGTGTCTCACAGACTTAATAGCAGACATGGGAGTCAGAGGTAGTTATAGCATTGCAAAATCCAGGCCAGTCTGTTACACACAAGTTGAGTTTCAGGCTAGGCAGTGCTAAATAGAATCTGTGTTTGTATATCCATGTCTGTGTCCATGTGTGGTGTGTATGTATATATGTGTATGCCAGATAATAAATCTGTTAAACAGATGATTATTCTGGTCTTTAACTGTAACCTTGTCTGTGGTCAGAAATCCAAAGAACACTTAAGGCAGATGGGACAGTCCTTTGAAGCCTCTACATTCCTAGGTCTCCTTGTGGCCTAAGAACATATTTCATCTATACTTTCATAATTGTATACATATTTCAAAAGTAGCTAAAGGAATGAATATACCCAGAATATATTATTTACATGTATGCAATAATCTAAGAATTAATTGATTTAAAAATACTGTAAAGTGATCTGATTTCTGATTTGTGGATTAAATAAATCTTATTTTCTACCTATTGATGACACTCTCCCAAAATCTTACATAGAGATTTTCATAAAGTGAATCCACCTCCACCCTCTGGGGAAGTGCAAAGGATGTTATGACCCTGGAGCTTTGCTTGATTATTTATATTCTGTTTGGGTTCAGTTCATTATTATAATAAATGCCAATTGACTATCTGTTCTACAGGACAATGTACTGATGACTGTTTCCCCAGAAGTGTTTAAATTTGAGGAAGATATTATAACTTAACAAATTACAAGAATGTATCTAAAGAATGGGGACCTTGGGAAAGCATTAATATTTTTAAGGTGTCTGGAGGAAATGGCATGTAAGCTGAAAGGTATCTTGTATAGAGAAAAGGAAGACATCTTTTGTCTGCGAAACTTCTATAGGTTTGTATGGCTAGATAACTGATTTTAATGCAAAGAATTTGAGATGAGGGTAAAAGAAGGAACGTCCAAACCCTTCTCATTCAATCCTCTTCTATCTACCAGCAAACTGAAAAAGGAAGAAGAGCTAATGAAAAATTTATTTCTGATCTTTTTAATCAGGAGAATATATAGACTCATAAAGTTAAAACAATAACTCTAAATTTGATTTCAAGTAAAGCTAGGGAAGAAAAAATACTTAAGACAAACATAACATTTTTATTTTCTGATTATGTTTTAGGCATCTATTTTTTTTCTTTTTCCTTTTTTTATTGGATATTTTATTTACACTTCAGATGTTATCCCCTAACCCCATTTTCCCCCACCCAGAAACCCCCTATCCCATCCCTCTCCTCCTGCTAATATGAGGATGTGCCCCCACCGACCCCCTCCCACCTCCCCACCCTCAAATTCCCCCACACTCAGCGTCCAGCCTTTATGGGACCAAGGAGCTCCTGTCCTACCTATGTTCGACAGGGCAATCTTCAATTAGGCATCTATTGATCATGGTAAAACTAAGCACATTAAAATCAATAAGAAAATAAAATTAACTCACAAAGAAGGATAATTAAGATTAGATTGTCTAGTTACCTGTATTAAAGTCCAATTTGAGTCATTGAAACCCATTGTTTTTTTCCCAAGAGGCTTGATTTACAGAAATTAATATAAAAATATAATTTATTTTCTAGTTTTCATTTTTAAATGATATGTATAAAATTAAATTAAGTGAATGATCACTCAGGTTAATGTTGGATTAAAATTAAAGGAGTTGCTTTTACCAATAGTGCAACATTAACAGAAAACTGAAGACATTTCATTTGTTATTTAGAAAGTGCTGAGTTGCTTATCAAATTATCCTAGGCACTAATGGTTTGGAAAGTAATTTTTCTGAAACAGCTGATATTGTGAATTTGTACTTTTTTTTTTTTAAAGCTGAAGGACAAATAAACACCCTACCAGATGTTCTGTGTCAAAGCAACTAGGTTTGTTTTAGCTGAGTCCAGCAACTCTTCCAGGGTACCCTGGGAGATGACATCTCCTGTAGGGCAATATATAAAATCAGGTGTTGAGCTCAGAAGAATACAATTTACTATAGCCATCTTTCACAGTCTCAGCAAAAGAAAAATTGTTTCATAAAAAGAAAGAAGACACTCAAACAATCCCTTCCTCAAACTATGAGAGTAATAACTTCACAAGATAAATACTCACATTTCATTAAATTTTATGTCATGATTTTTGTAAATTGTGAGATTTCAGATGAGATTTAAACCAATTTCCTGCAAGTTTGATGTCATAATTCTTAAATTCAAGAAATGATCTACAATGTGGAATGCAGGATAATGAACACGTCCCGACTATATGGCTTTTTAATTATCTGACAGCACCAATATTCAAAGAAATTGTGATATAGATTCTCCTTTTGAATCTGTTTTATTTCTGTGGTTATCATCACATGTCTCCTTTTTAAATTTGAGAAAAGGCCTGAGAACTGGTGTCATTTCAGATGTCAAAAGCGTGTAGAACTGTCAAGTTTTCTTGGTGACAGTAGCTTTCCAAGAAGCTCAGAATAACTGCTGCAAATAATCATGTCTTGGTGTAATTCTACTATAAAGGAAGGAATTAAGCATTTTGGCAATAAAATTGCAACAGGTAATAACATATTATGTTTCTCTGGCCCAAACTTCTACCATACTTTGATTTATTGGCTAGTAATTTCATAACTGGTTTTTGTATCTGTTTCCAGAACTCTCCAAATGCATGATGGTACTATAATTGAAAGATAAATACACTCACACATTAATTTTCTAACTGCTACAGAAATTTACTGGCTTACAGTAAAATAATCAAATAAAATTTTAAACTGTAATTTGAGTTAGTGATGATAATTTTATCTTATTACCGATGTCTTTTATCAAATAATGATTTCTCTCAATCTACATAAGAAAGAAACTTTAAATTGTTTAAAAAATGTGAGATATTGTTGCATGCTTAAAATTATATTTTATTATAGCATATTTATTTCTCTTTAGAACAGTACAACAAATTATTCAAAAGGTGAAATAACTTAAGATTACCACCTGTATCTAGTTTAGCTCCGCTCCACAGACTATGCAACAAAGTCACGGCATAACTTGAGTATAGGATGGACTGTGGAGTGTTCAAAGTTGAATTTTGACTTCCAAAAGAACTGAAGTTCTAATTATTCATATCTGTGACTGTGGAGTGACATGGAAACAAGATCAACAATAACAACAGCAAAGAGAAAAATAAGACACATAGAAGAGAAATATTGAAGGACAGTAACAATGACAATAACCAAACAGGCAATAACAACAAAACCCCAAATGTCATATGCTAAACAAGGCAGAGTTCAGTAAACCCACATGCATGCCAAACACTGCCAACACCATAAACAGAGAAACCTGTGAGGTAGGCTTTCTCTGTGGGACCTGAAGATTCCATAACTCCTACCACTGAATACATAATAAATCTAATTTTAACTGCACTGCCAAAATACTGTAGTTGAATATCTTTAAAATATGATCTCTAGCCATTTCTCATATGGGTTGCTTATATAATTACGTTTTAAAAAAGATTTACTTATTTTTCTTACGTATATAAGTACACTGTCTCTACCTTCATACACGCCAAAAGAGGGCATCAGATCCTATGAAAGATGGTTGTGAGCAACCATGTGGTTGCTGGGAATTAAACTCAGAACATGTGGAAGAAGAGTTAGTGCACTTAATCACTAAGCCATCTCTCCAGCCCTTGTAATTCTTTTTAAAGTGGTTCTCTGGGAATATATTTGCTTATTTATTTTTCTTCTTTTTTATTGTTTCTTTGAAAACCTTCAACAACATATTTTAATCATGTTCACCGATTCCTTCAAAATCCACAACTCCTCTATCCACATGAGTTCGTGCCCTTGTTTATTTTTAAACCTATAGAGTTCCATGTACTGCCTGTATACTCTTGGGTATGTGGCCATCCAAACAAGTACAGTTGATCTACTAGATACCTTAAGACAATTGTCTTTTCCTCTCCAACAGCTTATCAATTCTCAATACCTTCTCATCTAGAGGTGGCTCTGTAGGAAGCCCAATCATTAAAGAAAACACACTCTTCCCCACCAACAAGCTATCAACTTGTCCAAAGTGAATCAGCAAATATTGAGACTTTCTGATCATCTCTCTTATCCATGCTGAGGTTATATCTGGCTTAAATATAAACAGATATTGGGATACTTTCAAAATCCTTTTGAGTTCATGTGCACAACTGCTCTGTTGCAGTTAGAAAATAATGTTTCCGCATAGTCATTAAACACATCTGGCTCTTAAAAGTTTTATGCTCTCTTTTTCTCAATGATATTTTATCCTTGGTAGGAGAAATGTGAAAAAGAATATCACATTTAGGTCTTAGAATTTTTCAATCTCTATTTCTCTGTACCTTGACAAATTGTGGTACTGTGGAAATACATTAAACTATGGTTATAACAATAAGTCATTAGATTTAGTGCCATATCTATTTAGTAGAATAATAGAGGTAGACTAGTACTGAGACTCTGTGACCTGTCTAGCCACACACCACGGCCCTGATGATGGTAGAAGATATGAATTCCACCTATAGACTGGGTCTTAAATCTAGTCAGAAAGCTGTTGATTGATACCATATTTTTTCCATTATTGTAACCATAGGAATGTCTTGTTAGGCAGGTCATTACTATAGCTCGAAAATGTACACAGTTGATTATAATTTTGATTTTTTTTTTTACTTCAGTATCATGCATAGCATCTTCCAGCACTATGGAATCTATCAAGCAGGAATAAAGCTTCCAGGCAAGTACTGTCTTGATTTCTTTAAGTTTTATGTATCAAAAATGTGAGTTGACTTGGCAAATAGGGTTTTACCATAAAGCTCTGGAAAGTAACTGAAAGAACTGGTAATAACCTATAATGTTTGAGGTTGTATAAGACAACACTGACTAAGAGTACTAAAGAGATAATCCATTATTGACACTGTGCTTTTTATTTGTTAGTCTTTGGTATAAACTAGGTATTGTCACCCTGTTTGAGAGTAATCCACTGAGACACGTTTTGTATTTGTGCGTGTATATGTTTTAGAAATGTTTTACAGTAATAAGTTTCCACATAATTTTTTCAAAAGCTCTTCAGTGTTGTTCTTTCTTTGTTCCTTTTTCTACCCAGATGTCCTGTTCTCCATTCCATTTAACCCTCCTATTTATTATTTCCCTTTACCATTTTATAACATTTGTCCTAGATCCCCTACCTAGAAATCTATCCCCATATTGTTTTACTACTGTTTTTATATTTAAGGGCATTCCAAGAGAAACACATATGAGATTTCAAACCTGACATCCAAAAATGAAAGACTATGAGATTTTGTCTTTTCATGGACTATTACCTTAGAATACTTCTTTCCAGGACCATAAGTTTACCTGTGACTTTCTTAATTTCACTTTTCTTGACACATGAACAATATTCTATTGTGTAAACATGCCATGTTCTCATTACCCGTCAACCCACTGATGGAACATCTATCCCAGTTTCATTTTATAACTATTTTGAATAGAGCAACAATGGACATAAATGAACAACTATTTTTGCATTAGGATACAGAGTCTTTGGGTATTTTTCCAAGAATAAAATATCTTGATCATCTGGTAGACCTATTTCTAGCATCTTTGAGATAACTGCACATTTATTTCCATGGTACCAGTTTGCACTTCTGCTAGTAATAAACGAATATTCCTCTTTCTCACAGATTTTGAGAGATCTCACACTAATAACTTAATAATGAATTTTAAGGCCTTGAAAAACCAAGAAGAAGGAACATCAAAAAGTATGTGGGGAATAATAATAAATATCAGGGTTAAAATTAATAAAATTGAAATGAAAATATACAAAAAATCACTGAAATAAAGCTTATCTTCTGAAAAAAACTATAACAATATTGACAAACTTTTAGGCAAATTAACCAAAAGAAAAGGACAGACACAAATTTATAAACTTAGAGATAGATGCGGAGATATTACAAGAAAAACTGAAGAATTGTGAAGAACATAATTTTCTAATCTATTTTCCCCTGAGCTTGAAAATCTAAATAAAATGAATACATTCCTAGTATTATACAGTCTACAAATTTAAATCAAGATGAAGTAAATAATATAAAAAGACCCCCACAAAAAAACCCAATGAGCCAGAAAAAAAACTTCGAACTTAAACACCTTAAACACACACACACACACAATATATATATATATATATATATATATATATATTATATATGTAATATATATTATATGTAATATATATTATATATAATATAATATATGTAATATATTATGTGTAATATAGATGTAATATATTATATATATAATGTGTGTGTATATATATGTATATATACATATATATGTGTGTGTGTATATATATATATATATATATATATATATATATATATTACCTACTACATACTACATATTATGAGCCAAAAGCATTTAGCCAAAATATTGGGAATGTGTCTAAAAGAACCATCTATAAGCAATTCTATGCAATGCTGTGGTGTTGAACAAAATACAAGTAATTAGTTATACAGTGGAAAATGACAGAATAAATGAGCAGGATGCCGACATAACAATAAACGATCTTAAATACAACCAGCTTGGGCAGAGAAGGATAAGGAAGAAAAAGTAAAAGCACACAGACAAATGTATATTATGTGTGATATTCAGTCATTATTATTGTCTGTGATACTATATTGAGAAAAGAATAGATTAGTAAAGCTGACTCTGGTGTATCTGTGTAGACTTGATCATGAAGGCTCTGGCCTAAGCAATGAGTCTGTCTTTGAAAAGATTCATAATGTGATGGGTTTATTAGAAATTCACTCTCTCTCTCTCTCTCTCTCTCTCTCTCTCTCTCTCTCTCTCTCTCTCACACACACACACACACACACATCTTGGATGTCAGCTCCAGAGTTCTGGTTCTCTCTTGAAGGTAAGCAAGGGAAAAGAGCAGCATCAGTAGAGACCAGGCTTTGCATCAAAAAAGATTAGGGTTTATTTTTAATAAAATAATAATGTTTACTTAGCTTGATTCTAAGTTACTTTGCAGCAGTAGCTGGCCCACCATCTTCTCCAAACATTCTCTGTCCAAAAATTCACTCTGCTCTCTTTGTCCTCAGCGCTTACACATCCTTCAGAATACAATATCACATGGTAAAAAGATCCCATGAGTTTGCACATAAATTCAAATCATAAATTGAATAAGAAGTTTACAACATGGATGTTTATATAAATGTTAGATAAGAATGATCAATGGATTAGAATTGAAGACCCAGAAATAAATCCATACATTTATGGACACTTGATCTTTGACAAAGAAGCCAAAAATATACAATGGAAAAAAGAAAGCATCTTCAATAAATGGTGCTGGTCTAGTTGGTAGCCAGTATGTAGAAAAATGAAAATAGATCCATATTTGTCACTTTGCACAAAGCTCAAGTTCAAGTGGGTCATGGACCTCAACAAAGAAACATATACACTGAATCTAATAGTAGAGAGAGTGGGAATGAGCCTCAAATTCATTGACACAGAGGGAAATTTTCTGAAAGGAACACCAATGGCTCAGGCTCTAAGATCAATGGTACCTCATGAAACCGACAAGCTTCTTCTGGCAAAATACACAGTCAATAAGACATATTGGCAAACTACAGAATGGGAAAAAAAAAACTTTAACCTCACATCTGATAGAGGGCTAATATCCAAAATATATAAAGAACTCAAAAAGCTAATACCCCAAAACAAGCAAGCCAATTAAACAATTGGATATAGAGCTAAACAGAGAATTCACAACAGAGGAATCTCAAATGGCCAAGAAGCACTTAATGAAATGTTCAAAGTCCTTTGTGATCAGAGAAATGCAAATCAAAACAACCCTGAAATTCCACCTTACAACAAACAGAATGGTCAAGATCAAAAAACTCAGATGACAGCATATGTTGATGAAGGTGTGAAGAAAAAGGAACACTCCTCCATTGCTAGTGGATTACAAACTGGTACAACAGTCTGAAAATCAAACTGGAGGTTCCTCAGAAATTTGGAAACAGATCTATCCAAAGACCCAGCTATACCACTCTTGGGCATATACTCAAAAGATGACCACCATACCACAGGGGCAGATTCTCCACTATGTGATAGCAGCCTTATTGGTGATAGCCAAAAGCTGGAAACAACCCAGATGTACCACAATGGAATAACGGATACAGAAAATGTGGTTCATTTGCACAATGGAATACAATTCAGCTATTAAGAATGAGTGCATCTTAAAAGTACATGAATTTTGCGGGACAATGGGTAGAACTAGAAAATACCATCCTGAGTGAGATAATTCAGACCCAAAAGGACATGCATGGTATGTACTCACTAATAAGTTTAGCCAAAATATTATGGAATATCTAGAATACAATCCACACAATTCAAAGGTTAACAAGCAGAAGAGCCCAAGTGAGGATGTTTCAATTCCACTTAGGAGGGAGCAAAAAACAATCACAGGAAGCACAGAAGGGAGGGACCTGGGTGGCAAAGGGGAAAGGGAGAGGCCACTGATTGGCAGTTGATGATAGTTGTTCAAAATTGGAAGCAGAGGACAGGATAATGTGTAGAAATTGGTCAGCGGGCCTCTACTGAAAAAGGGCCACATTCCTGCAACAAAGCCCTATATTAATAAATGGAGGTTAGGAAGACAGCAAGTAAGTAACATTTGCAGAGGAGCTTATATGTTGTATATTTCATAGAGTAAAAATAAATAAAAGATTTGAATAAAATTTAGAACCTGAAATACTGTCTGAACTCTAACTTGCTTAGAGCAAGGAAGAATACCATAAATCACTCAGAAACTTACATTTACTGAAACCAGAGAAATTTTTATTCATGAAAAAAAATGTTATTGTCAATAGAAAACCTGCTAAGTACTTTATAAAGCAAAAAAGTATATCTCAGGTCTATAAAAAGTACATGGATAGGTTCATAGCTGCAACTGTATAAGTGGCAAAGGATTGCCTTATCTGGCATCAATGAGAAAGGAGGCTCTTGGTCCTGTGAGGCTTGATGCCCCAGCATAGGTGGATGCTAGAGGGGTGAGGTAGAAGTGGGTGTGTGGAGGAGCACCCTCTGAAAAGCAAAGGGGAGGGGAATGGGATGAGGGGATTGTGGAGGAGAGACCAGGAAGGAAGGACAACATTTAAAATATAAATAAATAGAGTAACCAATAAAATATTTAGTATAGTAAACACCTTTGAGTTAGATCTGAGTGAAAGGAGCCATTGCTGTTTTCTGCTATTTAACCAAAATCATCAAATGCAGTGTTGAAAGCCATGACAAGAACAGAAATGCCAACAGCTCTCCAGAGCCTGGCTACTTCTTCTGAGAGGTGACTTGGTATTATTTTTTTTTTCTTACACTTAGTCTTGTTAGAAAGAACCAGGTGAGGAGAGACTGGGACAGAGCTAAATTGTATACTGTGACAAAGAAGTAATTTCATGCAGGAATCTAAATCTTAGGCTAGAACAAAGAAGTAGGATTCAGGCATGAAAATGACTTTGGGCTATGAAAGGGAAGTGGCTCAGATATTTTGGTCATCCTGATAAGCCCTTAGAAACAGTGATCACAGAAGTGATTAAGGGACTTTGTTTATTGCCTTGTTTGTTCTTTGACTGTTTGTGTTTATTGTCTTGCTTGTTCCTTGACTATTTGCAACTATTGTATTGTTTGTTTCTCAACATAGAACTGACCTTAATACTTGCATGTAATTAAAATGGTATAAAAGCAGATTGGGAAAAAAAAAGAAACAACTGTATATTGTGAGCCATAGGAGCACACATTCATTGAGGTGTCTTTTGTAATGAAACTTGAGAAAAATATGCTATTCTATATTACATATCCCTACATTTGCCTTCTGTTGAAAATTGTTGTAAAGAATATCCAGTCTACAGAAACCCACAACCTATAATTGTCACATGTATATATGTGTATATGTGTACACACACACACGCACACATACACACATATACACACACTCATATGTGCACACACACACACACACACATATATACATATATATATATGTATATAT
>JANHMN010000013.1:1888668-1933508 GCA_030674055.1 Rhabdomys pumilio | reverse complement strand
TCCATGATATGTACTGTCTACAAAGGATATGTATTACTTCCCTGAAGAACTGTTATTAACTAATCATATAAAAGTAAGTGTTCTGCCTTCCATAGAGTAGGATATGCACAGAAGATTCTCAGCAGAATCTAATTTTTTGCCAAGAGAGGTGACATATATCTGAACTTTGTCTAGTAAGATGAAATGTGATGTTAGCTCAGACTCATAGAAACACTCCCACAAATTCCTACTGCTTAGTGTCTTCTTTATCTTAAGCTGTATGTCCTTAGAGAGTCCATTTGCTGAAGGCTGTCAAGTCACCATATACCAACATCAGAGACCTTGTATGAAGAGCACTACATTGATGGCCTAATTCATATATACAACATCTTTATCATATAAAAATAAAGCAAGCATTTGAGCTATTCATTGCTAGGAGATTATTACTGGATTAATTCTCCACCTAATAGACACACACTCAAAGGTCTGTTATTTTGATGTACACAAACAACATATGAATTCAGTGTGCAATGGAATAGACAACTGTTCCCACCGGGGTTTATTTTTGTCATGATTAGGCCACACCTATTCTGCCAGTAGCACAGGTAGTATGAGATAATAATGGAATGAAAAAAAATGAAAAAAGGCTCTGGGGGATCTTTTTACAAAAATAGAAATAGCCTATCTGATGAACAGCTATTTCTCTCTCTTGCTATCTCAAAGAACAGTTATTAAAAGTAGCGATTATCATTAAAGACAGCTCTGACCCCGGGGACCTGGTAAAAATCATCAGGGTTTCGCTTACAACTGTTTGGCTTCCTGCTCCCCAGTGGCTTTTCAGAGCAGCCAATTAACTCTCCGGGAATGTAACTGCACACCAAGATGCTAGCATGACAGAAACACACGGGAGGGGTGACTTTCATTTCCTTAAAGCTAACTGTCTCCCTCTATTTCCAGCAATTTCATTACAGCCATTTAGACTCAAAGAGAGAGGGGATTTCAGTGGTCCCCCAGAACACCCTTAGTCACAGGCACAGAATGTATAATCACCCTGCCTGAGGAGGCCTCTCTCTGTCATTCTCTGCCCTTCCCTGAATTCCTCTTCACTCAATTCTGTTTTTAATTTGCCAGACAATCCTTTTGACCTCACCTAAAATGAAACATTTTAAAAGCTTCTCAGTGTGGCAGAATATCACTGTAAATCAGAACTCTAAAATGGGTGTGTTCCCTGTTTTCAAATTCCCATACCACTGTGGCTGTTAAGGACAAATTCTCTAACCCACTCGAAGTTGCTCCCTTTTCTTTGATCCCCATGTCTGGGTCGTCACAATGCATGTATCCCTCTTTTGAAATCTTCAATGTCTCACCCAACGAACTTTACCTGAGGCCACCCTGTCATAAACCTCAGCTGCTTCAAAGTCAGCTGAGTGCTCAAGAGACTTCTCTGCTTGATAAAATGTAATGTCTACCTCAAAGTTCGGATGACATGAGCTCTCTTTCCCTTGTTCTGTGCTGAGGTAGCAGTGGTAAGATTAATTTTACAAGCATAGGATGTGGGAGTTTGAAGGATCTTAGAACACATATAGTGCAGCTTTCTCTGGGGTCCAGAGGTTAAATGACTTACGTGAGGTCATCAGAGTAAGTAGTGTCAAATCAGATACATTAACCCAAGGCTCTCAGCTCCTGGGTCTCAGGCTCTACCTGTACTGTGAATGAAGAGAATGTCTTATGAAACCCCATACAACTTAAAATCAATTAGGTCAAAGATCAATCTTCTGTCAAACTGGCCTCTTACCAGGATGGAATCCCGCCTGTGACTTTTGTAGAAATGCCACATACCTCACTTGTTGCAGGAGATGGATATATCTCTTTTGAATTTTTCTTTCAATTAGAAGCTTAAGAAATTCTCTAGCACTAAGTGCTCAAATACACCTTCAGTTTACCTACCTTCCCTCCCTAGCCAATTATAAATCACAAAGAAGTTACACAAAGAGTGAAAATGAAACATATGCACCTGTTAAGTCAGCTGAAACTAAAACATTAACAGCACCATGCCAGCAAGGCTGTGTGGCACCAGGAGCCCCTGTGCCCTGTTAGTAGGAATGCGAATCATAGTGGCACTTTGGAAGACAATTTAAGCAGGTTCTTAGAAAACTAAATATGTTTTTGCATTGTTATTCAGCAGCTGTGAATCCAGGCATCTAGCCAAATTAGTTCAAACTTTGTCTCATAAAAACTCACACAAATACTCTCTAGCACTTTTATTAATAATTGTCAAAACTTTAAATTAGTTAATATAATTGCCACCAGGTGAAGATATAAATGAGCTATGGTACATCTTTTCAATGGAATATTATTCAGTATGATAAAGAGAAATGAGCTACCAAGCTATGAACACCTTAAATGCACATTGCTAAATGAAAGCAGTCACTTCACAAAGGCTACACACTATGATTCCAGCTATATGAGGTTCTAAAAAAGGTAATGTTGTAGACAAAAGATGAGTGACTGACAAAGAGATTGTGGATAAAGTGGGAAGGGATAAAAATTTATAACAAAGGGTATTTTAAGGTCATGAAATTATTTTGCATGAGACTATAATGGTAATTTCATGACATTATGCATTGTCAAAACCAGTAGAAGTGTGCAACATGGTGAACCTTATGTGAACTACAGACTTAGGATAAGGTGTATTAATATTTCACTGTCAATTATAACATGTGTCACCCTCTTAATACAAGATGTTAATAATGGGAAAAACTATATTCTGAGGGAAAGAGTGAAGGGAAATTCTTCACTCTTGGTTTTTTTTCAGTAAGTGTGAAGTACCTCTAAAACTAAAGGTATTTAAAATGCAAATGCTGCATATTTATCAAGAAAATCATAATTGTGTTAATTTTGCAAGTATCCTGATACAGTCATGATGAGCCAATATTGATCCAATGAATATTGTTAGCATAAAGCTGAGACATAAGATCTTTTGTGTATTAAGTCAACACACACAATAGATGTATAAAGTTAGTGTGCTGGGTAGTTTTACTGCAACTTGGCACAAACTACAGTTTTCAGAGAGGAAGGAGCTTCCATTGAGAAAATGGCTCCATAAGACGAGGCTGTAGGCAAACCTCTAGTGCATTTTCTTAATTAATGACTGACTTGAGAGAGTCCAGCCCACTGTAAGTGGGGCCATCCCTGGGATAGTAGCCCTAGGTTCTATAAAAAAGTAGACTGAGCAAGACTTTTGGAAGAATCCAGGAAAAAACACTCCTCCTTGGCCTTTGCATCAGTTCCTGCTGCAAGGTTACTTGAGTTTCTGCTATCTCTTTCCTTTTGATAAACTAACGGTATGAACTTACATGGTATTGTGAGTGAAAGAAATTCTTTTCTTTCCAAGTTGCTTTTGACTATAGTGTTAGATCACAGTAGTGGTAACCCTAAGACAGTCTCACAGAAGCATAAACTTACCCACCATTATACAGATGAAGAACTGCAAAGTTAAAATTCTAAAATCAAGGACACTTGGTTCCAAAATTGGGTTGTTGTTGTTGTTGTTGTTGTTGTTGTTGTTGTTGTTGTTGTTTTGCCGTTGCATGGTGGTTTAAATGGTTAAATGATGAAATGATGAAACTTGTGAGTCTAACAAATTATTACCTCCAAAAAAAAAAAAATCCCAAAACTCAATTATAGGAACTAAAAATCAAAATGACCTGCAGCTTGCAGTACGTAAGGATTTACCTAATTGGTGTAACTGTAAATAAAGAAATGGCACACACACACACAAACACACACACACAGTAGAGACAGGATGCTAGAATTGGTGGGGTGGGCTGGGCACTCTGATAGTGTACCAGCAGCATCCCAGAAACTCAGATTTATTTTATACATCTTACTTAAGGAGGCAGGTTTAGTCTATGTACCTGAACTAGGAGGTAGGTATAGCTAATCTCAGTAGGAAGTCTTTGTAAGGAAACATCCAGGAGGAAAAATCTATGGTTGACATTTTCTGCACACACTTGTTTTAACTAAAGGTCAATGATAGGCAACACTCATACTTGCCGCAGAGAAAGGCTTTGCCATTCTCATGAATCTGGGACACTGGATCCTTGGCATGACTGTACTCAAAACATATTGACTTGGAACTCCTTTCAGAAACTGATCTGCTCCTTAGGCTTTCAATCAGAGCTTCTCTGCACCCATCCCCTAACATAGGCAAGCAAAACAAATGATAGCAGAATAAAATGCAGCTCCTAATTGTGTAACTCACTAGCTACTTAAAAGGGCTCTTATCAAAGAGTCAGAGAACAATGAGAGTGATTGGAAGGAGAAAAAAAGAGGACTGACATTTGCCAATAGTCTACTAAGCACTAAGTAGTCCATGCTTGTACTCACCTTGACAAGTCTATGATGTCATCCACTTATCATGCTTAGTCTCTGAGGCAGCAGCATCTCTGAGGAACTTTTGGAGATGCAGATTCTCAGACTGCATCTGGAACACACTGAACCTGAATTATCAAGATGGAGCCGGAGGTACTGGTTTTTAAATGTGTTCCAGATCCATCTGACCCCTGCTCAATCTTGGCCACCACCAGTGTAAGCCTTCATTTATTAAAGGATGAAAAAGGCACAGAAGACTTTTATGAAGGGCAAATATCTAATGCAGAAACAAATAAAATCTTTACTCAATGTAGGAAAAATGGATCTTCAACATCACTCTAGGATGGTTTGAAAAAATGACAGGACAGTCCAATTATTTACAACTTTAGCTTGTTTGAGAATCAGCTAATAAAAATTTTATGTATTTTTTATATTTAATGATGTTTTGATATATGTACACATCATAGAATAGTCACCCTAATTAATTAAATTATTCGTTGATTTTTAATTTGAAAATATTTAACCTCATGGAAGATTGTAGCTAGTGACAATAAACTGTGCTGTTGAAGAAACTCTATGAGACTACATGCTATGTGCTCCCATTATGTTTCTAACAGGTGAAATGTCATCTGTCATGCTGCTTGTTATTACAGCAAAGGAAAAGATTTTGAGGCATATCAAAGATCTAATGTTGACCCCCACTTCAGGTATACACAGACACAAGTATATTTTTCATCTGTAAGACATGGTTATGGTGAGCCTCGACAACACAACTAACTATGAAACCGGAAGATAAAACTTTTGAAAACTCAGTGAAAATATTTTCTCCGGCACTCTTGCACTGCTTTTGGAAAATCCTAATGTTTGAGATCTAAATCTATTGGAGAATATGTATATTTCTTTTTAACCTCCTAGAGAACCTGCTCAAATGGGAGGACAAGGAGGACTTACATCATTCTGGTATTCCTCTGCTACTAAGGGAGAAAGTTCTTATTTTTCCTAGCTCAGTTTAAGAAATAATAATTTGGAGACCTGAACAACTAGTGTCCAACAAAATATAACCAAAATATTAATAAAATAAATCCATGAGAGCAAAATTAAACCTTTAAAACTGAAGGCACAAGGAGTAAGTGCAATTTTCACCAAGCCTAATAACCTGAGTTCAATCCCAGATCTCAGGCACCAGAAAGAAAGCACTGACTTCTACCTGTTGTCCTCTGAATGCTACATTCCCACTGGGGAATATGTGCGTGCAGGTGCACATACACATATATACACAGAGAATATAAAGTAATAAAAATTAGCCCATGATAGAATTATATGGTAATAAGCTCATGGTCACACTGGAAATAATGCTTATATAGTCAGGAAAAAACATTCTGTGGTCAGTTAACTACAAGGCATAACGATTAGACATCCCTGATGAGAAAAAAGACTCATGATCCAAATTTCAAGAAAAATATAGTTAGCACCACAAATATCTGATCTTTTCTGTGTTTTTCTGTAGCCACCAAGTTAGGAATGTAGCAGAGACATTTAGTGTGATGTGACTGTATAATTTGCTAGGTTTCTTTTTCTATAAATATTTCCATTTGTTTAAGGTTTTTCAAGTTATATGGCTAAAGGGTGGTGGGGAAATTGAAGCTGCTGCCCACTATAAAGTGATCCATAATACAAATAAATCTTTCGGTTTGTTTTCTATGATTTATCATGCCACTGAAACTGAATTTTACACAGGTAAGTACCACGAACTTCCCACCTGAACTGCTTGACTGCATCTATCTAATGAAATACATACTCTAAGTCCCTGAGAATAATTTTTCAAAGTCAATTATTCAAAGTACAATAAACTTGAAGACTCGTATCAACAGTAACCAGTCCCTTTGCCTCCAGCCTACCTACCTACTAAAGCAACATCAATCTCATTACCTCCTATCCCACACAGATTTTCAGAAATCTATATACATATCTTTCTGGTTTCCTACTTTAATAACTGATTTCCCATGAGAATAAAAAATAAAATAACTTATCAAAATAAATGACATAATTTATCTATAATAGTAACTACTATTTTTAAATCAATAATGAAATGGGCTTGATAAACAGCAAGCAAACGCATGCCCCCTCAAAAATCAGTTTTATAGAACTGTTTTGAAATACCTAGATTAAAAATTCAATTGGGTGTCTCAAGAACATATCTAAAAGTAACCTTATATTAAATCACATAGGTTGAGATGACTAATATGACTATATATGTCTTAAGTTCCAAAATCATTTATCTCAAGTGTAAAGGCTTTGTTAATAGTTATTACATTATATTGTCTACACAGTAATTAAATAAAGACAGTATTTGCATATTCACTTTAGACAGATTGTTAAATAATATTTTAAACCCACTGTTGAATCTGTGGGAGCTCTGTGGTATCTATCTTTAGGAGAAATCCACTCAATAATATAGTAAATCCCTTCTAAAAATATAAAGCCCTTGATTAACATTTTTAAAAAGTTGTATAAAAGCCAAATGGAAAAGGGAGGGCACAGGATAGGGGTTTTCTAGGGAGGGGAAATGGGGAAAGGGATCGACATCTGAAATGTAAATAAATTATCCAATAAAAAAAGGAAAAAAAAAGAAAAGACAGGGTTATGAACAAAGAGCAAATAATTCTATTATGAGAACAAGAGTAGAGATGATTAGCTGGTTTAGCTCATCAAGGCTTCAAAACTAAGGCATAAGATAAATGATGATCTGTTTCTTGGGAAATACAAATCGTCATCAGTTGAGCACAGGAAAAATCTTGCTACTATAGACTGGCTTGTTTCAACTTCTTTAATCAGTGACAAAGAGTTATCACTTTGGGGTTACGATGAACTTATAGACAGAAAGATAGATAGGAAATGTTCAGTTAGGTATGAGTTTCAAAACAGGAATACGTAATCAATAATTCTGTTGTAATCTTGTTTTCTGTAATGATTTTAATCTGGCTTTGAAGGATACGTTTTTACGGTGATTATTTTTAGAGAATATGTAATATGTGGCTATTGGGAAATCTTTTTCTTACGTAAAGAATTTTGTCTTAGGTTGTATAGAAAGTCTAAGGGGGGAAACCGTTGGTGGAGCCTGCTTGTTAAAGCCTTGCTCCATCCACCAAATGTGTGCAGTTGTTGTAGCTGTCTCATTGGATCTTGTTTCATCTACTGAGTGTGTGTGAGTGGGTGCCTGCTTTACATAGTCTCCAACCCCAACATCACTGCCTTAGATAGCTGAACACACAGTGGGAGCTGGTCTCCAACACTTTCCTAGAACATTCAATAGGAAATAAAACCTCAGCTTTGCTTTGTGAAAAGACAAATATATATATATACATATATATATACCTTTATTTTGATTCTAGTTATAAAAATATCAAACAGTCATACCAGGATGTATTTAATTACTTTGAATTTACAAAAAGTTTTTAAGCTCTTTAATTTCAATAATTTAGAGGGGGAAATGTTTGCAATTAGTTAAGTCTATTATCAAAATGAGTTTTCTCAGAGCAGTGTTATCATCACTTTGATTGGCTCAGTTCTTATATAGCCTATAGACTTGATACTCTAATGTGGATTGAGAAATATATTGAAGGCACTCCAAGGAAAAGCTGTGGGAAGGAAAGATGTCTTAGTGGGTAAAGTGTGTTAACCCGAGATTAATAAATACATCCCACATGGTAGACTAGGAAAAGCACTGATTCCCATAAGCTGTCCTTTGACCTCCTTATACATACCATGGCGCACATATGTACAAACAAACAAATCACATAATTAAAAATACCACTGATAAAGATAAATTGTGATGGCACAAAGGAGACAAAAATAAAGTTTATCAAGCCTAAGTTGTCCTTAGGAACATTGTGGAATTTCCAAAAATGTGGCTTTTCTAGCTTTCTCCAGTTGTGATAAAAATAACATGACTAAAAGCAACTGGGTTTGGAAAGGGTTTAATTGACTAATATGTGTCAATTATAGTCCATGTCTGAGGGAAGTCAGGGCAGAGACTCAAATCAGAAACCTGGAGGCAGAAACTGAATCAGGGACCTGGGAAAATACTGGTTACTGGTTTGCTTCTTATGGTTTGCTCAGCTACCTGTTTTATATAAGTCAGAAGTTCTTGCACAGTAGTGGCAAAACTCACAGTGATCTGGAACTTACATCAATCATTAATGAAACAATTGTCCCCCACAGACTTGCCCATAGGCAAATCTGATGGAGGCAATCCATTAACTGATATTCCCTCTTCACAGATGACAGAGAAGATACATTTTTTACAGTGGTTTGTATTTTGTGCATGTATAATTAATTTTCAATCCCTTCAATATCTGTTCTCTATTACATTTGCACTATAAGATTTTAACTCCAGTGGCAAAAGATGTGTATCAAATCCCAAGCCATTAACTTTTTAATTGGATCAAGTAAATAATCTGAGTTTTAGTTTGCTCTTGCAGAACTTTGGATAGTGATTATTTTACATGTTTTTTTTTTTTTTTACTTTTTCTGTAAAGTCTAAAATGTAATGTCAGTATTCACCACAATTGTCTCAAGACAGCTAATTAGATTCCCCTCTCATTTTGTTTTTTTATTAATAAAGCTCTGAGGCAGACACTTGAGTGGCTATGTGACGTTTAGAAAGAGTTTAAGTATAACCCAACAATGAGCAACACTCTTGTGCTGGCTTGCCTTGCAACTCTTTGCAGGTCTTTGCTGATCTTCACTTGTCATGACTTTGTAAAAAGAAAAGTGCTGAACTTGTCTGGGTGTTCCGGTTGCTTCTTGTTCCTACCAATCTGGTGGAGCCTCGTCATTTCTTCTAGATTGAGCCAACGTTACTGATTTGTGTTTGGTATTTACCAATTGAACTAGACTGCTGTTACTGATTCATGCTTGGAATTTGCTAATTGGACTAGACTACTACTACTGGTTGTGCTTGGAATCACCCCCAAAGAACTACTTCTAAAGAGGCCCATATCACCCTTGTCCCTTTAACTCTAATTCTTCCCTACCTTTGGTCAGTGGGCTAGAAGGGAGATTGAAGCTTTTAAGAACACTTATTAAAGTAGGTTTTTAAAATATAAGCCTACAGTCAGCCTTATCTAAAGAGCAATTTCCAGGACAGCCAAGCTTATGCAATAAAAGAAACCATAAAAAAGAGAAAGCTAATGAAGATGAAATTGAATAAGGGGGTCTTGTTCCAGCCCCAGCCTGCAGCAGAACTGGGCAAGTTTGGCCATGTTGTTCCAACCTTAGAGTCAAGGATAGAAGAAAGGAACTATGGAATCTTCCTCTGCAACTAAGGAAAGCCACTGAGGCCAGATGTGTGGCAGGGGTGTCCCTGCATGGAGGCACAGAGAGATCATTGTGTGAAGCTGTAAAGGAGAAATATAGATTGATTTTAAGACCCCCAAGAAGTTAGAGATACCAGAGCCATGGGATGACTGCCAAGAAAAATCACTAACAGGGAATTGAACCAGCCCTACAGAAAAAAACTGTGGTGTAGTCAACAAAGCTAAAAGGAGGTGTAGATATGAAGGCCATTTTTATTGAAGACATAGAGTTTGAAGTTTCACCAGCTGGTTTTCGGTCTTAATTTTATTCAATATTTCTTCACTATGCTCCCTTTTAGAATGATAATGCATACCATGTGTCATTTGTATTTTGGAAGTATGTGACCTGCTTTTTCATTTTGACCTTACAGGGGATTACAGTTTAAAGATTGTGTGAATCTCAGAAAAGACTTTGAACTTGGAAATTCTAATCAAATTTATGACTATTATAGACTATGGAGACTTTCGGACTGAATGCATTTTTGCATTATGGTATGGCTACAATCTTGTGAGGATGAGGGAGGGGGTGTGGTAGTTTAAATAGGAATGACCCCAGTAGATTCATGTGTTTGAATGCTTGGTCCATGGAAAATGGTACTATTAGGAGATATGGCCTTGTTGGAGTAGGAAGTGTGTTTCTATGGAGGCAGTCTTAGAGGTCTCCTATGCTCAAGCTATGCCCCAATGTGGCACACAGTCTCTTTTTTCTGTCTGTGGATCAAAATGTAGAACTTTCAGTTCCTTCTTCAGGACCATATCTGCCTACAGAGTGACATATTTTCTGCCATTGTGACAATGGACTGAACCTCTGAAACTAAGCCAAAAACAATTAAATATGATCCTTTATAAGAGTTGTTATGGTCATGGTGTCTCTTCACAATAATAAAAGCCTAATAAGACAACATCTGAGGAAAACCATACAAACCTAACAATTATTATTAATACCTAACATTTCATATTAACATTTTTATGATCATTTCTTTATTAGAGACATTGAAAACAGTCTGTCTTCACTGTGTCAAACATAGCATATTTCTGTTCTTGGAAGACTGTAATCTTATCTGCAAAATATATCTACAGAATCCTTTGCAGGAGGAAAAATTAAAAGTCAACAGATTGTAGACTAGAGATCACTCCTAACATAGACATTCTTTCTTCAGGATGGTGATACTGAGAGAGTTAGAATGAAGCCTGTGCTTTTCCTGAAAACACAACCCTGCAATTTTTATTTTGCATCATTTGCTACCCTATTCCCTTATACCATGGAGGCTCCATAATGACATAGTAAGTCACATTTCAAAAGAATCTCTCCAAAGAATTGTACGTTAAACTGTAACTGGATTTTCTCTTTAGCTTTTAAATTCTGCTATTATATAGCAAAGCAAAACAGCCTAGCTAGGCTCAATTTTCTCTTCCTTAACTATAATGCACCCTTGGATATAATGGTCACATTTCCTAAAGTTCCTTCAGCAACTTTTGTTAGATTGTGTTCCAAGAGCCAATTCAGTCAATTGATTTCAGGCACTTAAGTTCTCAAACTTTAGTGTGTGCATCACCAGAGATCTCCTGGGATATTTCTTTTACAGAAACCAAACAAAACAATTTTTTAAAAAAATCACCAAAAACAATAACAAACAAAAAAACAGAACATTCAATGTTACAAAAAAAGTATTATTTGAATCTATAGTGTCTAAGAATTTGAATATTTTATAAGATTGATTTAGATGTTCCATAATATGTTATTTTTAATTCTTTCCATATATGTATGTGTGTGCCAATTTGTATTCCTAAATACCTTAATATAACCTTCCTGTTCAGTCTTTATACCAAGGAAACAAAGTCCTAACATTGCAAAATCTGCCATATTTAGTTTACCTGTTGTCCACATGTAGTCTAAGAAGAGATATGGCTAATGCTTTGAAAAAATTTTACAATTTACTTTAAAAAAAAAACAATTTAGTAAATATCCTATCATCTTGAAATAGCATTAGAAGTATCTAAGCTTGTCACTCATAACTTTGAGGAATATTCAAAACTGAATCTATAACAGTCCTAGATTTCTAAATCATACCTTGCCCCAATAGAACTGCTCCCTTCCTTAAATGACTACAAGAACTCACAGATATGTGTGCAGACACACTATTTATGTGGCATTTTGGTCATTATTAGAAATCAAACTCTTGTCTCAGTGAAGCATTATGATGCAAAATGTAACTCAGCCATCTCTGGAACATCAAAATACTAAGGACCAAGTTAGTCTCATCAGCTTCTTCAGTCTTGTATTATTCCTGATTCAGTACTCACCTCCAATACTTCATTGCTTTTATTAGAAAACAGGTTCCACTACTTAAATACGATTGTTCAAATTGTTAAGAAATGAAACTAACCTAGATGTCCATCAACAAATGAATACATGAAAGATGTGATAAATACTGCAGTTATTTGAAAAGGGATGACCCACATAGACTCATGTGTGTCAATTCTTGACCCATAGAGAATGGCACTATTAGGCTATGTAGTCCTGTTGGAGTAGGTGTGGCCTTGTTGGAGGACATTGTGTCACAGTGGAGGCAGGCTTTGAGGTTTCATATGCTTAAGTTAGGCCTGGTGTGGCAGTCTCCGTCTACTGCCTGCAGATCAAGATGTAGAACTCTCAGCTCCTTCTCCAGCCCCATGTCTACCTGCAAACCACCATGCTTTTTGCTATGATGATAATGAACTAAACCTCTTAAATTGTAAGCTAGCCCCAGTTAAATATTTTCCTTTATAAGAGTTGCCTTACTCATGGTATCTCTTCACAACAACAAAACCCTAGAAGACACATCGATACATGAAATAGAAACTTATTCAACCTTAAAGAAAAATGTAATAATCACATTTTCAGGAAAATTGAAGAAACTTGAAATCATTACTTCGAGTGAAATAAGTCAGAAACAGGAAGACAAATACCAGATGCTTTCTCTCTTATGTGGACTCTTTGGGATGAGTCATGAAATTGCAAAGAAGCCATGATAAGAGAAGAAAAATCCTTAAGTGGGGGTAGCTGAAAGGAGAAAGGATAATGGAGTGCAGTTTCAGACATCTGAAAGCAGAAAAGAAACAGCAGGATGAAGGCATGGGAATGGGAAGGGGATGTATTGTAGAGTGAGGAATGGTCAGGATCAGCAGTGTGTTAGAAAGTGCCTTAGTGGAATCAATTATTTTCATACTAATTTCAAAGAAATATAAAATTGAAGAAATACCAAAAGAAAATAACTGAACAATGTCAGTAATAAAAAAAAGTAAACATATTTGACTATGTTTACTCTTTGTGTACAATATATGGGGAAACAAATTCAAGCAGTATTAACAGTATTGGTTGAAAATGGAGGTCCTCTCCTGGTCACATGACATGTAGCAAGTGTCAAGTCTTGTATCGGACCATATACGTGTGATGTCCTCTCTTCTTTCTCTCTATTTGGGAAATGGGAAACATATTTCTCCCTATGTAAACTGAGGTATACATATTATACATGGGCTCAGTCTTATGAGGTCATACCTTACAGTTCCTGTTTTGTAATTGTACCACAAAGGAGAAGATTCTAAAAGATATCTACAAAGAAATCAATGTAGAAAATATTAACAATACAAACATGTTTCATAGCAGAAGCATTAAATTTCACCCTTGTAATACAAGGTCTTTCTTTTTACAGGCTTAAAGACAGGTGAAATAATTACATCTGCTGAAACATAAACAGGACCAAAAACGGCAACCAAAAACTATTGATCACATACACTCTGTCATGCTATAAGTGCATAATGTGAGATATTATTAATCAGTAATTAATTTTAAAATTAATATCAGGAACATGAAAGCTTGTCTTCTCAAGTATTTAGTCAGTGCTAATGTGATAGTTTTCAAATGTTCAGAAGTTGTTTTGAGGTTAGTTCCTTACTTAAAAGGGAAAACAAGATCTAGCAATTGTGAGAAACATCTGTCATTTCATATGCAATGGGAATGCCTGAAAGACCACACAGTGCAAAAGGAAATGCATTCCTTTGTCAGCAAATACAGCTACAGTATGAGAAAAACAAACACATCGCTGAGAAACTGGTAAAACAGCACTGGGGATAATATGCAGTGTGGGAAAACTATGACACAATTTGGATGAAAAGACAGATGCTGCAAATGCACAGAGCTTAGAGTGTTTTCATACATTATAGATTTCCTTTTAATAGCAAAGCACACTGGAAAGCTACATCACTATGAGCCTAAAGAAGAGATGTACCCGAGGAAACAGTGTCAATGCTAAATTTCTTATAAGAAAACAGTATTTTCTGGGAAAATTATCTAAACATCATTGTTCATCATTGATGGAACAGCTGCTCTGGCTGTAATAGAGAATTCCAGACTGAGTCTATGAGCTAGTGCCAGACTTGAGCTTTCTTCACCACGTTATTCATCACTAAACAAAGCATGCAGCCTGTTTGAGGATATCAGGACATGTGCAATTTGATACAAATGGTGCATTTAAAGTACATTAAACTCATTATCAACACTCACACTGGGTCTGAAAATGAGCATGAAACTCTTTTGCACTAGCTGAAATTCATAAATTGTGTTGAGATAAGTGACTTGTTTCTCAAATTCACCTGTTATAAGTTTGATATTGTGTGTGTGTGTGTGCATGTCTAAACAAGTGGCTATATGGATCTTCTTCCTAGCTATTATTTAATCTCCCTGCTCTCTCATTTTATATGTGCCTTAGCATTTGAAAATTAACTATTTATCTGAATAAGCATATGTCACAGAGATGACAAGTTGCAAACAGCTCTAGAAAGACCACCACCTGGGTTCTAGCCATGCCAGGTCCTCTTAGCCCACTGCATCTTTGGAAATGATAGAATGTCTATATATCAGGTTCTCCACCACTGAGAGAGATGGCAGTAGTGATGACATGGGAATATAGTTGCAATCTGAGGAAATAACTACATGAAAAGTCTAGTAAGCCTTAGACAGGCAACATCTGCTATTTACAAGGCCACCTGATTTCATAGGCTGTCGCTACCTTAGTAGAAGGTTTTTGATGGTATTTCAGAAAAATGATGAATGGAGAAAATAGCATATTACTAAGGAAATATGCTGAAAGCTTTTAAGCCAGATGGAAAAAAGTGAACATTAACTCCACACAGACAAGAAAATTACCATGAGCTAAGGATTTCGTAGTCTGTAGCCTGTTCAGGGATACTTACTTGAGTTGTTTTGTTTTGCTTTGCTTGGCTTTGCTGTTTTTGCTGCTCTGTCTCATTATAGTGAAAGGCCTGAAGATTTGGTGTGCCTGGCTATGGCTCCTCTTCCTCTTTCCCTGTGCTGGGATTTTCCTATTACACATCATCCTTCATGTCTGAGACACTGATGATATCTTCAGTCTCCCACAAAGTAGTCATTGTTCATTTTGTTCTAAAATCAGATTGGCAGACACTCTTCATGAATTTCTGTCTCGAGCACCTGAACCATGATTAGAAAAGACTTCCAATGTCTACCAAACAATTAAAATCCTTGGAACAGAATGTGAAGCTATTTATCCTCATTAAGAGATAGAGAAACACAGCTTAAATTACCTTACAGAAAACTAGATGAGAAAGAGGAGATGATAATTATATAATAAAAGATTGCAAGAACTCTTTTCATTTTGTACAGCACATGTTAAGTTGTATTCTGGCTTCAGAAAAATCACACACACACACACACACACACACACACACACACACACGCACACACACACACACACACACACACACACACACGCGCACGCACGCACGCACACGCACGCACACACACACACCTGGTTTTAATTTGAAATCAACATAATGTACTTCAATAAAAGCCCACCTTAGAATTTACAGGACTAAGTTGCAAGCAGGGATCTTTGGTCCTGACACATTTCTGTCCGTCATTTCTTTGCTTTGCTTTTAAGAAGAGGTTTCTAAGGACTGTAAATGGGATAAATTGAACATGTAGGTATCACATGGCAGAGTACAGAAATAAGAATTCAATACAAAAGTTTTCCTCAAAATGAACAAAAGACTTAATTAAAATAGACTCACTTCATCGCTGACAAAAAAAGACATCACAATTAAATACCAAGTAATTTATTAGTCTTTTAAAGTTCAACAATTTATCTTACCCTTTTGAGAACAATGTGATTTATTTGTTTGGTGCAATTTTAAGGTCACAGACTACTCATGAGAACTACATTTTCAGAGCCTCTTATTAAATCTGAAATATATAGAAAATATTGGCATTTATATATTATATTAACCTTATGATCAATAGGATAAATAACTGAGTGACTTTGGGGAAGACTGACAGTAGTTTTGAAGTTATTGCATTTCTTTCTTAGAAACCATGGTGATTGTTGCTGAGAGCCGTACAGTCTTTTTCCCTTGGGAGTTGTTTCATTTCTCAGGCACCTCAAGTGTGAGCTTCTGAAGCCATTATTGTCACACTTACTCTATGGGTCTGTTTTCAGTTCAGCTCCATATCAGGTACAATAACCTGAAGGGCTTGTCATCAGAACGCTTTGCTGACTCTTTAGGAGCAATGGGGCTAAACCTGTCTCCTGTGTCAGCAGAAGGTACACCTGCCCACATGCCACCATGTCAGATAGTTAGCTCATCTCTGTTTTTTAAATCTATAAGATAGATAGAACAAAACAGACCATTAAAATATATGAAAACAAAAGATAAATTATAAACAGGTCATTTCATATATAGAGTTAGAAAATACTCTAAAAGATCTAAAAGGTCCTTTCTGGTCTTATTTAAATATATGTATTTTGCTATTAATGAAATACTAGTGAGAACCAAACAAATCACATAGATGTTGCTTGTCAAGTCTGAAGAGAGTGAGATATAAAGAGTTTACATTTTGTTTTCAGTGTTGTCCTGTGATAGTTAATATACTCAAATTGACATAATCCAGAGTTACCTAGGAAATAAACCACTGGATACAACCAACAGGAATTTGAAAATTCATTTAACTGAAGCAGAAGAACTCAGGGTAAATGTAGACAACACTATCGCATGGGCTGTTTCCTGAACTGTATACGACTTTTTAAGTATAAACTGTTCAACAATTTTTAATTTTAGCTTTTCTTGCCTAGCAATAAGTAGATCAATATTGTCCATTCTGGGCAACAGCAGCAAGACACACGTCTGTCATATGCTTGATTACAAGAATAAATAGACAATATTTATCTAGCTGTATTGATTAACTATACTAGCATATCATTCAGGTATATTATGAATGTTTTTCCAGTTACAGTATTTTCAGCTTCTGGGAGGTGTATTATTATAGTATCTGCACAAATACCTCGTCTCTCAAGTTGCCTCTCTTTTGTTTCTTTCTCACCATTCCACACCTATCTTACAAACTTGTAATCTAAGGGATAACTTAGATTAGACTCAACTTAGCAGGTACTCATTTAGAAGAAAAACCAGGATTCCATCCCTCAAAATGTTTTATTTCTAATTTATTGATGTCTCTCTTCTTCACTTTATAGTTCGTTCAGATTTTTAAAAAAATTCTTTTGGAAAATTAGGTCTCCATCCCAAGAAAAGGATAAAGAAAGAGGCTGAGAGCTAGAACTGGTTAATGATAGAACCATGACAGATTTCGCAGAGAAGACTTCATTCCCCTTTCTACCTCAGTGTCACTTCGCTCAAGTAGTCATTACTCAAAAGCACACAGTTATTTGCGAGTGAAATGATATATAATTGCTGAGTAACTATAAATAAACCTTATTTTAAATATATACAAGTTGTATGAAAATGAAGTGCCTAAATATTATTCATGCCATTCTCTATTATTTATTAGCCTCCTATTATGAAGATTTAAAATTAATTTTAATTAGGTGTCAGTATTCTCTCTATGTTATAGAATTAACATACAATAACCAATTGGTCTTTTACTAGCTAAAAAAAAGTCCTTAAGACATATTATAGATTAAAAAATAACATGTAAAAACATTTCAACACATTTGCAAAGGTACTGAACAGATAAGAATTTTTATTAGAATTCAACTCAGGACTAATATTCAAACCTGGAATTTTAAAATACATTAAAATATTTATTTAAAGTTTTCATTATGTGTGTGTGTGTGTGTGTGTGTGTGTGTGTGTGTGTGTGTACACGTGCATCTGTGTGTGTGTGTGTACCCACACACAAGGAGAGCCCACAGCAACCAGAAGAATGGAATAGATTCCCTGAAGCCTAAGTTACAAAAAGTTTTTAGCCACGTGATAGAGGTTCTGGAAACCAAACTCAGATTCTCTGAAAGAGCATTATGTGCTCTTAACCATTGACCCATTCCACCAGACCCAAACCCAAATACTTCAATACACAGGTATAAAGAACAGAAGAAGGGATAGGAGAGGAATAGAACATGCAGGATATAACAAAGGTCAGAAGAAAAGGAGGGAGGTAAAGGGAAGGTAGGTGAAAGAGAGAGGAAGGAAAGGAAAAAGAAGAGAAGATGGGAGAAGAAAAGACTAATGAGGGGCATGGAGAGAAGAATCACACACTTCTGGAAAGCAGAATGCAGCAAGGCAGCTATGAGCACTTTGTTCTCCAGGAACAGAGACGTCCCTCCCCTCTTCTTAATAGAAGGAAGAAGAAATATATAAAGTAGGAAATTTTAGAAACAGTCAATGCAAATGTATGGTCCAAATGAGCTAGGACTTTCCTTGGCTTCCAAATGAGTTGCCAAGAAAAAGAAGGATATTGATTGTGAATAGTTAGAACATACAACAAGATAGTTTTTTAAACTGCTAAATGTCTCCCCGTTTCATAAACAACACATTTATTATCTGCAGAGTCCACTGGTTCACAGGTATCAGAGCAAACTAAACCCCAATAGCTTAAAGCTGTAACCATGTAAACAACAGAAGCAGTCTTTCTTGGTGTCCATCTACAACCAAGTCTGTTTTATCCACTAACATTCCCTTAACTTGTCAAACCCTGGAACACAGCAGCATTGCATGACATAGTGCTTAAGGTAGCATACTGCAGCAGGCAAACTGATACTCCTCCAACTGAGCAGTATGATTAATTAATGCCTGCTTTCTATAGTACACAATGTGGGAAATGCAATTTGGGTGTCATTAAGCAGTCTCTGAGATGATTGGCTCAAAATCCCTACCCTACCACCCCATGGCCACAATAGAGAAACAATCAAAGACCCATGAGAATACATAAATCATTCATATTGATCAAAGACAGAAACAAGCACAAACCACAAGAAACAAATAGCAATGTGTAAAGATGCTATAGTGAAAACAACAGCTATTGGTTTGCAGATAGCAAATACAAATCAAATTCAAATTCATTGCATACTATGTTTTCCTAATATTGGTTTGCTGTCTGTCTTAGTCAGGGTTTCTATTCCTGTACAAACATCATGACCAAGAAGCAAGTTGAGGAAGAAAGAGTTTATTCAGCATACACTTCCACATTCATCACCAAAGGAAGTAAGGACTGGAACTAGAGCAAGTCAGGAAGCAGGAGCTGATGCAGAGACCATGGAGGGATGTTACTGGCTTGCTTCCCCTTGTTTTCTCATCTTGCATATTTATAGAACCCAAGAATATCAGCCCTGGGATGGTACCACCCACAAGGTCCACCCCCGCCCCGTGATCACTAATTGAGAAAATGCCTTACAGCTGCATCTCATTGAAGCATTTTCTCAACTGAAGTTCCTTTCTCTGTGATAACTCCTTGTGTCAAGTTGACATAAAAACAGCCAGTACACTATCCAAGTGAGGACAGTGAGTTAAGCCATCTTGATGTTAGCTTTTTTTCTCCTCTTATACCCATTTTATTCACATCCAGTATTTAAATGTATTTACTTCAACCACTTTCTAAACAAAAGAGCATGAATTTTGAGAAATTAAATTTTACTTTCTACTCTATGTGTTTACACTAAACCATTATAACCCATCACACAGAATAGTAATTGTTATTGAAATTAAAAAAGAATTGACTAAACAAAATACCTCTCCCTTTAACATGGCAGTTCTTTGAGAGAATTGAGATTTGAACTGAAGTAAGAGTATATTAACAGTGATATAGAAAGGTTAAAAATGGAGATAAACTTTTCATCATAAATTACAGAATTAGAATCTGTGCATGTGTGTCTAATAAAGTAATTTGCATTACTTTATTCAATGGTGCTTCAAAGTTTAAAAGCCAAATCACTTGTATTATATATCTGTCATAAACAATATCCAGATGGTTATTCTTCCAATTTAAACATAAGTAATAAAAACTTTTAAGGCAGTGAGTGTTTCTTGTTTTTAATTGTCTTCCTGCCTTCTCCCAGCTACTATGATGCTATTTGTATTGAATAAAGTTTACCTAGAGATATTTATGGGAAATTAGCACATTTAGGCCTTAGAGGACAAAGTTTATTTTAAAATAATTTGGTGGTTTGAGTATGCTTAGCCTATGGGAAGTGATGCTGACAGGAGCTATGACTTTGTTGAAATAGGTGCAGCCTTAGTGGAAGAAGTGCATCACTGTGTAGCTGGGCTTAATTGTTAAATGAATATATGTTATATATGAGATATACATATCTGAGATATACATATCTCATATATAACATATATTCCTAAATGCAACAATTCAAGTCTGTATAATATTATTTGTATATATGGGCTTACCATTTGATATTGAATAAACATTTGGTGTGCTCTTTGTGAGAAAGGCTAATTTTCCACTCTCACGGATCCTTAATGACCTGTAGTCCTTTGTTTCCTCTCTACTGATCACCTACAGCCCTACCGTAGGAATGATACCATTTGACTTTCATGAAGTTATTCCAGGATATTACTAACATGAAGGTTTGGAACCAGGATCTTCAGATGAAAGAGAACATGCAACATTTAACTTTCTGGGTCTGGGTTATCTCACTTCTAGTTCCTTCCATTTACCTGTAATGTTCATGATTTCACTTTTCTTTGCAGCTAAATAAGATTCCATCCTGCACATGGGCTGCATTTTCCTTACCTATTCTTCAGTTGTAGGACATTTAGTTTGTCTCTATTTCCTAGTTATTTTGGCCATGGAATAGTAATGTATTTGAAGATATTTCTTAATCTCTTAGTCTCATACTTTTCTTTTCTTCTCTTTTAGAATTCTTGATACTAATTCTCTATCAGTTGTATGGTGCAGACGATTCTACCCATTTTGTGGACTTCCTTTTACTTAGGAGTAATTGTTTCCTTAGCTCTGCATAAGCTTTTTAGTTTTATGAAGTCCCGCTGGTGACTGTTGACCTTAACTCTTGGGCAAATGAAATACCATTTCTACAGGTACTTTCTTTCTTTTTCTTTTCTTTTCTTTTTTTTTTGAATTGGATATTTTATTTATTTACAATACAGATGTCATCCCTTTCCCCATTTCACCTCTCTAGAACTCCCTATTCCTTCCCCCTCCTCATTTACGCTTTTATACCATTTTAGTTACATGCATGTATTAAGGTCAGTTCTAGGTTGAGGGTCTAGCAATACAATACATGCAAATAGTCAAGGAAAAAGCAAGACTATAAACACAGATAGTCAAAAAAGCAAGACATTAAACACAATTGTGTGAACACTCCCTTGATCACTGTTTCTAAGGGCTTATCATGACCAAAGTATCTGTGCCTAGTTCCCTGTCTTAGCCCAAGGTCATTTTCAAGTCTGAAGCCTACTTCCTTGTTCTAGACTAACATTTAGATTCCTGGCTGAAATTCCTTTTTTCTTCTAGCCTAAGATTTAGATTCCTACCTGAAATTACTTCTTTGTTCTAGCCTAATGTCATATTCCTGCCTGAAGCCTACTCCCTTGTCCTTGGCCAATGTCAGATTCTTGCCAAGCAGCCTCACATGTAGCTCACTGCCTATCTTTTCACTAGGTTTACTTTTTCTGGATTCATATTTAGATCTTTGGTCCAGTTGGAGGCTTCTTCAAGGTGGTGGATATGTCTAATTTTATTATTCTGCATGTGAATATCCAGCTTCACAGCAAGATTTACTGAAGGTTTTTTCATTCCTCTAGAGTATGCTTTTAGCATCTTTCCCAAATATTAACACGAAGTTTGAAAGTTTGATGAAAACTATGAAATTATGAATATTCATTTTAGGTCTTTGATTTTGTGCCATTTGTCTATATGTCCATTTTGTGCCAGTACCATACAGTTTTTATTACTACAGTTATAAAATACAACTTAAGGCCTAGAATTGTAATTCTGAAACATTCTTCATTTTAATCGGAATAATTGTGGTTCTCTGAACTCTTTCGTGGTTTCATAGGAATTTTAGGATAGGGTTTTCTATTTCTGTGAAAAGCAAGATGGGGGATTTGGAATTTCATCAACTCTATAAATAGCTTTTGGCTCAACTATCCTTTTCACAATATTAATTCTACCAACCCCTGAGCATAGAATGGTTTTCCCATTTCCTAGTGTCATTTCTGTCTCTTCTTTCAGAGATTTGAATTTTTACTATAGATGCCCTTCAATCCATTGGTTAAGTTTATGCCTAGACATGTTATTTTTTTGAGGCTGCCATGAATGTGTGTGTTTGTGATCTCCTTCTTTGTATTTTTGTTGTTGGTATTCAAAAATCTATTATTTTTACAGGTTAATTCTGTATCCTGCCACATTGCTGAATTTGTTTATTATTTCTAAAAATTATTCTGGTAGAATCTTTGGGATCTCTAATAAATGTCATGACACACACAAATTGATTTCCTTTTTTCCCCTATTTATATCTTTTAATTTCTTTCTCTCCATATTGTTTGAGCTAGTACTTAGGGCACAATATTGAAAAGGAGTCAGGATAACGGACATCGTCATCATCATCTTGTTCTTGGATTCAATTGGGTTTTCTTCAGCTTTTATCCACTAAGGATGATGTTTCCTGTGGGTTGCTCACATACAGTTTCTTAAATACTGGAGTATATATTCTCTATTGCTACATTTTCTAGTACCTTTATCATGAAAGTATGTTACATTTTGTCAAAACTATTTCTGGATATGTTGAGATGATAGTGTAATTTTTGTCTTTAAACCATTTATGTGGTTTGTTGACTTGAGTTTATTAAATATCGCTGTATTACATGGGTAAAGCCAACTTGCTCGTGGTAGATAATTTGTTTTATATATGCCTGTATTCTGTTTGCAAATATTTCACTGAGAATTTTTGAGTCTCTGTTCATTGACCTATAGTATCCTTTGTATTTATAGCTTAAATCTCTGGTAGGACTAAATATGTATAAATAAATAAATTCTAAACAGTACAGAAAGCTAAAAGTTTTGTATAAGCCCTCCTCTATAAGCACATATACCCAAATCAATACTTCAGTCCATGTCATCATAAACCACATGAGACTATCAAAAGTGGATCATTATTTTAATATAGCACAGTGAATTTTCCTTCCCTCCTTCCTTTCTTCTTTCTTTTTTTCTTTCTTTTCTTCTTTCTTTCTTTCATTTTTTCAATGTGAGTACTCCTGATGTATATCTGTAATAGATGATGATTTCACATTTTTACAGCCACTAACAAAATCCTTTTTTATTTCATTACATTAAAACAGCTTATCTCATCTTAGCTTCTAAAGCAATTAATCCCTAAATTCTTTGACTGTTAAGGAAAATGTTTTGTTTATCAGGAGAAGCATGTTTTATTACCTTAAGGTCAAAGAGGCTACTGAAAACAGCAGCCCAGTTGCATTTCTAAATGCTGAGTTTCACACTGAATTACTTAAGTGATTTGCCTCTGTACAGCATAGAAAAGGTGCCTTTTAGAACACTATAAATGGGATGCTTGTTAATGAGAACTCACATAGAACTGCTTGGTGCACTTTCTGTAGGAATTCTGATTTTGTTAAGGATTTTAGAAAAGAAATGTATTGTCTTACATAGACAGTTTGTATCTTCTAATTGCTCTACTTAATTTTAATTCATATTTGTATTTATGTCATTCTTCTAACACATATAAAGTATATGTGTAAATGCTATTATCATCACAAATTAAACAGTAAAATATTTTAATAAATATATAAATACATTCATCATACAGATGACTAGTACAAAATAATAAACCACCTGAATATGTATAAGCTTTCTATTTATCCTCAGTACACATAAACCATTGCTTTTTATTAATTATACAAAACAGTGGTCTTTGATGTAACATTAACATTCTGACACATGTACACAACATATTTTGGTCACATTCACCATCATTCCCTTATGCTCTCTCATTTCCTCCTTTCTAATCATAGCCTTTCAAAATCTGTTCTTTATTTTATGTTTTTTATTTGGCCCTCTTTTATTTTTTGAGGTAAGTTCTCACTATGTAGCTCTTGTTAACCTTGACATTCTATGTCAACATATATCTGCCTGCCTCTGCCTCCTGATTAAAGGTGTGTGCCACTCTGCCAGATACTTTTATGTTTTTTAAATATCAACAATAGATTAGAAACCAATTGTATAGTAAATGGTTATACATTTTCCCATGATTGATAAAATTTGTTTCAGACACTCATACTGTGTGGCTCAGTGTTCTTTTGAACAATAACTATTCAGATACTGTTCTTACTGCTGTGACAGAATACCAAAAAAAAACAAACTAGAGAATAAAGGTATATTTTAACCTACACTATCAGGGTGAAGCCTATCATAGAGAAGAAGGCATACCAGCCGGAGCTTATATTAGCTGGTCAGATTGCATCTGCAGTTAAAAACAGAGAGGTTAATGTTGCTACTCAGATCAGTTTCTATTTCTTTTTTTTTTTTTTTTGTCACAGTGTTTAATCGCAGCTATTAAAACTGTAAATAAGACAGAAATTGGTATTAGGAATGTGATAAATATATTTTACATTAGTTTTGCTGTTGTTTGTTTAAAATAAACAGATCAGTTGTGTATATTTCAGATTTTCACATCTTAAAACACAAGTGCTGCACTTTAATGATTTCCACTGATCTTGGTGATAAGGGTGTTTGTCATGACACCAGACTTTGTCTCTTTTTTTTTTTTTTTATTGGATATTTTATTTACATTTCAGATGCCAATCTCTTTCCCCATTTCCCCTCCCTAGAAAACCCCTATCCCGTGCCCCCCCTTTTTCATTTGGCTTTTATACAATTTTTTTATAATGTTAATCAAGTGCTTTATAAGTATGGTAATGCTCAGTCAGAAGTGTAACCTAATACCCAACCTAGCTATGTAAACTATCTTTGACTAGTGGAGACACGTGAACTTCTGCCTCCATGCCCCCTCTCTCTTTCTCTCTCTTTTTCTCTCTCATTACCTAGCTTCTCATCTACTTCATCTTCTCCTCTCCTTACTCCACCTTTTCCTCTCGATGCTCCTTCCCCCTTAGCTCCTCCTACATATTATCCTTCCTGTTAAAATAAAGCTTTTCTCTCTAAAATACAATTAGAACATAATTATTCCTATTTGTACCAGTGAGGTACAAGATAGTCTTAATACCCAGTCCATCCTTTTGTTGACTAGCCAGAACCTCTGTCGTCTCTCTTGACTAGAACACTTAGTTTTGAACCTGGCTTTTTCTTGGCTTTAGAATGAATGTCAGCTGAGAACCCTCCACTCAGATCTTTTCTCTCAAGGTAAATAGTCAGGATTGGCTATGAGTCTATAGGTCTTCAATGCCGTCAGAAATCCAGAATGACTAAATTAACTGAAGTTATGGGAAGCACTAAGCATAGCTTCTAAATCTTAGCCAATTTATAGAGACCGCTGAACACCTGGACAGCCCCTATACTACCGAACATTGGAGCATCAAATCTTCAGCCTTCTGGCCCAAACTCATCTGACAGACTTTAGTGCTGCAGAATTATTAAGGGCTGGTTACTCTGTCTAGGCAGATATAATCAGTTTCTATTTCTTATGCAGCCTAGGACTGCCATCCATAGGGTGGTGCATCTCCATAGGATGGTGCAACTCCCATATAAAGTAGATCTTTCCATCTCAGAGAACACAGGTAAGAAACTTCCTGCCAACAGGTCTGGAGACTTGTTTCCATGATTATTCTAAATTGTATCAAGATGACAAACAAGTTCAGTCATTGCAATGATATTTCATCATAGTGGGCCAAGCCTTGAAGGCTCTGTCTTTTTTTATTTGTTTTGTTTTTGTTTTTGTTTTGTTTTTGTTTTGTTTTGTTTTGTTTTTCGAGATAGGGTTTCTCTGTATAGCCCTGGCTTCCCTGGAACTCACTCTGTAGACCAGAATGGGCTTGAACTCAGAAATCTGCCTGCCTCTGCCTCCCAAGTGCTGGGACTAAAAGCATGCGCGACCACTGCCCAGCAAAGGCTCTGTCTTACAAGCAGCATTTGACTCCAGTTTGAGTGCATACAAAGAGTTCATATACTGTATCTTGACTAGTGCTTTGTTGGGCCGGTTAAAAAAAAAAAAGAAGAAAAAAAAACTATTTTTCATCACCTACAAGCTTTGGCATTATAAATAACTCATTCCTAAAGGTAAAATTGGTGGCACTCTACAAATTATCAAGGTATAATAAAATTGTAAGAGTACATGGAAGGATTATGGTCATTACCAGGAAAACCAGCCTGAGAACTTTTTAAACACACCACACCGAGGAAAGGGTATTATTATATCTCTCTCACATGGACTCTTAATGAGGAAAACATCCAACACTCCTATGGCAATGGCCCCATTGACCTGTCACCAATATCTCATTGTCACACCAGCTTCAACCAGGCTGTGTCCGTTGCGCACTTGGCCTCTGTTAATTAGCAACTGTCTTCTTCCTTTTTTTAACCTGGACCTGCTGTCCATTTGTTATACTGTTTGTCCACTTGGATCCTGTCACAGTTTGACACTTGCATCCTCTGGATTCAATCCTGACCCCATTGTTTGACTCTGCAGTACCAGAAGACCTCAGAAAGCTTTCCTGATCTGATTCTCTCAGATATTCCTTTGCATAAGCTCTCTACTTACCTCAAGTTAGGCCTTGTCAGAGTTAATTTCGGTTGTCAATTTGATACACTTCTAAGAGTCATCTAAGATGAAGCCTCAAAGGAGAAATTGCCTAGAGCAGATTGCCCTGTGGCCATGTCCATGAGACAGTTTCTTGGTTACTAATTAATATAGGAGGGCAAAACTCACCATGGACAGTTCCCATTCCTGGGCAGATGTATAATATATGATAAGCACATTAAGAGGAGCAAGCCAGTTTGAAGCGTCAGTAATTTTGTCTGTGTTTCAGTACCTCCTCCAAATTCTTGCTTTGCCTTCCCTTTAAGATGGACAGTAATTGTAAGATAATATAAACTCTTTCCTCTCCAAGTTATGTCTTGGTGTTTATCACACAACAACAGAAAACACACTGTAAAAGGCCTCTCTAAAATTTCTTTAACTCTTGCTTGTCCTCTATTGTGAACTCTACTTATATACAGATAGATAGATAAGAAGATAGATAGATAGATAGATAGATAGATAGATAGATAGATAGATAGATAGATAAGATAGATAGATATTACTATGGATATGTAAAATATATGGACTAGGAGTTAATATCAATAATTTAAATTGGAATAAAATAACATCATTTGGCACCTATCAAGGGAAACTGGTGCTTCTTGGTAAAATTTAGCCAAAGAAACTGATACAGATTGTGAATTTATTATTCAATAAATTCTGATCTTGTGGAAAGGCCTGGGTATGTCTGTCTTCTAATGTAACATATCCATGACAAGGAACAAACAAATTTTAGACAAATTTATTTTTCATATAATTAATTTTCTCAAAAATGTTTATGGTTCTTACTCATAGAAACAAATAAGGCCTGACTGACTGGCCTGATAGAAGGGGAGAACACTTATATTTAATATATTTGATAGCAAAACAATAACTCAGTATCTATGAGGGGTAAAACTCTTGGTTTTGTGAAAGGCCAACCTTTGGCTTCCTTTATGTCATGTGCCAGTCTCAGGTACATCTGCATATGTGGATTAATTTAAAATCTATAACATAAATAATTTCCTGGGTCCTCTGACAGGCGAACTAAATCATAATATAAGGACAGCTTGAAAGTCCTTGGTGTTAATGGTTTATGATGTCGTGCTAGTTTATATAAATATATCAAGAAACAATAATCAGTTCTATGAATGTAGTAAAACTGGTCAAGCCAATACAATCAAAGAAGTGCTTAGAATGAATCCTCCAAACCTGAGCATCAGAATCACAGGATTCCAACAGAAAAGGGAATTGAAACTGAAGGAGAGGGCTGAAGTAGTCAAGCGAATATGTTGCCTGTGACATAATGAATAAGATATATATGATTTGTCTTATCATTCACTCCTACTCAGAGTGTCTAAGAATTTGCTATTTGTTATAAGAGGAGGAAGGCTAATTGTTTATCTAGTTTTAATTCTGTAATGTATTTTTTTTTTTTTTTTAGTTTTGGTGGACTACCAATAAGTGCATAATATATACTTGATACTGAATGTGCACATTTCATATGGAACGTCACAATTTCTTTTTCAAATATTTCAAATGTCAATTCAAACTGCATATTAGCTGGTGTGTGTGTGTGTGTGTGTGTGTGTGTGTGTGCACGTGCGTGTGCACACACGCGCATGTATGTGTATGTGTGTCTGTAGCAGAAAGAGAGAGACAGACAGAGAGACAGAGAGAGACTTTTATTTATTTGCAAATTGTTTCATAATAAAGTCTACTTTTTTGTTTGTTTGTTTTCCTAGCCAGGATTTCTTTATGTAGTCCTAGTTGTCCTGGAACTCCCTCTGTAGATCAGGTTGGCCTTGAACTAACAGAGATCCTCCCGCTTCTGCCTCCCAAGTGCTGGGGTTAAAGACTTGTACCATCATTCCTTGGCAGTAAAGTCTTCTCTTTAAAACAGAGTAACAAGCTCATTGCTATAATATTTCCTTTTGGTGCCCAGTTCCTGAAGTATCTCCAGAACAATAAATGTGAAAAGACTACTTTTGTTTTGGGTAACAAGTTCTTGTTGTTAATCGGAGTTGATTTGACATTAATTTGTTAGATGGTTGGGTTTTAGAAGTAAATGACTACACAATGAATATCAATTTTTTCACTTTTTTCCAACTCTCAGACCTCCTCAGAGAGAAGAGGGGATCTTGAACAGAAAAGGCTAATGATTTAGCCAGATATGCCATGGGTATATAATGGAAACAAAATAGAACTCTTGAAGAACAGGTTTTTAGGATGCTGTTAGGTTGATAAATTTATTGAAGTATTGAAGTATGAGATCACACTAGAGCATAGAACCTTCACATCACCCTCCATCTTCCGTGCTCTGCTTATTGGGTCACAGTTTTCTCTGAGATCAAAACATCCCATACTACAAGGAACAGCTCTTTTTTTTCCAATATTTTATTTATTTACATTTCAGGTGCCATCCTCCTTTCCCCATCCCCCCGCCCCCATTAATCTCCTATCCCATCTTTCTTCCTCCTTTTTTGCCTTTATACTGTTTAAATTACATGTAAGTATTAAGGTCAGATCTAGGTTGAGGAACTAGCAATACAACAGATGCAAATAGTCAAGGAACAAGCAAGACAATAAAGCTAGATATTCAAAGAACATGCATGACAATAAATAGAGTCCCGTGATCACTCCTGTGATCACTATTTCTAGAGGTTTATTAGGATGACCAAAATATCTGAGCCTACTTCCCTGTGCTAGCCCAAAGTCGTTTTTTGTTTTGTTTTGTTTTGATTTTTGGGTTTTTTTTTGTTTTTTTGCCTGAAGCCTACTTCTTTGTTCTAGCCTAAGATTTAGACTCCTGCCTGAAATTTCTTCTTTGTTCTAGCCTAGGATTTAGATTTCTGCTTGAAATTACTTCTTTGTTCCAGTCTAATGTCAGATTCTTGCCTGCAGTCTATTTCCTTGTCTTTGGCCTATGTCAGATTCCTTCCAAGCAGCCCATTTCCTTGTCCTTGGACAATGTCAGATTTCTGCCAATCAGCCCCAAAAGCTCTCCACATCTCCTTTTTATTACATAAACCAGACTGAGACTATCTTAGGTTGTTCTGACAAGAAAGCCTTCCTTACCTGCCATGAAATATGCATTATCATAAGCAATGAAATATGCATTATCATAAGCAATGCACTTATGTCTTAGGTTGGCAAGAAACATCTTTAAGCAAAGAGGTAAACAATTCAAAATTGCTTCAAGAAGTCCCTGAAACTGACCAGATTCACTAGGCCCTCTCTTGCCTGAAAACTTTTTACTGCTCTTCAGTAGTAAAAACTAAAAGCTGAAGAGCAGAACCAATCTGCACAAAAGACTCAGATAAGACCAGATGCTTGGAAGAGGTTTAGACGAACTGAGGCACCTGAAAAGGACACTTTTCAACCTGTTGAGTTGCCTGCAGACTATGCAGTGTGCTCCAAGTTCCCAGCTTTCTGAGCTGTCATGCATTCAGGTGTGAGCTGTGGTATTATCTGTACTTTGATCTATTGTGGATTCCCTATCTGGAGTGTGCAAACATGTGCCTCCCCGGGAAAACTGTTGTCACAACACATTTGGCTCTCAAACAAGGTCACAAAAGAATGAGAGTTGTGTAGGAAAGGAGTGAGTGTATAGGCCTGATTATAGGTACCAAGGCAAGTAACTGAGGCTGAGAAGCCTGAAGTGTGGGTAATATCTACAGAAGAAATGATACAGTTGTTTGTTCCTGTATGGTATGTTTGTTTTATGCTTTTGTGCTGTGACAGTGATTCTATTCATAGTTCTTGCTATAAGTTATCTCCATCTAAAGTCCCCATAATGTCTGGGAATGAGGAATATAGAGGAAGGAAAAGCACTATTGAGGGAACTAGGAAAGCAATATTTAAATCCCAGTTCTGGGCTACCTAGAACTGTGTTGCTGGGCTGACTAGCTCACACAACAGCGTGAGTGTGGATCCTCCTGTTGGGCTGCTGTAGTTCCTGCGGTTCTGCTACCCCAGTCGGCTAGAACCGAGGCTCTGGGCAGTAGAAGCACATGATTTTGACTGAGTTCACTCTATGCAGCGCTGTGCAGACACTGTGTGGCTCTGCCAGGGCGTGGGGAGATCTCAATCCAAATTTCTGGTGGGGGCATGGCTTTTGAGTGGTCGTCTCCTGGCCCCTAACATAGGAAACTGGTGATCTGTCCTTGGGCTCCCAGATGCCGTGGGGAAGGGGGGAAGGTGCAGAAGAACAGAGATGTGGGGGCATATGGGGCTGGTCCACAGCAGAAAGAAATGGGGGGGGGGGGTAAGCCCCAACAGCTCCCCTGGGGAAGGAAACTCTTTGTTACTTGCACTCACTTGGTTGGAATATTGATGACTCCACACTTGTTTGGTTGACTCTGGTCAGCTAGCTTGCTTGAGTTGGCAGGGCTCCAAGGTGGGAATGCTGAGAGGTCTTCTGGTGAGAGATTAGGCAGCTGCAGCTGCTCATTAGTTAGAGGCCTTCTCCACAGTTCCCCATGGCCGGGGCCCCAAAGACATGAGGAAGTCCATGGTTTTAAGAATTCATTGTCTTGGCGGAAGATAGATGAATCTGGCTGTACTCTCCCCAGCCCCCGAAACTCAGGGCAGACCTGAGTTAAATAGGGAAGGAGGAGGATCTGGGAAGATATACTTAATTGGCTATGCCCTCTGGCCTTCAGATAACTCATTAGTATGTAAATCTCTTGAGGCTGAGGCCTGTAGTCTGGTGGAGGCTGGTAAGAGCATTGCCCTACATGAGTGAAAGGCGCGAATCAGTGGAGGTCTTTTGGCCTGTGTGTCAGGATCCTGGAATCTGGGAGCCTGGCGAAATGTATTCTGTCCATTGCAGGGTATCCGACCATTTCTAGCCAGTGTTCTATCAGAAACCAAGCCATACTTTTAAGATCCCACATGTGTTCACAAAGGAGTTAAAGCAAGGTTGATTCAATAAAGACCCAGAAGCTGGCATGGAGTGTGGCAAGATCTTTATAAAGTAGAGAAGGCTTTGACAGATCTCAGTGACTTAGACCAGCACATAAAGAGTGTCTGTAAAGTTAAGAAACAATCTACAAGATATAAGAAAAAAGTAAAACGACAGAAGAGGTCGGTTTGGGTCACTCAAAGACAAATATGGCAAGATTTGTGTTAAGCTGGAGTTAGGACCTTAGGAAGGGGTGGGAGGAATAATAAAAAGCCAAAGTGCTAAGGAGCTTCTGGTCTGGTAAGATGTATATAATACCTGAAGGTGTTATTGACAAAATCCTACAACAGCCTGCATTTGTAAAAGTAAAGAAACTACAGGTATTCTGGGGACTTTGGGGATATTGGCAGATTTTAATACACCATTTTGTCTAAGCTACCCATCCTCTGTACAACTTCACAAAGAATGTTATATGAGATTGGGTCAGAAAGACTCAAGAAGCTTTCAAACAGACTAAGTGTCTTTCACAACAGGCCAAACTGCTGTGTTCTCCACTAATACAGTCCCTTTCTGTTAGAAGTCTCCAGGAGTTCAGAAGGCTATAGCTGGGGGCAAAAGCAAAAGCAACCCAAGAAAACAATTCATATAAGTTTTTTGTCTCAGTCATGGAAAGGAGCAGAAGCTATGTACACATCACTAGAACAGCAACTGTAAAGGTTATATAAAACATTGCAGGTGGAATCCATAAATGGTTCTACCTCAGTGACTATAAAAAAACAGCTTGCCTTATAAATGGCTGGATTGAAGGCCTCCTGGTCAAAATGCCTTCTCGAGTGGAGCAGAATCAAAATACAAAGGTGGTATGCATACTTGTGGCAGTGAGGAGAGATGTGTGTAAGCCCCAGCACTAAGACTATGAAGGCTGTCTCAGAATTAGTGTCTATTAAAGCTGCAGAGCATCCCACAGTAATTAAACTAAAGCTAAAGAGGTTAACTTTACATGGTACTTTACATGGAAGGGACACTCCCAGAGGCCATAACGTTGTTGAACAGAAATCCAAGTGGTGAGCTACATCCCTGTGTGTTCTAGTACAGGGAAGCCAGAACTAGACAGTGAGATCCTATTGCTGAAGGTATTATGTATGTATACTTTGCCTATACTATATAGAGAAATTAAGCTGGGACAGAAGTAGAAACTCCCATTAATGACTGGGTCTCATAGTTCCAGCAAGGGCCATATAGGCTGCTGCTGAAGAACTGTTACCTAGGACTTCTGTTTGTGTAGAAGAAATCTCTTGTGCAGTGTATGGAAGCATTTTTTTGTCAGTAAAACACTGTTGGCCTGCTAGCATAGGCAAGAAATAAGAAGGTAGAATTTCCAGGACACAGAAAAGATTTCTAGGATAGTCAGGTACAGGGAATATTTGTCCCTAAGTCTGAGGAAGATGGTCTCACAAAACAGAAGGAGAGATAAATAGCCATGTGACATGACTTAGACAAGTTTAAACAGGATAATTGAGTTATGAGCTATCAGGAACAACCCAAAGCTTTTGGCCTAGGCATTGATTCATGAAATATTAAGTCTCATCATTGTTATTTTGGGGGAGCTTAGGTGTGGTTGGAAAAGCCCACAGTTACATGTTTGGCTATGGACCCTGTGAGCTGAAATACCAAAATGGCAGGGAGGACATGCTTGACTATGGAATAGTGGCTTGGCTATTGTGGGTAAGATGAATTGTCTTCTAGTTGAATTTAAAGCTGGTATGACAAGAGGGTATTCAAGCCTGTCATGTAAGTCAGAACCAGAACCTGTGGCTGGTGAAGTCATAGATCCCAATGGGAAAGCAACTTCTTTGGTTTTACTAGATCAAATTAATCTGTCAAACTGCTTTCTAAACAGGAATTTACACATATAGATCATTGTTATTAGCTTCAACTCACAGCCATTGATGAGATGCCAAAGAAAAAGTGAATGTTACTGTAGTGTGCTGGCCTAGATTTTAGCCATGGGTAGACAACTATAGTTACATCCTCCACATCTCAGAAATTATTACAGAAGAGGGAGCAGATAGAATTTAAGAGGTGGAGGAAGGAGTATAGTATTGCATAATAGTTTTCTCCAAGACTGAAATGTTCCACCCTGCAAGGAAGATCCTTAAACAGAAAGGTAAAGAACTCAAAATAACTCCAGGAAGAACTAACCAGACTCGCCAAGTCCCTCTCTGCTAAAGTAAGTAATTAAAGCCAAGAGTCCCTCTTAGACTGGGCAAAGGTTAGAAAACTCTGTGTCCTTTGAATATATGCCCCAAAGTAGTATAGCTGGATTATGCTGTAGATCTATTTCTAGCCTTTAGAGGAATCTCTATACTGACTTCCATAGTAGCTGCACCAGATTGCACTCCCGTTACCACAACCATGTCAGGTTTGTCTCCCTTGGCCAGGTTTCCTCAGATGACTGGTTCTTTGTGTAGGTGTGAGGCCTCCTTGTCCACATTGTCCTGTTTGTGGTTGCCATCATTTCCCTTACTCCCAGTGTTCAAGGGAATTTTCAAAAGAAGTGGTGGAAAGAATATAAGAGCTGTTGATGTATGTCTTCTCTTGAAAATTCCCTGACATGTTTGTCACATCTTAGATTCTGCCATCTTGACATAAATTATCTGAGAAGGATCCTTCTTCTCAGTAAAGGCTATGGTGAGTACAAGGAAAGAATACCTTATTACAGAACATAACAGCAACTGCACATGTGAATTCACAGTGGTTGTGATAGCATGTGCACAGCAGCATGTACTTGACCTTTGACCAAATCAAATACATTATTGTTTCAGGCAACTAGAAGAGAAGGTGAACATGAAGTCCCACTTCTATCCAAGGAGTTATTGATGGATGCAGGGAGAGGGAGAGACAGGTTTCTTTAGGTGTTCAGCTCCTGGTAAATCTGGCATGGTACAGTGAAGGGCCACTTACACTAGAATATATAACTGCAAAAATTGGATTTGACAAATTGAATTTTACAAAAAGAAAGAAAGAAAGAAAAAGGACATAATTTTGAGCATTTATGGAAGTGGGTAGATGTTGCTTTGTGCCCCTACCTCCTGTCACTGCTTTAGTTTGGCTCTCCTACAGAAGTTGCCTCTGTGGAGTCAGGAACTAAAGCAGTCACCACAGAAGAATGCTGCTTCCATAGCTTGCTCAGGACTACCTGCCCAGGAATGGCACCAAGCATAGCGGGTTGAGCTCTCACATACCCTGTCAATAATTAAGTGACTAATAAAGGCCAATCTGATAGAGATAATTCCTCAGTTGAAGATCCTTCTTCTGAGATAATTTACATCAAGATGTCAAAAACTTAAAAACCACAACACTCATTAGGCAATTTTCAAGAGAAATGTTTTTAAACCTTCTTAACATACTTGTCCACCACTAAAATGCAAAGCAGTACCATGTTGATTTTATTTTACACACCCTTAATTTAATCAGGGTCATCCATGTAACTACTGAATTGGAACTATCCATTATTACTTGGTGGAGTCACCAGGAGGTACATGACTAAAGGCTATATTTCCCTTCTTTCTAAATTTAGGTCTAGCAAATCATTAAACAGTGAAGGGCAGGACCTCCTGAGCTCTTCTGTGTTCAATGCCTGACTGTTGTCAGGCTCTATCCTTGTATTTCGTTTAAGAATAATGAAAAGCAACAGCCCATGGCACCCTGCTTCATTATGTTTTGGCTTTTTTTTTCTTTGTATATAATCTTAATTTTGCTGTTTTGTTGCTTTTTAAAGACACCATCCTTAGTTTAGTTTGTCTGCTGTGAAGTATCAAATAAAACATTTGTTGTGCATACCAAGAAAAAGAATTCAGTGGTGCACAGTATACCCCAAAAAGGAGATTAGTTAACATGTTTTTGTTATGTATACAATAGACTCAGAGCCAAATTTTCATTTCAATTTTAACAATGGTTAAACATCTACTGTCTGAATCATTGATATCCAATATTACCTGAACTGAATTTTTCCTATATTCATTCACAGTTTTAGAACTTTAATCTCAATCAAATTTATGTTTTACTATTTTCTTCTAAATTACTATGAAAGATGTAGCTTAGAGTTAAAGTGAAGGCACAGCATGGGTAAGGTTCTAGATTCAATTATCACTACCAGAAAAATGAATAAATAAGCTATCATGAATCTTCATTCAAAATGATGTACATATAGGCAAATGATTATACTAACTTAAACAGTTGGAATTGCAAATACATTTTTCTACCAAATATGAATTTGCTATAAATGAGCACCTCAGGGGTTATTTAATCAAAAACTTTTATATTTATGATTTCCTTTTTATGCCATAAAAAGCAATTGTGATCTTCTGAGTTCCAAATCTAATGAACTAAGGATTTGTATTTGATACCTCCAAAGACAGTGTGTAGATATTCTCACTGACCATCTTGTTCAGATCAAATTCTTTATAATGTATTTGCTATCTCTGAATACATACAAACTAAAAAGTCAGAAATTCTGTTTGTAAAGGCTAAAGTTGAATAGATTTCCAAAGACTGCTATCACTGTTATCACTGTTATTGCTGTTGCCAGCATAGACTTCCTTGGTATTTATTTATTTATTTATTTATTTATTTAATTTATTTATTTATTTATTTGAGCTTTCCTCTGCCTGTATTTTAAATTTTATATTTCTGTATTTGGTTCTATTTCTGGTGTTTACATCAAGGTTATACAAATAGATTTAGAAACATGTTCTTCGGGCTCCAAGTTTATTTCTAGTTTTACAGAAATATCTTGAGGAAGAATGAGAAAGTTTAGAAAAGAATTCTCCCTCAAGAGCAGGTAGATGTTTTAATACCAATAAAAAAAATCACAGTGTCCTTTCATTTTGTTGACATTTAAAGAAATGTATTACTTTGGGTAACACCCTAAAGGCTTCTAACCCTTGGATATATGGGTTAGAATGAGAAGATGATACCATGTTGTTTTAACCAACCAAAACAGCACTATCCCATAGAGAATCAGGCTGCCTAAAACTCATTGAGCCTCAAAGGCACAATAAGTGCCGGGTATTTTTTTTTTTTTTTTTTTTTAAATTTTAAAAACACTTTATTTATCAATATTTGTATAAACACATACATGCATACATATATACATACACATATAAATGATAATCAAACAATAAAATGCATTCAAAAAGTATGGGGGGATTGAGAAGAGTGGGAGGAAGGAGAGAAAGGGGAAAGTTAGTATTCATATATGAAATTCTCAAAAAGGAATCCAGTTTTTCAAAATGTTCAACAGATCAACCAACACTTCACAATATGAAAGCAAATATGACCTACAACCATGTAGAAGGACACCTCAACTCACTACAAACTTTGAAGTTCAAAATAAGATCAATAAAAAATTATTTCACCCAGCATACTAACACAAACCACAATAACGTTTTATAATTCAAAGTATTTCTGAGAACAAGAAAATAGATTGTCAGGAACTAAATCAGCAGAACCAGGGGTACACTGTGTGTTAAATTTTTTTTTGTTTGTTTGTTTGTTTTTTATCAAATCATAATTTTTACTTTTTAACACAGGGGTTATAAACACAAAAATGCAGAATGTGGGGAAGGGAATGACACAGGAACATAGATGTTCAGGGGGAGTACAGATATCTTTCAGAACAGAGTATCATCTGGATGAAGGTTTAGGGGTCAGATCACTATGACTCTTCCTATGATTCCCTTGTCATAATCTAATTTAGTACTATCTGCCAAAGGCTGCCTATTTACAGGGTTTATGACTACTCAGGCTAGTAGTTTTCAACAAAAGCTGTCTGTTTACAATAGTTTATAGCCCTCTGTTTCAGTGTTTTTCCATAGAGACCCGAGTCTTTGTGTTAGCAGGCATATATGTCCGGCCTATTGCTGATTTTAGGCTTATGACTGATTTTAGGTTTTCAGTGTATAAGCAGGGCTGTCCCTGACATCTCCTCCCTTCTCCAAGTATAGAAGGGCTGTGGCGATTCTAATCTTGCCAAGGTGGGGATAGAGGCCTGACCTCCAGTAATTAAAGGGGACATTGTAATGGCTCCAGTCCTCCTGTCGTTGTCCAGTGAGGCATAAGGGCCATACCCGTCCCGATGTCTTTTTCCTGGAGAGGGGATACTTTTGACATCAACCCCTATGCAGTCAGGCTTGTCCCTCAGGGAACCCAGAAACATATTTTTAACTTTTATTTATATTCCCTTGCAGTGCTTAGCCTCGCAGCCTCAGCAAGAATTCAGATCGCCAGACAGAGGGGGTTCTGGGTGGCCCCTCTCTGCTTGGTCTAGGGGTGGAAGCCTCCTCTTTTAGGATGGGTGGAGATGGAACTTAGGAACACCCTGGATAGAGAAACAACCTCATCTAGACTCTCGTGGTCCTCCAAAACTAACACATGATAATGTAACTGAATAGATTTTGCTATCAGATTATCTGTCTGTTGTTTCACAAAGTTAGTCAGCCTATTGAAGGCTCAGGGACCAAAGGAAATAAGCAAAAATAACCCAATTAATAATCCCAAGATGGAAGGAAGTATGGTTAACAATCATGGAGAGGTTGAAGACCAATTCTTATACAAGCTCTCCTTTTTTTCTTTCTTTCTCTGTCTTTTCTCAAGACCATCTCTGGTCTTTTTCATGTTCTCTTTAATCATCCCTGTTTTGTCTATAAAAAAGCAGCATTCTTCTTTAAGGGCTGTACACAGACTAGAGTTATATATACTCTAGTATATATAACTATATATACTAGTATAAAAGGTATATACTCTAAACTGTGGAAAGAAACCACAGACAGATGTGAAGCATTTCTAGGGTCAGGCATGTCGGACAAGAGACACGTAATCTACAGTCTTTTCTATTGTAAAAGAGAAAATCAGATCCAATAAAGTCCTTTGGAATTTTGGGGAATCGCATCAAACAGCGAAATGAGGGATTTCTTCAGATTAGTGATGTCAATCTACAGCTGTTTGATGTCCTTGTCAAAGGCCCATTGGAGGTCTGAGTAGTATAAGTCCAGAGGCCAGCATCAGGATTAGAACTCCTAATGGCAGACATCACAGGTGATTAATTTTTACCTGGAAGAGAAAAAAGAAAGGAATTCTCAGGGAAACTTCTCTTCCCTGGATGACAATTGTTATTCATCTTACTTATAATTGGGCCTGATTTTGGGGAGGTATCTATTTAATTCATTAATCCTTTTGGTGGCCATTTAGTTGTGCCTTCTGTGGTATTAAACAGTCATATCAATCCTTGGCCCCATATAGGAACTGGGTCCTGGCCATTCCATTTAAGGGTAAAAAAGGTCCTTCCACATAGTTGTGACATAGTTTTTGTTGGTCTCAGCGACGCCAGAGGCAATCAGCGGCAGATTTGCTGTGAGTTTTCAGTTTTAGAAAGTTAAGAGTAAACAAGGCATGCTCCTTCCACCCTCAAAGAGTCATAAAGACACTATTTAAAGAAATATAATTCATTATTAATAATCTCTTTTATCAAAGGATTATTATAAAACAGCCAACAGTTAATCAATCTATATAATGTATCAATTAGTGAGAGCTTCTTCTACTTTTTGTAAAATTACTCCTCTTTTGTCAATTAATTGTTGAAGGAAATTAAGATTTGCATCTCTCTTAAGATTATTAAACAGAGACATAAATTCTTTTGTGAAGAGCTTAAAATAAGATCTTAACCAATAAGCATCTCCTGTAAACTTTTGAAAATCATTTGAAATAAGTAAACTATCTTTCTTTCCTTTGTTTTTTGTTTTTGTTTTTTTCTTTTTTGCCAGACCAATTATCTGTTATTTCTTTTTTATTGAATATTTTACGTATTTACCTTTCACTATTATCTCCTCTTCCTTTCTCCCCCCAAACCCTTTCTCATACCCCCTCTTCCAATTTTTATGAGGATGTGCTCCCATCATTCTCCCAATCCCACCTCCCTGCTCTCACATTCCCCAACACTAAGGATTCAAACTTTCGGGGACCATGGCCCTCCACTTCTATTGTTGCCTAATGAGGATACCCTCAGTTACCTATACCAGTGGAGCCATGGGTTCCTCCCTTTATGTTCTTAGGCTGGAGTTTTAGTCCCTGGGAGCTCTGGTTGAGTATTTTACTACTCCTTCTAAAATAAAACCAAAGCACCCATATGTGTCTACGCATTGTGTCTTAGGTATTGCGAGCTTTTGGGCTAATATCCACTTATCAGTGAGTGCATGCCATGTATGTTCTTTTGTGACTGGGTTATCTCACTCAGGATGATATTCTCAAGCTCCATCCATTTGCCTAAGAATTTCATGAAATCATTATTTTTAATAGCTGAGTAGTATTCCATTGTGTAAATATACCACATTTTCTGTATCCATTCCTCTGTTGAAGGACATCTGGGTTCTTTCCAACTTCTGGCTATTATAAATAAGGCTGCTATGAACATAGTGGAGCATGTGTCCCTGTTGTATGTTGAGATATCTTTTGGGTATATGCCCAGGAGTGGTATAGCTGGATCCTCAGGTAATACTATGTTCAATTTTCTGAGGTACCGCCAGACTGCTTTCCATAGTGGTTGTACCAGCTTACAATCCCACCAACAATGGAGGAGTGTTCCTCTTTCTCCACATCCTCGCCAGCATCTGCTGTCACCTGTGTTTTCAATCTTAGCCATTCTGACTGGTGTGAGGTGAAATCTCAGTGTTGTTTTCATTTGCATTTCCCTGATGACTAGGGATGTTGAACACTTCTTTAGGTGCTTCTCAACCATTCGAGATTCTTCAGTTGAGAATTCTTTGTTCAGCTCTGTACCCCATTTTTTAATAGGGTTATTTGATAGTCTAGAGTCTAATTTCTTCAGTTCTTTGTATACTTTGGATATTAGCCCTCTATCAGTTGTAGGATTGGTAAAGATCTTTTCCCAATCCGTTGGTTGCCGTTTTGTCCTATTGACGGTGTCCTTTGCTTTACAGAAGCTTTGCAGTTTTATGAGGTCCCATTTGTCAATTTTTGATCTAAGAGCACAAGCCATTGGTGTTCTGTTCAGAAACTTGTCCCCTATGCCCATGTGTTCAAGGCTTTTCCCTATTTTCTCTTCTATTAGTTTCAATGTAGCTGGTTTTATGTGGAGATCCTTGATCCACTTGGAGTTGAGCTTTGTACAAGGAGATAAGTATGGATCAATTTGCATTCTTCTACATGCTGACCTCCAGTTGGACCAGCACCATTTGTTGAAAATGCTGTCTTTTTTCCACTGGATGGTTTTAGCTCCTTTGTCAAAGATCAAGTAACCATAGGTGTGTGGGTTCATTTCTGGGTCTTCAATTCTATTCCATTGATCTTCCTGCCTGTCTCTGTTCCAATACCATGCAGTTTTTATCACTATTGCTCTATAGTATAGCTTGAAATCAGGGATGGTAATTCCCCCAGAAGTTCTTTTATCACTGAGAGTAGTTTTCGCTATCCTGGGTTTTTTGTTATTCCAAATAAATTTTAGAATTGCTCTTTCTATCTCTATGAAGAATTGAGTAGGAATTTTGATGGGAATTGCATTAAATCTGTAGATTGCTTTCGGCAATATGGCCATTTTTACTATATTAATCCTGCCAATCCAGGAGCATGGGAGATCTTTCCATCTTCTGAGATCTGTTTCGATTTCTTTCTTCAGGGGCTTGAAGTTTTTGTCATACAGGTCTTTTACTTGCTTGGTTAGATTCACACCAAGGTATTTTATATTATTTGTGACTATAGTAAAGGGCGTCGATTCCATAATTTCTTTCTCAGCCAGTTTATCTTTTGAGTAGAGGAAGGTTACTGATTTGTTTGAATTAATTTTATACCCAGCCACTTTACTAAAGTTGTTTATTAGGTTTAGGAGTTCTCTGGTGGAAGTTTTAGGGTCACTTAAGTATACTATCATATCATCTGCAAATAGTGAAATTTTGACTTCTTCCTTTCCAATTTGTATCCCTTTGACCTCCTTTTGCTGCCTAATTGCTCTGGCTAGGACTTCCAGTACTATATTGAATAGGTAGGGGGAGAGTGGGCAGCCTTGTCTAGTCCCTGAATTTAGTGGAATTGCTTCAAGTTTCTCTCCATTTAATTTGATGTTGGCTACTGGTTTTCTGTATATTGCTTTCACAATGTTTAGATATGGACCTTGAATTCCTGATCTTTCCAAAACTTTTATCATGAAGGGGTGTTGAATTTTGTCAAATGCTTTCTCAGCATCTAGTGAGATGATCATGTGGTTTTTTTTTTCTTTGAGTTTATTAATATAGTGGATTACATTGATGGACTTCCGTATATTGAACCAACCCTGCATTCCTGGAATAAAGCCTACTTGATCATGATGGATAATTGTTTTGATGTGTTCTTGGATTCTGTTTGCAAGAATTTTATTGAGTATTTTTGCGTCGATATTCATTAGGGAGATTGGTCTGAAGTTCTCTTTCTTTGTTGAGTCTTTGTGTGGTTTAGGTATGAGAGTGATTGTGGCTTCATAGAATGAATTGGGTAGTGTTCCTTCTGTTTCTACTTTGTGAAATAGTTTGAAAAGAATTGGTATTAGGTCTTCCTTGAAGGTCTGATAGAATTCTGCACTGAAGCCATCTGGTCCCGGACTTTTTTTGATGGGGAGACTTTTAATGACTGCTTCTATTTCTTTCAAGGTTATGGGACTGTTTAGATGGTTTATCTGCTCCTGATTTAACATTGGTAACTGGTACTTGTCTAGAAAATTGTCCATTTCATCTAGATTATCGAATTTTGTTGAGTATAGGCCTTTGTAGTAGGATCTGATGATTTTTTGGATTTCCTCGGGTTCTGTTGTTATGTCCCCCTTTTCAGTTCTGATTTTATTAATTTGAATACTGTCTCTCTGCCCTCTGATTAGTCTGGCTAAGGGTTTATCTATCTTGTTGATTTTCTCAAAGAACCAGCTTCTGGTTTTATTGATTCTTTGTATAGTTCTTTTTGTTTCTATTTGGTTGATTTCAACCCTGAGTTTAATTATTTCCTCTCGTCTACTCCTCTTGGGTGCATTTGCTTCTTTTTGTTCTAGAGCTTTCAGGTGGGTTGTCAAACTACTAGTGTATGCCCTCTCCAGTTTCTTTTTGTAAGCACTTAGAGCTATGAGTTTTCCTCTTAGCACTGCTTTCATTGTGTCCCATAGGTTTTGATATGATGTGTCTTCATTTTCATTAAATTCTAAAAAGTCTTTAATTTCTTTCCTTATTTCTTCCCTGACCACATTATCATTGAGTAGAGTATTATTCAATTTCCATGTGAGTGTGGGCTTTTTCTTGTCTTTGTCATTATTGAAAACCAGCCTTAGACCATGGTGATCTGATAGGATGCAGGGAATTATTTCGATTTTTTTATATCTGTTGAGGCCCGTTTTGTGACCAATTATATGGTCTATTTTGGACAAGGTACCATGAGGTGCTGAAAAAAAGGTATATTCTTTTGTTTTAGGGTGAAATGTTCTATAAATGTCTGTTAAGTCCATTTGGTTCATAACTTCTGTTAGTTTAACTGTATCTCTGTTTAGTTTCTGATTCGTTGATCTATCCATTGCTGAGAGTGGGGTATTGAAGTCTCCCACAATTATTGTGTGAGGTGCAATGTGTACTTTGAGCTTTAGTAAGGTTTCTTTTATGAAAGTGGGTGCTCTTGTATTTGGCGCATAAATGTTCAGTATTGAGAGTTCATGTTGGTTGACTTTTCCTTTAACAAGTATGAAATGTCCTTCCTTATCCTTTTTGATGTCTTTAAGTTGAAAGTTGATTTTATTCGATATTAGAATGGCTACTCCAGCTTGTTTCTTAGGACCATTTGCTTGAAATATTGTTTTCCAGCCTTTTACTCTAAGGTAGTGTCTGTCTTTGTTACTGAGGTGGGTTTCCTGTATGCAGCAAAATGTTGGGTCCTGTTTGCGTATCCAGTCCGTTAGCCTATGTTTTTTTATTGGGGAATTAAGACCATTGATGTTAAGAGATATTAAGGAGAGGACATTGATGCTTCCTGTTATTTTATTAACAGTGGAGGCGTTGTTTGTGTGGCTATTTTCTTTTTGGTTTATTGGAAGAGGCTTACTTTCTTGCTCTTTCTGGGGCATAATTGCCCTCCTTGTATTAGTGCTTTCCTGCTATTATTCTTTGTAGTGCTGGGTTTGTAGAAAGATATTTTGTAAATTTGGTTTTATCATGAAATATCTTGGTTTCTCCATCTATGATAATTGAGAGTTTTGCTGGGTATAGTATCCTGGGCTGGCATTTATGTTCTCTTAGGGTCTGTATGACTTCTGTCCATGATCTTCTAGCTTTTAGAGTCTCTGGTGAAAAGTCTGGTGTAATTCTTATAGGTCTGCCTTTATATGTGACTTGTCCTTTTTCTCTTACAGCTTTTAAAATTCTTTCTTTGTTATGTGCATTTTGTGTTTTGATTATTATGTGGCGGGAGGTATTTCTTTTCTGGTCTAGTCTATTTGGCGTTCTGTAGGCTTCTTGTATGATTATGGGCATCTCATTCTTTAGATTAGGGAAATTTTCTTCTATAATTTTGTTGAAAATATTTATTGGCCCTTTAAGATGGGAATCCTCACTTTCTTCTATACCTATTATCCTTAGGTTTGGTCTTCTCATTGTGTCCTGAATTTCCTGGATGTTTTGTGTTAAGAACTTTTTGCATTTTGTGTTTTCCTTGACAGTTGTGTTAATATTTTCTATGTTATCTTCTGCACCTGAGATTCTCTCTTCTATCTCTTGTATTCTGTTGGTGATGCTTGCATCTATGACTCCTGATTTCTTTCCCAGGTTTTCTATATCCCTGGTAGTCTCCCTTTGTAATTTCTTAATTGTCTCTACTTCCATTTTTATATCCTGGATGGTTTTGTTAAATTCCTTCACCTATTTGGTTGTGTTCTCTTGTAACTCTTTAAGGGATTTTTGTGTTTCCTCTTTAAGGGCTTTCACCTGTTTACCTGTTTTCTCCTCCATTTCTTTGAGGGTGTTATTTATGTCCTTCTTAAAGTTTTCTATCATCGTCATTAGAAGTGATTTTAGATCTGACTCTTGCTTTCCTGGTGATACAGGTAATTCAGGACTTTCTAAGGTGGGAGAACTAGGTTCTACTGAACCCAAGTACCCTGGGTTGTTGATGCTTGTGTTCTTG
>JANHMN010000013.1:1858814-1876822 GCA_030674055.1 Rhabdomys pumilio | reverse complement strand
TTTTTTTTTTTTTTTTTTTTTTTTTTTTTTTTTTTTTTTTTTTTGTGATCACCATGGTCATGCTTTGCCCAGGATAGACTTAAGGAGAGGAGACATTTTTCTTCTGACATTTACCCACTGCTAATTCCACTAGGCCCCAATAAATAGCTCCAACCTAATGGTCACATAGATGTATCAAACTGGTCAAACTAAATATATCAAAACCAAAACAAAATGCATGAATCTGAGAAGGGGACTGGTAGTGATTACATTCAATTGACAGGGATGGAAAGGAAACACTAGAAAGTGGGGAAATAGTGTAATCAAAATATAAATATCTGTCTACCAATCCAGCCTTACAGAGAATTCTAGAAGTATAGACATGTATAGAATTGCCAAATAATAAAAATAATAGAATAGACTAGTATGATTTACAGATAAGCATGACTTCCTAATCACTAGAATAATGACTTTAGAGAATTTTGTGCCATCCCTATGCATGCTATTAATTGTCTCTTGTAAAAACTCTATAATATTACATTACATTAACTTGTTGACTCTCAGCACCCAAATGACCCAAGATGGACAATCCGATTTTTGTCTAAACAGGACACAATAACTTACCCTTCATTGGCTGTAGACTTCCAAACTACCTAGTAAAAAATGCATCTCAACTAACCTGATAGCACTTGAGACATTCTGTTCTTCCTTCTCCATGGGAACATTATTTAGTTCCAAAGTCCAACTGCCAACATCATGCAGTTGGCGCCCAAGCATGTGCTCTGGACCTTAGCTTTATACTTCCTCAGGTTTGAATAGCTGCCTTGTCTGGATAAAAAGATTTGTCTTAAGTATGAGACACCTCAAGTTTTGCATGTTTAAAACAATACTTATCCCGTGCCTCCTGATCCAGTGTCTCACTCCTGCCTTCACTCTCAGACCAAAGCCACGACCAAAACCCTTGACCTGGGCTCAGTCTCTCTTTCCTGTCTGACCATCCTACACTATCTACCAGTAAGCCCTAAGTGCTTCTGTCTTATATATTTCCCAAAACATCCACCAAGCTGCATCCTTAGCAACATTTTACCGGCTCTGCCATTGTCCAGTACCTTAGTATTAGCCTGTTCCCAACAAAACAAATCCAGAGGGTCTCTGTTCATTCCCCCTGCTGTTTTAAGTATCTTCGATATAAATAAGGTGATTTCAGTTATATCAGAGACCTTACCACACCCCAGACTTGTCATGATTTGGTCCCATTTTCTCTATTTTTATCTCTTACCTCACTGTGACTACGACTTCAGCGTTTAATTTTTAACCCTGTTCATGTTCTTTATATTCACCCTTGCGTTCTGTAACTGCACTTGGACATTTTCAGTAATCTCATCTCAAATTTCTCTTCATGACCCACAGACATACCATAGATGCCCCTGGAAGCCTGAAACATCCTATTATCACATCAATGTCGAACCAATATTCTCACCAGTGACCAGAATATACCATTAATTGCAAATATGTAGATATCTGTGAAACTCCAGTGAAATAAGAATAGATGTGTTGCTTTGAAAGTTGTTACTGGATCATTTGTTTCTGCCATAGACTAGTGTTCTGTGATGCAGAAAAATTGAAGTAATTAAAAGCTACTACTTGTTACTATACACACTAGCTTTCTGAAATATTTCTGTTTTGTATCACAGTTTATTGGCATTAATTTAAGAAACATTTATTATTCACATATATCATACAGGAACATCTTTTAAAAATATCCCAAAGACAAAATATTCCAGAAAAATATCATTTAATGTGTTTACTGAGAGGTCTGGTTATCACATTTAAATAGTTGTCTCATTTTTCTGTCTGCTTTTCTATTCTCAAGGAGGAACCCTAGATCCCATCCTCATGATATTAAATTAAGTACATCAAACAAAATAGTAGACAAGTTGTTTTAATCCCACCCACATAGTCCAGACACAATATTCCAATAGGGACACTTGAAATTTTCTCACAAATATTTTGATGTGGCTATATTTATAGAGACGTTCTTTATGAATACAGGGGAAGTGGGTTACAGAGAAAGTGTGTGCTCCAATATGCCCATGTCTAAAGGCCATTAAATACTGATAAACTCAAAGCAAGGTACAAATACCTCAAATGCAAATGCATTCAGTGCACTCAGCCACATGGTGCTATGTAGAATATCAGGCACCAGCTCCTTACTCAGCTGCATGGTACCATAGAGAGCACCAGGCATCGGCTCCTCAGAGCATGTAACTCCCAAAGTTGGTGTTAGAACTTCTTCCATTCCTTCTAGGTGTGGTGGAACACACCTCTGATTCCAGCACTTAGGAAGCAGAGGCAGACAGATCTCTCTGAGTTTGAAGCCAGCCTGGTCTACAGAGTGAGTTCCAGAACAGCCATTGCTACACAGTGAAATCTTATCTTGAAAAACTAAAACAAACAAACAAAAATCTCTCCCAGTCTTTCTATGCACAATAATTTTTATAAGATACACCTGTATTTGAGCTCTTAACTTTTTGTCTATTATCTGCTGACTTCTGTACAAACCTCTTCATGTATATAATAGATAAAACTACTAAGGTATGAAATAACTCAAATCAACTTCTTAATCATACCCTGTAAGTTACATGTGTCTTAAACATTCTCTATTTCACATAAAATTAGAAGTTTTATTTTTAAAATGTATCTTTTAAAAATATGCATGTGTTTGTGCATGGGTGTGCCTGCATGTGCATGCATGTATGTGCCACAATATGTATATATGTAGATCATGTGGTACAGCCTTTTAAAGACAGATATCACTTTCTAACATGTGAGTTCTAAGACTGGAATTTAGCTCAGCAGGCTTGGAAGAAAGCCCCCATATCCATGAAGCCATCTCACTATCCCAGAAAGCTTCTGCCATAGATTTGCTCAGAAAATTCCTGTTGTAATGTTTTTAATTTCTATATAACTTACAGTAATATACCGCCTTAACTTCCAAGTATTTCTATTGATGCCTTCTTGGTTGTGTATGGGGATACATGTACATACATGTGCATGTGGGGAGGTGTAGGAACATGTGTGTATGTATGTGTGAGTGGAGGCCATAGGCCAATAGTGTCTTACACTGATGCACCATACTATATATTTTATGACACAATACCTCAGTAAACCTGGAGCTCATCCACTGGGTGAGCCTCAAGGACTCCCTGATCTCCATCACCATCCTCCTACAGTACTGGGGTTTAGTCTTGGACTGATTTGCCCAGCTCTTACTGGGATCTTAACTCAAGTCTTCATGCTTGTATGGCTATCCTCTACTGAGTAAATCATCTCCCTAACACAAACATTCTTTTATGATTAGTATGACAATAAGGTAATGGTAATAATAGTTTGATTAGTCTTTTGAAAATACAAAGTTTGATTTCTTTATTATAGCTTTCCATTAACTGAATTTTATCTTTTTTATTTTTTCACATGTATTTGCTTTAAATTTCATTTGTTGTTATTTTTCTAATCTTTTGAATAGATGTTAATGTCACCAATTTTTAGCTTTTTCTCAATTATAATTAAGGAGATAATTTTTTCAACTTTAACCAAATACCACAAATTTTAACATGACACATTGTCATGGTCACTTGATTCTGAATATGCTTTAATTGTTGTTCCAATTTTCTTGATTCATTCTAGGGCAAGATGTTTAATTTTTAAAATGTGTTATTTTCTATCCAGTATTTTATGTCGATTTTACCTCACATACTATTTATTTTATTTATTTACTTTATTCATTTATTCCTAATATGTTTTATTTTATGAATTTACATACATTTATACATTGATCACTACCTCCATCCAACTCTCTCTAAGGCCTTACCATTAATGTGGCCCCTGCTCTCGGGCACCATGTGCTCTTATGTTTCAGTCTTTTATGAACAAATCACTAAGTCTTGTACTGCACATGTACACAAGAGTACGAGGCCACTCCTCTGACTGTTAATGGTTTCAAACCTGCTTATTTGATTTACTATTTGAAAATTACCAATTTTCAATTACAATTTTTAAATTATTTATATTTAATTATAAATAATTAAATAAATAATTAAAAAATTACCAATTACAAGAGCCTGAACAAAACATATGTTTTAAAGGCTGGATAGCTTGTTTTATATGTGTACATAATGCCAAAATGTTGAACTCTTTGTATCTCTAATAAAGTATCACCTCCTTAATTTATTGTAGGAAACAAGTTTAAGTTTGAGGGGTTTTGTTGTTGTTGTTGTTGTTGTTGTTGTTGTTGTTGTTGTTGTTAAATTCGAATGTTAGTTTGTGTTTATATTCTCTGAGTTATACACTTAGATTTACTTTAACTAAAAAATTATCAGCTTGAGGAAATAACTCAGTGGTAAGGTAAGAACTTGATGAGCTTATGGTCATCTGATTTCCATCCACACATTATCTTTCCTGACTATATGACCCTTTTAAAAATGTTTATAATTAAAATAGAATTACATCACTTCCTCATTCCATTTTCTCCCTCCAGCTCCATCTTCTCAGTCCAGTCCTCAAACCCTCAACCCTCCTATGCTGTCATTCTCAAGTTAATAACATCATTTCCTATTATTATGTTTGTTAAACATACACATGCACACTTGTATGTGCATACACATGTTAATACAAGTTGTTCAGTCCATTTTGTTGTTAGTAGATATATCCATTGGGACTGGTATTCTCTTTTTTATTGTTGTTTTGTTTTGTTTTTCAAAACAAGGTTTTTTTGTGTAGTCCTGGCTATCCTGGAACTCACTTTGTAGACCAGGCTGGCCTCGAACTCAGAAATTTGCCTGCCTCTGCCTCTCAAGTGCTGAAATCAAAGACATGTGCCACCACTGCCAGGCTGGGGCTGGTATCCTCAAGATCTGTTACTCTGCATTGTGTCCAGTTAGAGTTTTCTTTGATGGTCTCCAATTATTGTAAAGAGAAAATTCTCTGATCAGAGGTATTAGCTACACTTATCTGTGGGTATAAAGATAGAACTTAGAATTTGTTAGGGAATTATGCTGGGCTAGTAGAGTGGTGGTAGTAGATTCTAAGGTCTATAATTTCAGTAATCTCAGGAAGCCAGCTAGCTTTTCAATACCAGGCATGATTCCCTCCCATTGAGTGGGCCTTAAGTTTAATTAAATAGTTGTTGATTAGTGTCAACATGGGAGTACAATTTTGCACTTTTATCTTGCCATCCTGGTCACTATCATGATTCATGGGTATTACAGTTGAGTAAGACTATTTAATTGCTTCCTTCCCTTGGCAATTTGCATAGTAATTTCCAGAGACATTCAAACTAGACCACAAGAAAGAAACTTTCAGGTCAGATTCAGTTTGCATCATTTGAGTTCTTTGTTCTAACTGTAAGGTGTCTTCAGTAATAGGGATTCACCTCCAACTCCTGAGAGGCCACCAAGGGCTACATCAATAATATACAGTGTTTGGGGAGTCATTTGGCCTATCTTGAATAACATTTTGAAAGGAATTATCTCATGTCTAATACTGGATTTTTTTTTTTTTGGCACTGTTCCTTGTGGGGACTATTATCATACTATCAGCCTAAGTAGCTCAATGTGTGTGTGTGTGTGTGTGTGTGTGTGTGTGTGTGTGTGTATACTCGTATTTTGTATAAATATAAAATATAAATACTTACATGTATACTTACATGTATTTTGTATAATTGTAAAATCTGGTTGAGGTTTTACTAGACAATGTTTTAATTTGTTGCTTTTGCTTCCTTCTACATTGACCTCCCTCCCTCCTCAACAGTTGGAGATCCTTTACAGTTAATTCATCTTCCTACCTCATATCACCTGTATCCTACTCTTATCCTCCCAAACACCACTCACCTATGGTCCCATTATAATTTCTTGGTTTCTATGGTTACTCCATGTTATATACTCAAATCTGATGATTTAGGGCTAGGAACCACCAATGAGAAATAATATATGATGTTTGTCTTTCTGGGTCTCCATTACATCATTCAAGATGATTTTTTCCAGGTCCTCCCATTTAACTTAAAGTTTGATAATTTCATTTTTCTTTACAGGTCAATGCTATTCCATGTGTGCCACATTTTATTAGCTATTCATTTGTTGGGAAAGGAGTGAATTGACCTGAGCCAGGCTGACTCCATGACAGGCTACAAACTAGCAGTTCAGAAGACCAGGCCTGACTTTCTAGTTCCTAGAATTGGGCAATTCAGTTACTGGAACAGCTGCAGGCTTATGTATGTAAAAGGAACCCCTCCCCAACTGGCGAAAGGAAGCTTAGTCAAGCTTGTGGCCAAGAGGTCAAGAACTATCTCTGCATGGCATGAAGCAAGAATAGTTAAGTATGTTTGAAGCAAGATCCTAACCAATCATAGTGTTACCTAGAGCCCAAGAGATAAAAACCCACCAATCAAGATATAGATCACCTACCCCTCCCTAATGTTCTGCCTTTTGGCTTTAAAATTGAATCTGTAAATTCAGTCGGGGTCCTTCCATCCTGATGGAATTGGATCCCTGCATGCAGGAATTTGTTCGATAAATGTTCTTTGCTTTTGCATACTGTTTGAGTTTGGGATATCATTCTTCAGTGATTCATAGACCCTAACGTTGAAGGATGTTTGAGTTGTTTGAATTACCAAGCTAATCTGACTAGGCCAGCTGTGAACATTGTTGGATAATTCTCTGTGGAGTAGAATGTTGTGTCCTTTGGGCATATGCAAGCAGTCATAATAGCTGGTTTATACAATACATCTACTTTTAGTTTTTTGAGGATTCTTCATAATGATTTTTGTTGGATATTTTATTTATTTACATTTCAGATGTTATCCCCTTTCCATATCCCCCCCCAAGAAACACCCTATCCCATCCCCCTATTCCTGCTTCTGTGAGGGTGTGCCTCCACCCATCCACCGACTCCCACCTCCTTGCCCTTGAATTCCCTCACACTGGGCATCCAGCCTTCATGGGTCCAAGGACCTTCTCTCCCACTTATGCCCCACAATGCCATCCTCCCCTACATCTACAGCTGGAGCCATGGGTCCCTCATTATGTGCTCCAGGGCTGGTGGTTTAGACCCTGTAAGCTCTGGCTGGTTGGCATTGTTACTCTCCCTATGGGGCCTCAAACCACTTCAGCTCCTTCAGTCTTCTCTCTAACTCCTCCATTGGGAACCCCATAATCAGTTCAATGGTGAGCTGTGAGCATCTGCCTCTGTATATATCAGGGTATGGCAGAGCCTCTAAGGAGACAGCTATATCAGACTCCTATCAGGATGCATTTCCTGGCATCCACAACAGTGTTTGCCTTTGGTGACTGCACATGGGATAAATATTCAGGTGGGGCAGTCTCTGGATAGCCCCTCCTTCAGTTTCTGTTCCACACTTTGTCTCCATATTTGCTCCCATGAGTATTTTGTTACTCCTTCTAAAAAGTACCGAAGCATCCACACTTTGGTCTTCCTTCTTCCTGAGTTTCATGTGGTCTATGAGTTGTATCTTGGGTATTGCAAGCTTTTGGGCTAATATCCGCTTATCAGTGAATGCATACCATGTGTGTTCTTTTGTGACTGGGTTACCTCACTCAGGATGATATTTTCTAATTACATCCATTTGCCTAAGGATGTCATGAATTCATTGTTTTTAATAGCTGAGTAAATGTAAATTTCTCATTGTGTAAATGTACCACATTCCATAATGATTTCTAAAAGTTGGCTATGCCAATTTTCATTCTTACCAACAGTGAATGAGTGTCTCTCTTTCTTCACAGTCTCACCAGCATTTATTGTAGTTGTTTTGTTGTTCTTAGCTATTCATACTAGAGTGAGATGAGATCTTAAAATTCTTTAAATTTCATCTTCCTTAATTGCTAATGACAATAAACACTTTCAAAAGTATTCACTAGCCCTTTGTTGTTGGTGGTGGTGGTGGTAGTAGTGGTGGTGGTGATGTTTGTTTGCTTGATTTTTAAAGACAAGATCTCTCCATGTAGCCCTGACTGTCCTGCAACTCAATTTGTAGACCAAGCTGGCCTCAGACTCATAGAATTGACTGCCTCTGTCTCCAGAGTACTGGGATTAAAGGTATGTGCTACCACCACCCAACTCTCCTTAGCCATTTTTAATCTCTTCTATTGAGAACTCTATATTCAATTCCTAGCTCATTTTTAATTGAGTCATTTATTTTCTTGATGCTCTGTTTTAGGTTTCTTTATATACCCTGGATAGTAAGTAATCTTCTGTCAGGCATATATCCACCACCTCACCTCAAAATTAGATACATGTGGATAAAGACCTCAATTTGAAACCTGAACTGCTATAAGAAAATACATGTGGTGCCCTACCAGATGTCAGGATGGGAAAGGACTTGCTGAGAAGAACTCAATTGCCAAGGTGTGAAGGACTTGTTGAGAAAAACTCAATTGCCAAGTTAGGAAAGGACTTGCTGAGAAGAACTCAATTGCCAAGGAATGAAAACTAGCATTCAACAATGGAGACCTCACTAAACTAAAACAATTCTCTACAACTAAAGACATATCAACAGAGTGAAGTAGAAACCCATAAAAATGGGAGAGAATCTCAGCCAGCTATACATTTGACAGAAGATTGATATCCAGGATATGATTCTTCTGTGACATCTAATCTTGATGAGGTGTCAGTCTTTATACTACACAATACTTCTTTCCTTAATATGGACATAACTTAATATTGGCCTGCAAATGCTAGAAATATTTTATTCAATTCCCTGAACATCTTTTCCATCTTTCATATTTAACCTTTCTGGGTTCCTCTATTTAAAACATCTGCAGTGAAGAACAGAGTCAGATTTGCATTTTTATATGGAATAATGGTTTTTTAATTTGTTTATGTGTAAAAAATCTAACTAGGTCAAAATACATATCCTTACAACTTGCTTTCAATTTGTCTCAATTTATCTGCCATTTAGTAAGTATATGGTTTGGAATGTTTGACCTCTTTGCCAAATGCTTTAGGGAGAGGGGTGTGGGGAATTATAAACCAATTCTTAAATTCTCTCATCTGGAAGCAACATGCCACTTCTCATTATGTTTCTCTGGCAAAGATAGGCACACAGCCTAAAGGGAGCCATGGCAAGCAGTGCTGCTTTTCCAGGAGGGAGATGAACTAGGCACATCCTTGTAATATTTTACACTGTCTACATAAAATAGCAAAGCAGTTGTATTCCATTGGGTACCATGGGCAGTATTAAAATGTGAATAATAAGTGAATGGAATGTACTTCAAACATATGTTTAAAAAAGTAATTACTTTTCAATAAGTGTCCTACTTTTCAAGAAGTGAAATATCCATTGTTTCACTTATAAAAGAATCAGTGTTTAAATAGATGTCAAAGTGTTTACACTTCTGTCTGAATCTGTTTTGAAAAATTATGTTTCCTCGAACTTTTTACATTCCAGGAAAAAATTAGAGCACTGTCATTGTAGACCTCCATATTCGTAAACTCATAGACATTTATTGCCGTTGTGCCTCTGCTTAAAAATTACCTAAGGGCTGCAGAAAATGAGAACTAAATCAAATATCTAACAGAACAATGAGAATCTAGAAATTTAAAATGTAACAATATAAGGGTTGGGGAGAATATTTCTCCCCGCTGCTGAGACGACAGGTCTTCTGACCTCCGCACACTTGTGATTGGTCCCAATGACTGTCCAGGGGTCCACCTGTGAGTCCTACCTCAGGAGGCAGAGATGGAATCCCTGGAACAAGCTGACAGGGAAGACTAACCATATCTACAGCCTGTGGGTTTCATTGAGAGAGACACACACACAACAATAAACAATGTGGAAGGTCAATCAGGGTAGACTCTGGATATTACATAAATGCAAACATATGCATATGTAGCCAAAGACAGGTAAAACATATGAGCACATGTGCAAACCACATATATACACAAATGGAAAAAAGAAAAATATATAACAAAATAAATGTTATAAAACCTTCAAGTGATATTAATTTCTATTTAACATTTTTGCTGATTTTTTCATAATATAGAATCTGCTAACCAATTAGTTTTTCTTTACGTGGGTGAATATTTGTAAAAATGATCATTTTATGTATTCCATGTAGACTTTAAATCTAAGTTTTAAAGTCATCCATTGTTCAATCACTATGCTAGAAATTTGACAAAAATAAGGCAGCAGAGAAAAGAAAATAGCATGAGGCAAACTTGTACTTACTGGCATAAAAGTTCCCTCTATGCTGCTATGTTAGAAGAAATCTAAGAACAGTGTTTGGATGAAACTATCTTTGCTGAAATTATGCATGCAAATAAAGTATCTCACATAACTTGTACATGTGTTTTTGATATGAATTTACAGAAAAGAACTTCACAGGACCAATGATAGAATATTACAAGAGTAATCAATAATATTAGAAACAAAACTCATTTTATTAGTATTGTTTAAATGTTTTACAGGACATTTCCAAGTTCTATGTGTGGGGAGCTGAGGAAGCCTGGAGTTGTGTGCAGTCCAGAGAGAATGAGTGTTATTGACATAAGATGGCCAGAGCCTTCACTTCTGGCTGTGCATGAATTTTGATAGTATGTGCAGAATATTCCATCATAGCTTTCTTGAACAGCACCTACCATCCCATCAATATTTATAGCCTGAAGATTTCTCTACAGAGACTGTGCCTGCTAAGATTAGCTAAATCTGTGTCCATGATTCAACAGAATACCATAAACCCTGCCTCCTTGTTTATCTGCATGTATTAGCTCCACCCCATTGTTAGCTGTATGTAATAAACCTGCTTCTCTGCTCAACTGTATATAATAAGTGCACCGAGCTTCTAAGATGCTGTGAACTCAATCTACCTTTTCCCACTTATTAGGTGTGTTTGTGTGTCCACCTGTCTGTCTTCTTTATTCCTTCACTGTCCAGTCAGGCCTATGACTGAAATCATTTTGCACACATTTGGTGTATTATAATAATGTGCCAAATACAATACTGGATAATGTACAATCAATAGAATGACCTACTGTATGCTTACAGAGGAACTCATGTGTAAATGTTAGAAGTGAATTTTCATGACTTTTCAGAGTAATTCATGTGTTTAATCACAAGACATATATCTGAAGGGCAAAAGATGGAAAGCCCTGCCCTGTTTCTCATCCTACCCAGACCTCACCACCCCAACACCATTCATCTGAGAATATTTCTTCCAGGCTTTTACTACTTAAGATTATCCCAGCACATTTACCTCTGACTTCCATGCCTTTATACTGTTTTCTTTTTCTATTTTTTATCATCTCTTTGCAATCTATTAAGTTTAATAAGATTCCTGTTTTTTAACCTTCATCAAGTCTTTGATATGTCAATACAAATAGATTGTTTTTATTGTATTGACTTGATTGCCTTTCTTTTAAAAGCAGTATAGTTTAAACTAAGTAAATATTTTAATAGTAGCATAGGCAGTTATGATGTCATATGTTTATCATCCCCACAGAAGAATGTGTGGACAGCATTAGCCAACCTTCTGTTCCCAGGTAAAATACTGAATTTAGTTTTTTTCTTTTATTGGATATTTTCTTTATTTACATTTCAAATGGGTCCTCCCATTCCTACCTTTCTGCCCTGGCATTCCCCTACACTGGGGAATTGAACCTTCACAGGACCAAGAGCATCTCTTATTGATGCCAGACAAGTCCATCCTCCGCTACATATGTGGCTGGAGCCATGGATCCCTTCATGTGTACTCTTTGGTTGGTGGCTTACTCTCTGGGAGCTTTGGTTCTCTGGTTGGTTGATAGTGTTGTTCTTCCTATGGGGTTGCAAATCCCTTCAGCTCCTTCAGTTCTTTCTCTAACTTCTTGATTAGGGAGGAGTTTCACGTACTCAGTCCACTAGTTAGCTGCAAGCATCTGCCTCTGTATTTGTCAGGCTCTAGCAGAGGCTTTTAGGAAACAGCTATAACAGGCTCCTGTCACCAAGCACTTCTTGGCATCAACAATAGTGTCTGGGTTTGGAGACTGTATATGGGATGGATCCCCATATGGGCAGCCTCTGGATGGGCTTTCCTTCAGTATCTGCTCCATACTTTGTCTCTGTATTTCCTCCTATGAGTATTTTGTTCCCCCATCAAAGAAGGATTGTGTTACCTCACTCAGGACGATATTTTGAAGTTCCATCCATTTGCCTGCCAATTTCGTGAATTCATTGTTTTTAATAGCTGAGTAGTATTCCATTGTGTAAATATACCACATTTTCTGTATCCCTTCCTCTGTTGAAGGACATCTGTGTTCTTTCCAGCTTCTGGCTATTATAAATATGGCTGTTATGAATATAGTGGGGCATGTGTCCTTATTACATGTTGGAGCATCTTCTGAGCATTATGCCCAAGAGTGGTATAGATGGGTACTCAGGTAGACTATGTCCATTTTTCTGAGGAACTGCCAGACTTATGTCCAGAGTGGTTGCATCAGCTTATAATCCCATCAGCAATGGAGAAGTGTTCCTCTTTCTCCATATTCTCACCAGTTCTGCTGTCACCTGAGTTTTAGAACTTAGCCATTCTGACTGATGTGAGGTAAAATCTCAGGGTTGTTTTGATTTTCATTTCCCTGATGATTAAGGATGCTGAACATTTCTTTAGTTGTTTCTCAGCCATTCACGTTTCCTCAGTTGAGAATTCTCTGTTTAGCTCTGTTCCCCATTTTTAATAGGGTTATTTGGTTCTTTGAAGTCTAACTTCTTGAGTTTTTCGTATATATTGGATATTAGCCCTCTATCAGATGTAGGATTGGTAAACATCTTTTTCCAATCTGTTGTACTATTGACAGTGTCCTTTGCCTTACAGAAGCTTTGCAATTTTATGAGGTCTCATTTGTTGATTCTTGATCTTAGAGAATAAGCCATTGGTGTTCTGTTCAAGAAATTTTCCTGTTTCCCTGTGTTGGAGGTTTTCCCCCACTTAATCTTCTATTAGATTCACTGATTCAGTATCATTGACTTTTGAAAAATTATGGTGTGCTTTGGATTTGAGATGTGGCTTTGTGTTTGCTGTGTTTCTCCAGAGGTGTGTGTTTTGTTTTTAATTTATTTCCTCTGTTCTATTAGTCATATCATTTATAGTCCTGCCTCCTCCCTCATTGGTGGGCTCCATATGCATTTATCCATCTGAATTCTGACCCTGCAATACACAGTCACTGTGGACTAATTCACTGGAATTCAGTTTCGTCTACATACTGAAAATCTAATTTGTCTGGAACTGTTTGAGGTTTGCAGTTGAAGCCCTTTTTCTGAGTTTATGTTTCATTGAAACTTAGCACATTGGAAGTCTGCAACAAAAAAATTCTCAGAATATTTCAGACATTCCTATATTGTCATTTAGCATTTAATTTGGATTTTTAAAAATTCCGTTGAGTCTGAGAATACATCTCATGGGTAAAACATTTGTTGTGCAAACATAGTGATCAGAGTTCTGATCTTCAGAGCCCATATAAAGCTCAATAGTATGTCTGTAATCTCTCTTTGGTAAAACATGTGGAGGCAGAAGAATTTCCAGAAGCTCATAGGCCAGAGCAAGCCAGATTGATTTTCAGAGTGTCAAGAGATGAGACTGTCTCAAACTAAAGGATGGCAATACCTACATTATCCTCATACATAGTTCTCATGTTCATTCTCTGTCTCTGTCTGTTTCTGTCTCTGTCTCTCACCCAGCCTCCAGCTTTTGGTTACAGCAACACAAAACTTACTAAGAGCCAAAGTCATTTTCACAATCTTTCCTTCTTTAAATGTCTTTTGATATACAGACATGAATCTTTCCGCAGAACTAAGACATTATTATACTTGGTTTCCCTGAAGATGATGTCGTGTTCATTTTATCTCCTCTGATGTACAGTTCGTTGTCATCAGAAGCTGCATTTCTGAGTCATCAGTGCTACTAAGTAGAGACAATCTGAAAGCCCCAGAAGCTGTCTGACCTCTGCATTCAATATCTAAGCACAGAGCAAATGTAGAAATTTAGTTCCACAGAGACAATAAATGTCTCAACAAAGGGCTCCTGATGAGTTACCTCTCACCAAGACCACTTATATAATCAGCAAGTTATATTGCTAACCTAAAAGGGTTATACAGGAGCTCTCTGGACACAATCAAACACACATAATTATCTGGGGACAAGCCTTTCTAGTTGTAGCCTTGATTATCCCTGCAACTATGTCAAGTATGAGACAATTCAAAGTAGGACTATGTACACTCAGTTCTTGTAGGAAAAAACTCCGCCTTCTAAACTGTATCATATAAACATTGTATAATATTTAGCATTTTGATTCTCATCATATTGTTTAACATTCCAAGGAGTTACTCAAATATTCTTCATTTTTACATTTCTTTAAACCATTTCTTTGATCATGTGCTATTCATTTTTCTATACCATTCTGGTTCTTGAACCTTGATTACAATATCTTCTCAAATCTCTGTGTATATGACAGGATGACTTTTGCTTTTTTACTTTAGTCTGTTTCTCTTTAGTTCTCTGTATTATGTTCTCCTTAATATCAGCTTTATGCAGTTTGTCTTTGTTTGTTTCTTAAGCTTAGTTCCTCACATATGTCTAGTTACTCACAAGCTCTGACATGGGTTTACTCTGACGATTAGTAAGAAGGTCTCTTCACTGAAGCCATCTAGTCGCAGAGTAAATTCTACAGAAAACACTGAGTGGCCTTATATATGGGTGCTGTCTGGCAGCAAATACATATTTTATTGGGGATAAACAAGTTGAAAGCAACATAGAAGAACAGTTCTATAAATGACACAACTAATGAGCAAGCTCATGGTATGATTGGTCAGTTAGGTAGAGCATCAATACATGCTATTCATGCCAACCACAGTAAGAGGTGAGCAGGTCCAAAGCATGCAGCCTGCTGCCAACAAAGCCAACCTTTCCTGTCAGGATGCTTTCTCATAAAGGTACTGTGCTCTCACAGTGTGATAGCAACCACTGAAAGAAATGGTTTTTTTGTTATAGACAGATACATTATAGACAAGGAGTGGATCTACAGACTTGCTGCAGTCTTAGTGGAATAAATGACCTAGATGAGTTCATTCTCGTATCGGTGGGATATCCACAAAATTGTCTTCTATGACTCCAAAAATGTTAATTGACAATCAAATAGCAAAGAAAACTATTTATGTATTGTGTAGCAGCCACTTCCTCAGATCTTTGCCCCCCCCCCAAATAAATTATAGCAGACAACTGTTAGACAAAGATTGCACTCAACAGGAGGTTCCTCCTTAAGGTGTTCATTCACCTAGATTGAAAACAACTTTGCACAATCAGGCTTTAGCCTGACAAGCAAGATAAAAGTAATAAGTTGAAAACTAAAAGAGTGGTATGCTTACAACCATACAAAGTGCAGGCTTTCAGTTGGTTTAGTCATAAACAATTACACACAAAGAAACTGACTTTTTAGAAGCATAACTTGATTTTGCTGTGGCTTATATTCAGATTATTAAATTAACCAGTTAGTGATCAATATATCTCAAAGGAGTGAGTCCAGTCATTTGCCATAAAGGACAAAGTCCTAAACACAGCTCTCAGTAAAAGTAAACATTCTTTCTATCTGTGTCTGGCTTCATAGACTGGCTATTCACAAGTGCACACATTCAGAGAGCTTTCTGAGCATTCAACACTGCCAGAGATAAAGACATTAAGAGAGCCTCCTGGCAGGTAAAGACATTCTATGTACTTTGAAAGATGTGCTTCTGGTTCATAGTGGAAAAGAAATACATTAAGGCATCAAGGAAATGTAAAAGGGTCATCTGTAAGTGTGAGGGTTAGTGACTTAAAAAATAACAGCCAATTTGATAGAGAGTGAACGGAGAAAGAACAGGCAATTGCTGGGCTCAGAATACCAAGCAAAACTGCAGACTCTGAGAAGCATTGAAAAAAATCAATGCGGAAAAATAAACAAAATACAGGTATTAAGAAAAATCAATCACTTTGAAAAGCTTCTAAATAAATAATAACAGTAAAAGTACTATTTATTTTTGGAAAAACAATACAAGTCTTTACCTCTGTGTAATCTGGTTTCCTACAGGGAAGCAAGGTCTGTGGAAAGTAGACCACTGCTGCTGCCCACACACAGCTCTTTTGAAACTCTAAAGACCGACAATTCCCAGAAGAGTCCCTCACTTATTTTGACCTGTTGTTGATCAATGTAAGAATCTCATGTTTCTTCAAATAAGCTTTGAAATTTCAAATTCCAATTAGTACTACTTTAGACCATTTAAATAATGATAGTAACATAATATAAAATTTTCATTGGGACCTTAGGAGACAAAGGGTCATTACTTTGTTTTGGATGCCAGGCACAATTCCTGAGGATATTTCAATTCCCACATTAGAAGATGTAGACCACAACTCTGGTTGACAGGTTGAATCTCATTTTTGTGACATTGTTTTTGTTGGGCATATTATGAAAATCCAAAGTAAGTAAAATAATTTCCCTATTTTAAAGAATCCTAGTCATTTATACTATGTAAAAGAATATATAGTTAATTCATAGATCCAGAAATATGGTTTATAAATCTAGAAGGCTATTCTGCCTATTATAAAAAATAGGTACAAGTGATAAAAATGGTAAATAGGATACATCACAGGGGCAAAAATGTACCTTAGTTTTCTGGGCTTCCATAATAAAGCTCTATGAACTGGGTGGATTATACAATAATATTATGTCATAATTTTAGAGGTCACCTTTCCAAATTGAGGCTTAGGAGTACAGTATCATGGTGGAATACTTGCTAGCAAGCACCAAGCCTCAAATTGTCTTTGCAACCACAAACACACATTGGTACACAGCCTCTCTCTCTCTCTCTCTCTCTCTCTCTCTCTCTCTATATATATATATATATATATATATATATATATATATATCTAATTTTGTTAGAATCATTTCTTGCTGATAAGCTATAAGGGGTATATATGCCCTAGTCTCTTCATTTTGTTTATAGGAGATACTAACATACTCATAGGATATTCTTCTTCGTGTTTATCCATGCTTTCATAGCCCTGTCTGATAATCATGCCAATCATTTGGGCTTTTGCTACTCCAATATGGCAATCTTTCCACAATTAACCATATTTGTGATGAAGCTGTTTCCTAGTGAAGTCACATGATATGATAATTCTGAGGAGCAGGATGGGAGCTAAAGGAGCAACATAAAATTCTGGTGGGAAGATGTTGTATGAGACTTCTCCTGGGGCAATATAAACAAGTATTGATTTACCCCAGATAGGAAACCAATGATAGGACAAAGTAATGACTCTACCAAAGAACACATTGATGAACCAAATAATGTATTGGGATTAGTTATAGGAGTATAGAAAAGTGATTATTTAAGGATGCATGCATGCTGGATAGGCAGCTGCATTACTGCAAAACCAACCACAACCTGGGTAAAGACCCACAAAAGCTACACCTCCAGAACTCCCTGTCTGACTTCCAAGAAGCTTCATGGGGTGGGAAGGAGAGGTCTCCTGCAGTCAACTAAGAGCGCTTGCTTCCTAGTAATTATTCATTGTCTCTGTAACATTAAAAGAAGCTTTGTGGATCTTTTAAGTTTATGCTTTCCTAAACTAATCAAGCTTGTTTTCTCTCTGCTTTTCATGACCTTCTAACTTCCCTTCTAGAGGTAATCCTTCAATTCAGAGGAAATCGCCACATGACAGAAGATGCACCATCTAACCCACAACACATCAATAAGTGACTTTTTCAAATATAAAAATATAAAACTTAAACATAAAATATGTATGATATGAGTCTTTTCCATTATATATTCTCAATTACTCTCAGTTACAAGAAAAATAACTTTTCTTTGGAAAAAAAAAAAAAAAACATAGATTATAGGAGAATATATATCCAGATATGCCCTTGATAATTTTATCTCTGTCTCTGTCTTTCTCTCTCTCTCTGTCTCTCTCTCTCTCTCTCTCTCTCTCTCTCTCTCTCTCTCTCTCTCT